>VWZE01025758.1:20103-72053 GCA_013396675.1 Eubucco bourcierii | reverse complement strand
CCTGGCCTTGAACACCTCCAGGGAGGGAGCAGCCACAACCTCCCTGGGCAACCTGTGCCAGTGTCTCACCACCCTTGCTGTAAACAACTTCATCCTAACATCCAGTTTCAATCTCCCCCCTGCCAGTTTAAACCCATTACTCCTTGTCCTGTCATTACAAGACCTTGTCAATAGTCTCTCCCCAGCCCTCCTGCAGCCCCCTTCAGATACTGGAAGGCTACTCCAAGGTGTCCTCAAAGCATTCTCTTCTCCACACTGCAGAGCCCCAACTCTCGTAGCCTCACAGCAGAGCCGCTCCAGCCCTCTGATCTTACGAACTTCCTAAGAAGTTCTTCAGTACAAGGGTGGGGAGCCACTGGAGCAGGCTGCTCAAAGAGGCTCTGGGTGCCCCCTCCCTGGAGATGTTCAAAGCCAGCTTGTGTGAAGCCTTGAGAGCAACCAAATCTGGCCAAGAGGCTTCCCTGCCCATGGCAGGGGAAGGTTGGAGTAGATCAGCTCTGAGGTGCCTCCCAACCTGAGCCACTGCAGGATTTCTGTATGCCCACAAGCACCTCTGGCCCACCTACCATGTCTGTGCCATAGACTGGAGAGGTCATCTTGATCTCCCAGAAGTGCTGCCCCTCAGCCAGCTCCTTGGTGCCACGGATGGCGGCGGTGCCACAGCTGTACTCCATGTGGAAGTTCACCTTGCGGTTGTCACAGCTCAGCTGCGTGGCCGTAGACTTGTTCAGGTCATCCCATACCCAGTCAAAATCTGCTCAGTGGCACAGAGGGCACAAAGATGGGCAAAGGGCCACAGGGAGCCTTCCATCCCCAGGCAGACATTTCACCTGCTGAAGGGCTTCATCCATTTGGGTTTACCAGTCAGAAGGGTGAACGCCAGGGACTGCACAGCACTAAGCTGAGGCCTGAACTAGCCTGCAGTGTGCCAGCAAGGCTCTGAACGCACAGTGTCAGTGCTGCAGTGTGTCAGCAGGACTGGCTCAGGGCTCTCAGCACTGTCACCATTTCCCAGGGCCCATCTTGGCTCAGAGGAGCCACAGAGATGCTGTGTTGAGATCATGGAACCATTTTGGTTGGAAGAGGCCTTGAAGCTCATCCAGTGCAACCCTTACCCCAGCAGCACCAGGGCACCACTGACTCATGGCCCTCAGCACCACAGCTCTGAAATCCCTCCAAGGATTGGAACTCCACCACTGCCCTGGGCAGCCTGGGCCAGGCCTGGACAAGACTCAAGGGGCAGAAATTGTTCCTCATGGCCAACCTGAACCTCCCCTTGGGTAACTTGAGATTGTTTCCTATTGTCCTATCAAATCTCCATCCTTGGGCACTTTCAGAACCCCACAGGACAAGGTCCTGAGCACTCTGTACTAACTTTGAAGCTGGCCACACTTTGAGCAGGAGCAGGACTGATGACCTTATGTACCTTTAAGACAAAGAATCCCTTCAGGACAAGGTGATTTTGGCCACGAGGTACAATTTCTTCCCCTTGTGGGTTATCAAGGTCTGGCCCAGGCTGTTCAGGGCAGTGGTGGGAGTCCCCATGACTGGAGGGGTTTCAAAGCTGCAGAGATGTGGTGCTGAGGGCCCTGGTTTAGTGGTGGACTTGGTAGTGTTGCAATTGATGATGTTGAAGGTCTTTTGCAACCAAAGGAGATTGTCTGATTTTTGCTCCCCTGGTCTGCACTCAGCCTTTTGCCAGTTCCTTTTTTGGCCAACTTGAGGCTTCACAGACCCAGGTGGAGCCTCCTTTCTCCCTAGACTTCTTGTAGGGGTAGCTCCACCACAGCCCAGCCCACCCTGTGCCCATTCTGTGCCCTGCATGCAGGCAGCCTAGGGATCAATGTCCAAAGGGCTGGAAGCACATGGGCTGGTTTCACTGGTAGCTTAAGGAGGATTTGAAAGCAGGTCCCCAGATGCATTAAACAAGCTGAGGGCTTAGCCTCTGAAGCAGTGTGGCAGGCACGTGCCAGGAATCCTCCGACAGCCTCCTGGCCTTCAGCTACAAGCAAAGGGCACCACAGGCTGGCAGGGAGACCAGGAAAGGGCCTGTACAGGGTGCAGGACAGGCTGGGAGCCATCTGAACATGAGCCAGTGTGCTGGTTTGAGGCTAATTGGAATATTTTAATGGAGAAACTTACACTATAGGCTGTGAAAGGAAAAACATCATGATGTCTACTTCACTCATACGCTTGCTAAGAAATTGTTTGGGAACACTAACCAAAACAATAGATAAGTCAGTTGCTCTCTGTCGCTTGCTGGAGCAGGAGCTGCTGGTGGAATCTAGCAGCTTCTGGGCTCTGGCTCCTCTGCTGATTAATCCTCACTACCCACTTTTTCTTCTAACTCCCCTGGCCGGTCCTCCTNGTGCAGGACAGGCTGGGAGCCATCTGAACATGAGCCAGCAGCGTGCTCAAGTAGCCAAGGGAGCCACCAGCAGCCTGGCCTGGATCAGTAATGGTGTGGGCAACAGTGCCCCTGTGCTCAGCACTGAGGCCACAGCTCAAATTCTGGGGTCAGCTTTGGACTCTTCACTCCCAGAAGGATACTAAGGGGCTGGAGCAGGGCCAGAGAAGGGCAACAGAACTGGGGAAGGGTCTGGAGAACAGGGCTAGGGAAGAGTAGCTGAGGAAGCTAGGGGTGTTGAGTCTGGAGAAGAGAAGGCTGAGGGCAGAGCTTATGGCTCTCTCCAGCTCCCTGAGAGGAGGCTGCAGCCAGGTGGGGGTTGGGCTCTGCTCCCTAGTCTCAGGTGATAGGAGAGGCAACAGCCTGAAATTGTGCCAAGGGTTAGGTTGGAGAAGCATAAAAATTTCTTTGCTACCAGAGTGGTCAGGAACTGGCCTAGACTGCCCAGGTAGGCAGTAGAGTCCACATGCCTGGAGGTGTTCCAGAAACCTGTGGCCACAGCACTTGGGGACGGGGTTTGGTGGCCATGGTGGTGAGGGGTCAGGGGCTGCACTAGATCTCAGAGGTCTTTTTTCCAGCCCAGACCATTGTGTGACTGTCCCCTGGGGGCCCCTGAGACCTTACCCTCGTCCTCCTCGCCGCAGCGGCAGTCCTTGAGGCGGTGCAGGGCGTGCAGACCGGCGCAGTAGGGCGCCTGGCTCTGGCTCTCGCAGTTGCAGTAGGACTCGCCGGTGACAGGGATAGCGCTGGGGATGGAGGGCGACAGCGAGGACGGCTCCGCCTCCGAGTCTGAGTCGCTGTGCTGCAGGGCAGAGCAGAGCTCGCTAAGGGCCTGCCTGAGGCTCGGCAGGCTCCAAGAGGTCTCAGCTGCCACACAGCTGTGCGGGGAGGTCCCAGCCTGACAGAACCACAGAATGGTTTTGGCTGGCAAAGCTCTTTCAACTCATCCAGGCGAACAATTCCCTAACTCTGCTCAGGCTGGGGTTGAGCCATGGCCCTCAGCATCACTGCTCTCCAAAACACCTCCAGGGATGGGCATTCGGCCACCTCCCTGGGCAGCCTGGGCCAGGCTTTGAGAAACTTTCCAGTGAAGAAGTTTCTTCTAATGGCCAACCTGAACTTCTTGGGGTGCAGTTTGTGGCCATTTCCTCTCCTCCTGTCACTTGTTCCTAGGGAGCACAGCCCAGTTCTGTTGCCCTTCTCTGGACCTGCTCCAGCTCCTCAATGTCATGACAGTGCTGGTGGCAGGATGGCTGCACTGTGCCCGACGTTGATAGCTTTGGGTGGGAAGGATCAGTGAGGAGCTGGGCCAGCAACTGATAGCTTCAGGTGGGAAGGAGCCTTTCAAGCCCACCCAGTCCAAGCCCCTTTGCTCAGCAGGGACACTTGCAATTACAGCAGGATGCTCAGAGTTCCCAGGAGCACTGTCCCTTGTGTCACTTCAGAGCCTCCCAAGCCCCAGCCTACCTGCCCGTCAGAGTCGTAGCCCCAGCTGCGCTGTGCCAAGGTGCCCGCCCAGCTTTCGGCCTCACGTCGCACCCCATTGAGTACAAAGTGCCAAGCCCTGCTGCTGCGGGCACGCCGTGCCATGCTGCTGCCAGAGAGGTAGGCTAGGGGGAGAAGGGGCAGGGGGTTACATGCTGCAGCCATGTCCCGCTCACGCCCTCCTATCAACAGCCTTTGCCCTCTGTGTCAACCTCCCCCAAGCTGCCACAGGCACCCCTGGGAATGGATTGGCAGAAATTGTGTCTGCACAGGCTCCAGGAATGCATAAAGTGGCACAGGTGAGTGATCATAGAATGGGTTGGCTTGCAAGGGACCTTCAAGATCATCCAGTGCCAACCCCCTGCCATGGGCAGGGACACCTCCCACCAGCCCAGGGTGCTCAAGGCCTCATCCAGCCTGGACTTCAACACCTCCAAGCAGGTTTTGGATCACAGAATCCTGTGATTCTGTGCCAGTCTCTCTCTACCCTTACTACAAGGAATTTCTTCTTCCCCTCCACTCTCAGTCTCCCCTCTCCCAGCTCAAAACCATTGTCTCTCATCCTGGCAGTCCCAGCCCTTGTCCGTAGTTCCTCCCCAGCTCTCCTGGAGCCCCTTCAGACACTGAAGTACTGCTCTAAGGTCTCCCTGGAGCCTTCTCTTCTCCAGGCAGACCTTAGAGCTGCCTTAGGGTTATGATTAGGATCATGAAGTTCCTCAACATCCTGGAAAAGCGGAAGAAACCAAGCCACAGCCAGTTGTGCAGGTGCTTGCGGATACTTTGCAGGGCTATGGGCATCCCACCTGCCGAGACCACAGAACTATACAGTTGTTTCACTTGGAAAAGAGTTCAAAGATCGAGCCCAGCAGTCAGCCTAACACCAACACCACCGCTGAAACACGTCCTCAAGTGCCATCTCCACGTTTCCAAGCACAGACATGCTGGGAAAGCACCATAAACCACACCAGACCGCCCCTTCTCCTGCTTCGAAGAGCACCTACAACCGCTAATCACGAATCGGCTCTCCCAGCAACCCGCTATGGCCGGGGCTCAGGGCACACAGTCGGCACGGCCCGGTGTCAGCCACAGCCTGTAGCCAGGCACAGTCGGCAGAGTCAGGCTCTCAACCCAGAAAGGACCCGGGGCTGCTGAGACCCCTTCTGGTTCTGAAACAGATGGCTGCAGACCCTGGGCCGCACAGCACCCACCGCCCCAGTCAGCCGCCTCCTACCAGTTCCTCTGCGCTCCGGCCCAAGGGCTGAGCCCGATAGGCAACCCGGGGAGCTGCCGTGACAGCGTTGCGCGCCCGGAGGCCGGCGCTACCTCACTCCGCCAGCCCCGCTCGGCGGGAAGCGCTTCCCAAGGCACAGAGCAGCACAGAGGGCGGCGGGAAACCGGGCGGCCCATGAGGGTGGCGGCCCAGCCTCTCTCTCTCTGCTTGGCCCTATCTGCAGGCGGCTCCGCCGGAAGGCGGGCACCGGAGCTCTGCTTGTCTCTCGGCTGAGATACGGCCGGCCCGGCCCAGGCCAGGACACTGCACCTGGCTCCCGCAACCCACTGTGGCCGTCGGCTCTGGCCCTCGGTTCCAACCCGCGTCCCCGACCCGGCCCGGCCCACCTGCCAGGCCCAACCCTAGCTGGTCCGGCCCCGCTGCTTGCGCTCTGACCTACTTTCCCCTCCCGGGACATAAACAATCCTCTCTTGATACCGCCCTTCAGCCATCTATTGGCTGTGTCTGCGCCGCATCCCTTCGCTATTGGCTGAGCGGCCTGAGCAGAAGGAGGCGGTGCCTGAGGGGCTATCAAAACGCCACTGGCTGCGCTGTGCGTCAATCTTCGGGGAGCCGCGGCATTGGGTAGGCACTGTGCGTGAGAGAGGGTCGCGGAGAGATGACACTCATCCTACTGGCTGGTGGAGAGGAGTGTCAGGGCTGGATTGGCTGCGCAGCCCCGAGGGGGCGCTGCTCTCCGTGAGCGACCCGCTCTCGATTGGAGATAGCACCTGCCAGTCCGCGGGGGCGGGATCTTAAGCCGGCAGAAGGCGGAAGCGGGTGGAGTCTGACGGCAGCATGGAAACATCGGCGATTGGGGGTGAGCGGCAGTAGGGTTGTGGCCACTGGGCTGGCACCAGCGGCGAATCGGTCTTCTGTGGGGAGGGGAGATCTGCAGGTAACCCCAAAGTGCGGGACCCCATCCCACCTCGCTGGGGACGTCCCACCCGGGGTATCCGTACCTCACGGTGGGTCGGGCCCGGTTCATGGGAAGTTCTGAGGTGAGAGGGCCCGAGCGGGTGACGCGGCGTTCTGCCCCGATTTCTGGGGAGGACAGCTCCGCTCTGTTCCTGGCCATAGTGGCTCTGAGGAGAAGGGGCCCGGTTACCACAGTGGGGGTTTTGGTGGTCCCTGCCAGAGGCCTGGGCCGAGAAACCGGAGCTGGCGCGGGGCTGCCGATGTCACCGGGCCGATATCCTGGGAGCACTTTATTGCGGGGCTACATCTCCCCAGCTCCTCTGCTTCCCTCCCTCCCTGTTCTCGCGGCCGAGAATCGTTACCGTCGGTGGAGGTGCGGATGAGGTCTGCCAAGGTGCGAGTGGGCTCCATGGTGCCGGTGTGATGCCGGAGCGACGCTGGGGCGGGCAAGGTCTGGCGTGTTGAGTCAGTGACCGGTGGTGACGGGGAGCCCCGGAACGCGGGCCTTCGTGGGTGGGTGCTGCTTGTTTGTCTGCGGCTGGAGCGCCCTCTCCTACTCTCCGCCGCCGTTGCAGCCCCGGGCCGAAGAACGCGGCCCTGAGCGTTCGCCTCTCTGAACTCTGCGAAGCCTGTGGTGGTTGAGCCTAAAGTGGAAACCCGAGCAGCGCTGGCAGCGAGGAACGGCTCGGAGACTGGACGGGAGCTGGGACCTCGGGGAGATGACTGATGCGGCAGGGAGGAAGGGAGGAAACGCCAAGGGCCTGACCTCACCGGCAGCCTCCCGGCATGGCTCGGGCCGAGCCTGGCACAGTCACTGAGTGATGGGGCCCCGTGGGTGGCTATTGCCCTGCTGCCCAGTTGTCACTGAGGTCATCAGGATAAAGCCTTTCCTTCCTGCAGGCTGTTCACTGTCATTGCTCTTGTTATCCTTTTTCTGAATGCAAAAGAACTGTGGCACTTCCTCCTCTGCTTTCCCTTGCTCTCCTGTGCCAACCTGCCTTGTCAGAGCCACCATCACCCTCAGTGGAGACCTCTGCCTCTGTGGTCACCTGGTGGGTGCTGCTGCTTTGCCTTAGAAGAGACTTTTGATGCCTCCTTATTCCTCTCAGAGAGAAACAACCTGGCGGGGGTGCGGCACATCCTGCTGGTGCTCTCCGGGAAGGGTGGTGTTGGCAAGAGCACCATCTCCACCCAGCTGGCCCTGGCCCTGAGGCACTCTGGCAAGAAGGTCAGTGAGGGTCTGTGGGGTGTTGATCTCCATCTTCCCCTTCCTCACCTCTAGCTGGGTTTGGATTCGCTCGTCCTTTGTGTGTGGGTTCTGTGTGTGAAAATGCTGCTGGTGGTGGTTCCAGTGACTCTTTCCTCTGTGCCTGCTTGATGCAGGGCAGGGAGCTGCAGCTTGTTTCCCTTTCAGCCAAGAGATTAAAATGCCCCCGAATTTGTTGTTGAATCTGAAATGAGCACTTAGAGAGGCCTGTGCTGGTTTGTGGTGTAACACAGGCTCCCATGCTGGTATTGGGGTGGGGAGGGGGGAGTGAGTGAGCTAGAGGACAGAGAGGGAGCTGTGGCTATGAGCTGGGCTGGATTCCCACACTACTGGGATCATGACAGCTGTCTCCATAAAGATCCATGGAATTGTGGAGTGCTTTGGATTGGAAGGAACCTTTCAAGCTCATCCAGTCCAACCTTTGTGCTCAGCAGGGACATCCCTAACCAGAGCAGGTTGCTCACAGCCCCACACAACCTGACCTGCAGTGGTGCCAGCCATGGAACAGCTCCCACCTCTCTGGGCAGCCTGGGCTGAGTTCTTCCCACCCTCAGTGCCAAACATTTCTCCCTTCTCTCTACTTTCAATCTTCCTCTGTCAGTTCAAACCATCCCCCCTTGGCCTGCCACAACAGGCCCTGCTCAAAACTCTCCCCAGATTTGTTCTAGACCTCTTCTAAGTCCTGAAAGGCTGCCAGGAGCTCTTCCTGGAGCCTTCTCTTCCCCAGGCTGAACAGCTGCAACTCTCCCAGCCTGGCCTCACGGTAGAGCTTCCACCCTGACAGCACTGCTGTGGCCTCTTCTGGCCCTGCTGCAACAGGTTCTTGTCTGTGCTGTGCTGAGCACTCCAGAGCTGCCCCAGCACTGCAGGGGGATCTTGCCGCTGCTGCCCATGCTGCTATGGATCAGCCTAGGACAGCTTGGGGCTGTTCTTATCTTTCCTGTAGGCCTCTCTAAGTCCTGAAAAGCTCCAAGAAGGTCTCAGTGAATAAAAGAAAGATCTCCCTGAAGTGCCTGGAGATACCCAGGAGGTGTTCTTTGAAGGCAGGAGACCCAGGAGTGTGTCCAAATTGAAAGCAGTTCTTTGTGTTTCACATCTTGCTGGCAAAGTCCTGGAAACCAGATGCTGCCTGCCCCCAGCCCAGGGAAGGATCCCAGCTGGGTGCTGCTGCTCTTCTTATCCCATCTGAAGGGCTCTGCGTCTTGGCCCGCAGGTGGGGATCCTGGACGTGGACCTGTGTGGCCCCAGCATCCCCCGCATGCTGCGGGCACAGGACAGTGACGTGCACCAGTGTGACAGTGGCTGGGTCCCTGTCTTTGTGGACCAGGAAAAGAGCATCTCCCTCATGTCCATTGGCTTCCTGCTTGAGAAGCCAGATGATGCTGTGGTATGGAGAGGACCCAAGAAAAATGGTATGGTTTGGCTTCTGCTCCTGCTGACCATCTCCCAGCCTTCTGGGATGCCTCCAGCAAGTAGTGCTGTCTCCTCCTGGACCCAGGCTCCTCCAGGGTGAGGAACCTTGTGAAAGCCCTCCAGCAAGTGGTGCTAGCTCCCACTGGGGCCAGGCTCTTCTGGACAGGTCGTTCCTTGGAGGAACAATGATCCTGGTCTGCAGGAGTGGGTTTGGATCACTTGGGTGGGCAGAGCACAGCGCCTGTGGCGCTGACAGGTATCTCTGGGTCCTTGTCACCCAGGGTCCCACCAGACCCCTGCCCCACATCTCCCAGGGCACCTGCTGAAGCATCTTGTGGGTTTAGTTGTTTTGTTTTTTTTTTTTCTGCCCTCTATTTCTGTAGCTTTGATCAAACAATTTGTTGCTGATGTGGCCTGGGGAGACCTGGACTTCCTCATCGTGGACACACCACCAGGCACATCAGATGAGCACATCTCCACCATGGAGGCCTTGAGGCCCTACAAGCCACTTGGAGCAGTCCTGGTCACAACGCCCCAGGTAGGGCAGCTTGGCTAGGGCTCAGCTGCAGCTTCTGGACAGGCTTCTGCCTTCAGGCACTGTTAGTTGGTGGGAATATGGAGCCCAGGTGGGTGTTTGTCCATACCTGTCTGTGGCTCCTTGTTCTAGATGTCTGCCTGTCCTCTACACACCTGTTGCAGCCCTGCAGCTGGTTTGGGCAGCTGGAGACCCCCACCCTCTGCTGGTGTCTGCTGCAGGCTGTGTCTGTGGGAGACGTGAGGCGGGAGCTGACCTTCTGCAGGAAGACAGGCCTGCAGGTCCTGGGCATCGTGGAGAACATGAGTGGCTTTGTCTGCCCTCACTGCTCGGTGAGCTGGAACACTCCTCTTCATCAGCAGGTGGTGCAGGATGTGCTGCCTCTGGTGGCAAAGCAGCAGTGCTGTGAGCTGCTGGGCAGAGGAGAAGCTGCTGGGTGTCAGCTTTGGAAGGAGCTGTAGGCTCTGCTGCCCTGCGGAGCTGGAGGAGGGCAGGGGCAGTGCCCTGGGGCTGGAGGCTGGATGGCAGCTGCCCTGTGCAGCAGGGCTGGGTGGGTTGGGACTCAACAGCTTTTACCCTTCCTCCTTCAGGAGTGCACAAACATCTTTTCCATGGGGGGAGGTGAGGAGCTGGCCAAGCACACCGGGGTCCCCTTCCTCGGTGAGTGGGCTGTTGGGCAGAGCTCTCTCTGCTTGGAGGTGATGCTTGAGAGCAGAGATGCAGCATCACAGGGGTAGGTGGGCTGGGCTTCGCTCTCTGTGAGCCCCTGGCACCTGATTGAAGATGAGGTCTGGGTCTTGCTTTGCTCTTCTGCCATCCAAACTGTTTAGAGGGCAGCTGGCCCTGCTGGGGCAGAGGTGGTGATGAGCAGCAGCTTGCTGACGTGGTGGTGACAGAGCAAGCAGGCCTGAAGCTGCATGAGAGCTATCCTGAAATGCCTCCCTGAGAAGTATGCGGGGGTGAGAGCTGAACCATGCCCTCCAGACGGGGTTAGGATCAGGGGGAAAAGGTCTCTCATGGAGCCCTGTGGTGTGGCAAGGTCTCAGGACCAGGGGAAGCAATTGTAGGTGCTAAGTAGCTCCTGGAGACCCCAGTGAGGGCAGGGAGGTTTACTGCCTCTCACTTTTCCTGGAGGTGTTTATTTACACTGACCAGTCCCTCTCCCCCTTCCTCCTTGTTCCACAGGCCGTGTTCCCCTGGACCCCCAACTCAGCCAGAGCTTGGAAGAAGGCAGAGACTTCATCCAGGAGTTTCCCAAGAGCTCTGCCTTCTCTGCCTTGGCTCATATTGCTCAGGAGATCTTGGTTAGGGCATCACAGCAGAGCTGCTGAGGAGGTTATGGACCTGACCCAGCCCACCTGAGCCCATGCTAGCCTGGAATGGGACTCCAAAAGCTGTTTCAGTACAAAGCTGTCACAATGAGAGGTGATGGAGGGTGAGGGAAGCACAGCATCAGTGCTGTTCATGGTACTGCTCAAAAAGGGAAGTGCTGCTCCATCTCACTGTGTCTGCAGAGGTGCTGTGTGGGGGCTGCTGTCTGCACAGCCTCTTGCCTTCTCAGCATGGTGCTGCCTAGCCCAGTGCAGCTCTTCCTGCACTTTCCTCCTCTTGTGTGGCTGCTGGAGAATCTCTGGGTTGTCACCACAGTGCTCCTGGGGGTCATCTGGGTGGTGGCTCCATGTGCTGCTGCCTCCTCCTGCCATGTCCTGTGCTTGGTTCAGCAACTGGTGGTGCACTGACCGGACCCCAGGCAGGGCACCTGCTGTGACAGCTCAGCTCACTTATCCTGGCACTGGGGGATGTTTCCCAGGGGAGCCACCACCCCTCTGAGTGCTGCATCCTGCTGTGCCAGAGACAAAACCTCTGTGGGCTGCTGGGGATTATCACTCAGGAGTGTTTGGAAGTTTCAGGCAGTAAATACTTCAAATCCAGATCTGTGGCTTCTGTTGTTCCATGGCTTCAGGCCTCTGATAGCTTTGAATCTTGGTCCTTCACTGGGTGTTTCCTGCTGCTCCTTGCTGTGTTCGGCTCCTATAGCAGCTTCCAGCTCCAGCTAGTCCCTTGCCTAGCTGAAAGCTGGCCCCAGCCTTTGCCAGATGCTTTGCCACTGCTTTTCTCCACATTCCTTCCCTACCTTGGGGTCCTCCATGTCCCCAGGTGGTTCCTGCCTGTTTGCTCCAAGCGTCCTATTCCCAGACAACCTCTTTTCCAGAAGCTGCTGCTCCTGTGGGACCTGCCTTCCTCTTGCAGGCTTGAGTGAAGCTGGGGAAGCAAATGAAGTTGATGTCTGCTTACATCTTATCTCCCCTTCTGGATTCAGCCCTGTTGTGGGTTTAAAGAGCTGACAGAGTAAAGCTCTCAAATGAAGTGGAGAGAATAAAACAGAATTATATTTGGAGAGAGTGTTACAGATAGAAATTACAAAGCAGATACAGAATCCATAAGCAAACCCCCTGAATTTTCCCCCAACCCAAAACTAAAGCTATCATCCCCAGTGCTCCAATTCCCCCCCATGCTTCTGCCATCCAAGAGGACTAAGCACAGCCTCTGGAGGCCCCAAACCAGGCCTATCCTTACACGTTTGTCCTGATAAAGCTCCTGCCTGGCACAAGGCTGGAGGGGGAGGAAAGGAGCACAAGCTGGCCTTGGTGTGAGCTTATGAAGAGATAGCAGAGTTATGGGACTGAATAACAATCTGCCAGTCCCCAGAGGACTCTTTTTAAACTTATAGTTCCCAACCTGGGACAAGCCCCTCCTGCCCTCTCTATGCTCAGGACTCACCCTCACAGAGCTGTTTTGGGGAGGGCAGGGTGCAGGGCCAGAGGGGAAACTTGGATTCCCAGTAACCAAACTGGAGGAGAGCAGGAGGAGAATCTGTCCCTGCTCCTGCTGTACCCACAGCACAGATTCACCAAGAGGGTTTTTTCCCCCTGTTCTGTGCAGCTTTCCTGACCTTTGACCACCCCTTTGGGATCTGGAATGCTGGATGGAGGTGCTGGAGTGCAGGCAGGCTGTGGGACAGCTGAGGAGCCTCTCTCTCCCTGGGTACACACCAGCTACCAGGGCTTGCAGGCAACTTGCTGCAGGCTCCTCTAGCACCACCCCCAGGAGTCTGAGCTACTCACCCTGTGCCTGCTGCAGGCCCTGAGGAGTTATGCCTGGTGTGTGTGTGTTTGTGTGTGTCCCCGGCATGTGCTTTGAAACAAAGATAACTGCCAGGAGGGGTTGCAAGAGCTCCAAAGGTTTATTTGTCTGCTACCATTTATCAGTGACGTGGGAGCAGCTTTCTGCACCCTGCTGACATCTGCTAGTGCAAGGAACCAGCATAGCAACTCAGCTGCTCCCTTTCCTACCCAAGGGGCTTTGAGGACTTCTTGGTTGCTCTGTGGCAGGAAGATGCTTTGGCTTTGTCCTGCTGATCAGTCCTGGGCCCCCAGCAGGGATGTCCCACCAGGCTGGGTGTGCAGCTTTTGCCCATCCTCAGGCTTCACCTGGAGAACTATGCCCAGTTCTGGGCTCCTCAGCTCAAGGACAAAGAACTACTGGGGAGAGTCCCACACGGGGCCGCTGAGGGCACTGCAACAGCTCTCACCTGAGGAGAGGCTGAGGGAGCTGGGCCTGGGCAGCCTGGAGAAGAGGAGCCTGAGGGGAGTCTTGTGAATGCTTACAAATATCTAAGGGCTGGGTGTCAGGAGCATGGGGCCAGACTCTTCTCAGTGGTCACCAGTGACAGAACAAGAGGCAGTGGGCACAAACCTGAGCACAGGAAGTTCCATCTGAACATGAGGAGGACTACTGTACTGTGAGGCTGGCAGAGCCCTGGAGCAGGCTGCCCAGAGATGTGGAGTCTGCATCTCTGGAGAGCTTCCAAGGCCACCTGGATGTGCTCCTGTGCGATCTGCTTGAGGTGACTCTTCTTGGCAGGGGGATTGGACGACTTGATCTTCAGAGGTCCCATCCAACCCCTACCATTCCGTGGTCCTGGAGGCTCAAGAGCTGCTGTTGCTCCTGCTGGGAGCCCGGAGCAGCCATGCAGCTCCTGGGTCAGCTCTTTCAATGTCAAGGGCTAAACCATTTCAGTTTGCAGCATGGGGAGCTGGTGCCCACCATCATTGTCCAGGCACACCTCTCCCTGCTGCAGCACCACCAAGATGGGCATCTGGAGGTGGTGGCAAATTGAGCTAAACTGGGGTGGCCATAGAGCTCCTGCTGCTGCTGCCCTGGGGGAACCAGGGACAGGGAGGTGGCAGGTGTAGAGTCCACAGCAGGGAAGAAATGCGTCCCCAGTGGGGACAGGAGTTGCTCAGCAGTGAGCAAAGCTGTCCTCAGTGGTGTCACGGAGGTCCAGGCCTGCCATGGCTGGGGGGTGGAGGCAGGTGAGGTTGTTGTAGGTGTAGACAGGGACGTGGGCATCGTCCCCCTCGGCCACAGACTGCACGAAACGTGGGACCACTGTGGGGTGCTGCAGGGAGAAGTCCCTCAAGCCCTTCAGGGAGCAGTTGCAGTGCCAGTTGTTGCCCCCCAGCCACAGCTGCTCCAGGGTGAAGGAGGGGCAGAGGAAGCCCACCGAGAAAGTCTCCAGCGAGTTGTTCCTCAGGCTGAGGTACCGCAGGTTGGCCAGAGGGGAGATGATGTCAGGCTCCAGCATCTCCAGCTGGTTGTTGGAGAGATCAAGCCAGAAGAGTCTCTGGAGCGGTGTGAAGGTGTCCTGGGAGATCTCTAGGAGCTGGTTGGAGGAGAGGAAGAGATACTCCAGGTTGCTGAGCCCCACAAAGAGCTGGGGGGAGAGGTGGCTCAGCCTGTTGTGCTTGAGGTCGAGCTCCAGCAGCTCATGCAGATCGGTGAAGCTTTGGTCCTCAATGGCGGCGACAGAGTTGTGCTGCAGGAAGAGTCGCCGCAGGCTGGACAGGCCAGAGAAGGTCTTTGCCTGCACCCTGCTGAGGCAGCTGTGCTCCAGGTGCAGGCTGTGCAGCTTGGTGACCCCTTTGAAGACATAGTTGGGGAGGACCTTGATGCAGTTGGCGGACAGGTGCATCACTGCCACGTTGTACAGCCCCAGGAAGGCACCCACTCTGATGTCCTGCAGCTGGTTGTTGTTGAGGCTGAGCACCTCCAGCTGGCCCAGCCCATCAAAGGTCCTTTCTGCCAGGCTCTGGATCCTGTTGTGTCCCAGCTGCAGCTCCTCCAGGAACTGGAGGTCTTTGAAGGTCCTGGGCCTCAGGCTGGTGATGGAGTTGGTGGACAGGCGGAGGACATGGAGGCTGAGGAGGCCCAGGAAGGTGTCCTCAAAGAGGGAGACCAGCCTGTTGTGGGACAGATCCAGCCAGCGCAGAGACTTCATGCCCATGAAGGCACGGGGGGCGATGGCATTGATCTGGTTGTGGTTCAGGTAGAGCTTCTGCAGCTTCTGCAGCTTGACAAAGATGTTGATCTTGATGCCCTTGAGCGCGTTGCCGCTCAGGTCCAGCTCCTTCAGTTCAGTGAGGCTACAGAAGAGCTGATGCTGAAGGTAGGGAAGCTTGTTCCCAGCCAGGATCAGCTCCCTCAAGTTGGGCAAGTCGTGGAAGACCTTATCGGGCAGGACCACCAAGGAGTTCCAGCCCAGGTTCAGGTACCAGAGGTTGGAGAGCCCAGCAAAGAGCCCTTCCTCCACCTTGCTGAAGTGGTTGTTGTTGAGGCTGAGGGAGACCAGGTTCTGGGTGTGCAGGAAGGTGTGTGGGGCCAGGTGCTTGAGGCGGTTGCGTTCCAGGTGGAGGTGGTAGAGGCTGCGGAGCCCGTGGAAGGCGTGCTGCTCCACGCTAGCCAGCTGGCAGCTCTGCAGGTCCAGAAAGTCCAGCCCCGAGAGGTTCCTGAAGGCGGCAGCCGGCAGCAAGGTGAAGTTGTTGCCGTCCAGCCACAGGGCTTTGGCGTTGAGAGGCACGTCGAGGGGCAGTCGCGTCAGGTTGCGGGCGCTGCAGAAGACGTTGAGCTCTTCCTCGCTGTACTCATCCAGGCTGCAGGCGCAGGCGCTGGGGCAACGAGGCGGGTCTGCGTCCCCTTGCTCCTTCGGGCTGTCCCCGACAGGGGTTTGGGAGGCGGTGGCCAGCAGCAGAGCCAAGGCGAGCAAGAGGGTGATGCCCACTGCGGGGTGTAGAGGAAAGGGGAGGTGGTCAGCGGGGGTGACCATGGCTGTTTTAGGGGAACCTTCTGGGACCCTCTGACTGGGTGCCTGTGCTGCTGGGGCAGGGGGGAGAGAGTGTTGCAGGCGAGCTGCGGGAGGCTTTAGGAGCTGGATCTGCCCTTGGGCTGTGGGATTTGAGATTGCCCCTAACTCCTGCCACAGCTCAGACGCCCCCACCCCATAAATTCATCATCTTCTCTTGCAGCAGCTTCTTCTTTCCATGGGAAAAGGTCCCAACCCACTCTTCTCCTTCCTCCCCAACCACCCCACATCAAGTTGATTTTGGAGAGAGAGGGTCTTGATGCCACAGCCCACTGCAGCTCCCCACCCCACCCCGCGCCCAGGGCTTTGCCCAGAGGTGCCTTCAAGTAGCCCGGGGCACCTCCTCGAAATGTGCAGCGGAAGGGGCAGCAAAGCAAAGGGGGAGTCGCTTGCGAAGCTCCGGCAAGCGGTTCGGTGTCTCCTCCCGTGCCCGTCCTGTCCCCGCAGGATCGGGGCAGCAGGCAGGGTCCCCAGGCTTACCTTTGCCCGTGCTCATGGTGGCAAGCAGGGCTGTGCTCCCTCTGGGCTGCCAGCGCCCCGCCGACTGCGCACGGATGGAGCAAGCCCTTGCCGCCTGGCCAGCCGCCCTGCCGGCGTTAACTCCACCGCTGCTGGCAGGGGACACTCAGCATTTGTAACCTGCCGTGGGCTCCTGCCTTCCTCCTCCTGCCCCATCACTGCCTTCGCGGCAGCCCGGGTGAGGGAGATGCCCAGGAGGACAAGCTGTGGTGAGGGTCCTCAGGTGGAGTAGTCTTGCTGGAGATGGGCTTTGTGTGGGCAGTGAGAGCGGAGTGATGGGTGAAGTGGTCTGGTGGTACAGCCGTGCCCTGGAGATCCTTGAGGAGCAGCTCTGAGCCTTCCGTCCATGTCCTCACCCTGCGTTGGAACCCCCAAAAACACACGGGCTGGAGCTTGTGGCACCCCCATGGCACAGATGGGTAGAGATGGGGTGGGCTGAGACACCCCAGGGTGTGTGGTGGTGGGAGTGGGAGAAGAGGTGGGAAATGGGGACAAAGCTCTTCTCCAGGTGGCACTGGAAGCCTCGGGGCTGAACCTGCAGCCCCCTCCTGGGGGTGTGTCTGCCTCAAGGGTGCTGGGAGCACTGCAGGCTGCTCAACTCCCTGCTGCTGAGCCAAATCAGAGACCAAAGTTTGGATTCCACCAGTAAGGATACAGGTGGGAAGCTCTCACAGCTCTTGGCTTCTCCACCAGTCCCCTCTGTAGGGCAGAATGATAGTGAATGATGCCCCAGGGCTGGTGGATCATCACCCTCTCCACCTGGCAGCTCATCAAAACCACCCCAGGGGAGACTGTGACCTCGTTCTGTGTCCAAGACCATTTCTCCAGCAGTGTCTAGGTTCTGAAGAACCTTTTACCAATTTCTAGGAAAGAAAAAAAAAAATTGGAAAAAAACCCACCCCAAAACCAATAAATAAACCTCAGTTCTGCCCCAGGCAGAGCAGCAGCCTGTGGGGCAGCAGCTTCTGGATCAACCAGACATGGCCAACCCTTCCTGGTGGTGTTCTGGTGGCTCTGTTCCTTCTTGGAGCTGTACCAATTCTTTCTGGTGGTGTCCTGGTGACCCTGTTCCCCTTGAAGCTGTACCAAGCCTTCCTGGTGATGTCCTGGTAGCCCCATTCCTTCTTGAAGGTGCACTAGGACAGGCCTGGCACATGTCCAGGAATGTGCATCCCCTGCTGGTGCCAAAGCTCTTCCCAGCATTTCTTCCCCACATGCTGGACACCGAAGTGGAGCAGGGATGTTCCCCACCACCCCTCAAGCCATGCGTACATCCACCATGTTTTCACTTCACCCATCCCCTTGCCATCTCCAGAGGTCTTGTCTCAGCTCTTCACCCCCTAACCTGGGCACTTTTAAGTAACCTTCTCAGTGGCCAAAGCAGAACCACGTCCAGGGGAAGAGGTGCTGGAGACAGCCAAACTTTCCCACAAGTACTGCTTTCTCATGGGCTTTTTTGGCCCTGCATGGCACTCTTCTCCCCCTCTATTTTTATCCTCTCTTCTGGGAAGTTGTGGAGCAGGAGCAGGACCTGCAGGGCACATATTGACACAAGGTCGAATCAATCTGCAGGCTAAAAGAGCTGAACCAGCAGGGCCTGGCCAGCCAAAACCCAGCCCAGCTCCTGGGCAAGCCTCAGCCAACCCCTGCCTGCAGCTGGCAGAATCCCCAGGTTCCTTCTCCTAGGGCTGGGGGATGAACCAGGGAGCTCTTCTTGGCACACCGGTGCTCCAGCAGGGCCACCAGCCCAGGATCCTCCTCATCTCCAGCACACCTGGCAGGGCCACCAGCCCAGGACCCTCCCCATCTATAGCACACCTGGCAGGGCAACCAGCACAGGACCCTCCCCATCTATAGCACACCTGGCAGGGCAACCAGCACAGGACCCTCCCCATCTATAGCACACCTGGCAGGAGCCAGCAGCTGTTGGGGATGGTAATGACCACAGTGGTGGCCCAGGTGGCCATGTGGAACTGTGTCAGCAGCAGCAGCCTGGCTAGGCTGGTTGGAGCGGGTAGGTGAGGACATCCCTGAGCCAGGACTCAGTGATTTGATGGGCAAAGGAGGAGCCTCCAGGAGCTGCAAGAAGCCAGCAGGAGAGACTTTCCCATTGCTGGGGGATGGAGGGAGCAGCCTGGTCCTCAGGGTGCCCAGCTGGTGGCTGGAAGAGCTGTTCTCCTGTCTGAAGCTGCATGCCCATGACCGCCTGTGCTGCCTGCTGCCAGGGTCTCCCTGCCAGCTACCCCCCATCCCAGCCCTCCTCAGCCCCACAGAGAAGCACCCAAAGGTGCTTGAGGGATGACAAATGGGACAAGAGGCAGCAGTGACTTCAGCAAAGCTGTTATCTGCTGAGCTGCAGCACAAACAGCATGTTGAGCAGATCAAGGGAGGTGAATCTCCCCTTAGACTTGTGTCAGACTCCCCCGGAGGACACATTCAGTTGTAGAGGCCCAGCATGAGACACCTGGGACTCCCCACTGTGGGTCCACATTGGACCATGAAAATGGTGAGAGGGTTGAAAGAACCTTTTTCTTTGGAGATAGGCTGGAAGAGGTGGAGGTCTTCAGCCTGAAGACAACCTTGCAGCCTAAGACATCAGGGGACTTGTAAGAGTGATGGAGAGAGGATTATTGTCACCATGGTCTCTGATAGCAGAATGGGAGATGGGTTTAGACTCATAGACTGGGTTGGTTGAAAGGACTTCCCCATCCACAAGAAGGGTTGGATGGAGGAAGCTGGGAACTACAGGCCTGTCAGCCTGACCTCAGTGCCAGGGAAAATGATGGAGCAGATTATCTTGGGGGCAATACCTGCACACCTGAGGGACGGCCAAGGGCTCAGGTCCAGCCAACATGGATTTAGGAAGGGCAGATCCTGCCTCTCCAACCTGATCTCCTTCTATGATCAGGTGACCCACCTGGTGGATGTGGGGAGGCCTGTGGATGTGGTCTACCTGGACTTCAGCAGGGCCTTTGACACTGTCCCCCACAGCACACTGCTGGCTAAGCTGTCAGCTCGTGGCTTGGATGCCAACACTCTGTGCTGGGTTAGGAACTGGCTGGAGGGCCGAGCCCAGAGAGTGGTGGTGAATGGTGCCACACCCAGCTGGAGGCCGGGCACTAACAGTGTGCCCCAGGGATCAGTGCTGGGCCCCATCCTCTTTAACATCTTCAGTGATGATCTGGACGAGGGCATCGAGTCAGGCACCAGCAAATTTGCAGCTGACACCAAGCTGGGGGCTGATGTTGCTGGGTTGGAGGGCAGAAGGGCTCTGCAGCAGGACCTCGACCGCCTGGACAGATGGGCAGAGTCCAACGGGATGGCATTCAACAAGTCCAAGTGCCGGGTGCTGCACTTTGGCCACAACAACCCCATGCAGAGCTACAGGCTGGGGTCGGAGTGGCTGGAGAGCAGCCAAACAGAGAGAGATCTGGGGGTGCTGATTGACACCCGCCTGAACATGAGCCAGCAGTGTGCCCAGGTGGCCAAGAAGGCCAATGGCATCCTGGCCTGCATCAGGAATAGTGTGGCCAGCAGGAGCAGGGAGCTCATTCTCCCCCTGGACTCTGCACTGCTTAGGCCACACCTTGAGTCCTGTGTCCAGTTCTGGGCCCCTCAATTGAAGAAGGACATTGAGGTGCTTGAGTGTGTCCAGAGAAGGGCAACGAGGCTGGGGAGAGGCCTGGAGCACAGCCCTATGGAGAGAGGCTGAGGGAGCTGGGATTGGTTAGCCTGGAGAAGAGGAGGCTCAGGGGAGACCTTCTTGCTGTCTCCAGCTACCTGAAGGGTGGTTGTAGCCAGGAGGAGGTTGCTTTCTTCTCTCAGGCAAGCAGCACCAGAACAAGAGGACACAGTCTCAAGCTGTGCCAGGGGAAGTTTAGGCTGGAGGTGAGGAGAAAGTTCTTGCCTGAGAGAGTCATTGACTGCTGGAATGGGCTGCCCAGGGAGGTGGTGGAGTCACCATCCCTAGAGGTGTTCAAGGCAGGTTTGGACATGGCCCTTGGTGCCATGGTCTAGTCTTGAGGTCTGTGGTGATGGGTTGGACTTGATGATCTCTGAGGTCTCTTCCAACCTTGGTGATACTGTGATATTGTGACTTTTCAAGCTCATCCAGTCCAAGTCCTGCAGGGACATCTGCAACAAGAGCAGACTGATCACAGGCCCACACAACCTGACCTGCAGTGGTGCCAGCCATGGGGCAGCTCCCACCTCCCTGGGCAGCCTGGGCCAGGCTCTCCCTACCCTCAGTGCCAAATATTGCTCCCTTCTCTCCACTTTCAATCTCCCTCTTGCAGTTCAAACCATCCCCCGTTGGCCTGCCACAACAGGCCCTGCTCTGTCCCCAGCTCTCTTCTGGCCCCTCGAAGCACTGCAAGGCCACCAGGAGGTCTCCCTGGAGCTTTCTCCTTCCCAGGATGAACGCCCTCAACTCTCCCTGCCTGGCCTCACAGCAGAGCTTCCTCCCTGCCAGCACTGCTGTGGGCTCCTCTGGCGCTGCTTCAACAGGGCCACGATGTCCCTTGGCAAAGGGTAGGCAGAAGGCAGCAGCATGTGGTGGGGCGATGGGAGGCTGGGGCAGGTTCCCGGAGGAGCTGTAAGTGCCTGTTCCTGGGGTGCTCCATGTACAGGTGCCACCGCGCGACCTCCCGCCGCCAGGGGGCGGTGCCTCCAAGCAGCCCGTTACCATGGAGACGGGCGCCGGCAAGTCGCGCCCTAGGCCTAGGCCCAGGCCTGGGCCCACCCTGAGTCCCGGGTCCCGGGTCCGCGCCAGTGACGGGGCAGAGGGAACCAGAGAGGCTCCAGGAGGCCGAAGCCAACCCCTGCTCCTCCCGGACCGCCCCCCCTGTCCCTTGATTTCACCCTAAACCCATTCGCTGCCGTCTGAGTTGGGGCCGCGGCTTCCGCACCTCTGCCCCCCAACCCAGGGTGTGTGGGCGCGGCTGCAGCACACCGGGCAGCCCCGGCACGGCTGCCCGGCAGGGGTCTGCTAGAGCCGGGAAAGAATGGAAATGCGCTTTGCTGGCGCTGGAAGCCAGGTGGAGCCAATGGCTGTGTTAAGGCTGCGCCGAGCCCTGCCCCAGGCTCCTTAAAGCGGACAGACAGCGCTCGCTCCGCTCCCAGCCAGGGCACGGGTAGGGTGAGGTGTGCAGCCTGGCAAGGGCTGCCTGGTGTTGGAGGAGAGGTGAAAATAAACAGCAGGCAACGGCATGGTGAGCTGCCGGCTCTGCAGCTGGTTCACACTGAACTAATGTGGAATGGGGGAGTGTTTTCATGTCTGCTGAGAGTTTCCTACCTCGGAGCTCCTTGGTGATCCAGCCAATATGGCAGTTAGAGCTGAGCTTGATGAGAAGAGGGAATGGAAACCTTCTAAGGAGAGACCTCTCTCCCTACAGCTCCCTGAAAGGGGAGGTTGGAGCCAGGTGAGGTTGGTCTCTTCTGCCATGGAGCAAGCGATGGAACAAGAAGAAACAGCCTCAAGTTGTCCCAGGGGAGGTTTAGGTTGGACACGAGGGAAAAATTCTGCCCTCAAACTGTTCTCAAGGTGTGGCCCAGGCTGCCCAGGGCAGTGGTGGAGTCCCCATACCTGGAGGGGTTTCAAGCCTGTGGCGATGTGGTGCTGAGGTTTAGTGGTGACCTGGCAGTGCTGGGTTATTCATAGAATCTTTGAATGATTTGGGTTGGAAGGGACCACCAGAGCTCATCCAGCCCAACCCCCAGGGACATCCTCCACTAGAGCAGGTTGCCCACAGCCCTGTCCAGCCTCACCTTGAGCATCTCCAGGCATGAGGCCTCAACCACCTCCCCGGGCAACCTGTTGCAGTGTTCCAGCAGCCTCCTGCTGCAGAACTTGTGCCTCACATCCAATCTCAATCAGCTCTGCTCTAGTGTGAAACCGTGGTCAGACTTGATGTGATTAAAAGTCTTTTCCAACCAAAAACTTCTGAAATCCAGAAAACTCAGTATTGAGCTGACATTTCGGCTCTTGGTGGGGTTAATAAAACAGATCCCCTTTGTTTTGTGTTTTAGGTTGGGAGCTATAGGGTGAAAAATCCTCTAGGGACTAGAAAATTGTTATTCAATCCTATAATTCTGCTATTTATAAACTCATGGCGAGGCCAGCTCGCTCTCCTTTCCTCCCCCTTCAACCCTGTGTCGGGCAGGAGGTGCTTTTATTGGGACAAACATGTAATGAGAAGGCAGGTTTTGGGGCCTCCTGAGGCTGTGTTTAGGCCTGTAGATGGCAGAGGTGTTGGGGGGGGGGGGAGGATTGGAGCACTGGAGATTGTAGATTTAGTTTTGGCTTGGGGGGAAAATTCAAGGGGCTCGCCATGGGTGTTGTATCTGCTTTGTAATTTCTTTCTGTATCTCTCTTTTCAAATATAATTCTGTTTTCTCTCCAGTTTATTTGAGAGTTTCATTCTGTTGGCTTTTTAAAAACCATGACATTTGGTTTCATTCTGGAGCAGTGATGGAGACTTGGGGCTTCAGTAACACCCCAAAACCTCGCTGCCCTACCCCAAAACCTCACTGCTCTACCTCAAAACCTCACTGCTCTGCAGGGGTCTCATAAAGGTCTGGAGGTGTCTGTGTGAGTCTGCAGGAGTCTCTTAAAGGTCTGTAAGGGTCTGTAGGTACCTGTGGGTGCATTTAGGGGTCTGTAGACATCTGTACAAGTGTGTGGGGTCTGTAGGTGTCTGCAGGAATCTTGTGAATGTCTGCAGGGGTCTGTAGTGGACTGTAGAGGTCTGTAGAGTTCTCCAAGGGTCTGTAGTGATCAGCTGGGGTCTGCCTGGATCTGTAGGGGTGTGCCAGGCTTCTGCGGGGGTCTGTAGGTGTTTACTGCAGTCTGTAGCGGTCTGTAGGCTTCTGCTGGGTTCTGTAGGTGTCTCTGGGGGCTGTAGGGGTCTACATGGGTCTGTAGAGGTCTCCTTGAGTCTGCAGGGGTCTCTTAAAGGTTTGGAGGCATCTGTATGGATCTAGAGGGGTGTGTGAGTCTGTAGAAGTATACAGGCATCTGTAGAAGGGGTTTCTAGGGGTCTGTAGGAGTCTGCAGGGCTCTGTAGAAGTCTGCAGGGGGCAACAGGGGCCTGTAAACATGTGAAGGGGTCTGTTAAACATCTGGAGGGGTCTAAAGGTGTCTGTGGAGCTCTGTAGGGGGTCTGTCCATGTCTTTAGGGGCCTGCAGAGGTCTGGAGGGGTATTCAGGTCACTACACGGGTCTGTAGTGGTCTGTGCATGTCTCTAGGAGTGTGCCCAGGGCTGGAGGGGTCTGTAGTAGTCTGTAAAGTCTTTAGGGCTCTACAGGGGTCTTTAGAGGTATCTATGGGTCTGTGTGGTTCAGTAGAGGACTGTAGGGGTCTGCAGGTGTCTGTTAAGCTCTTACGGGGTCTTCAGGGGTCTGTAGAGGTCTCTCTAAAGGTCCGTAGGAGAGGACCTCTTAAAGGTCTGTAGGGGTTTGTTGGTGTCTAGAAATGTCTGTAGAGGTCTTTATGGGGGTCTCTAGAAGTCCATAGAAGTCTCTGTGGGTCTCCAGGGGTCTCTTAAACATCTGCAGAGGTCTGTAGGTGCCTTTTAAAGGTCTGGAGGGGTCTGTAAGAGCCCACAGGGGTCTATGGAGGTCTGGAGGGGTCTGTAAGAGTCTGCAGGGGTCTATGGAGGTCTGGAGGGGTCTGTAGAAGTCTGTAGAGGTCTTTAGCGGTATGTAGAGATCTGCAAGAGTCTGTAGAGGTCTGTATGTGTCTGTAGGGGTCTGTAGACATCTGCAGGGGTCTCTTAAATGTCTACAGGGGTCTGTAGATGTCTGTAGACATCTGCAGGGTTTTATAGCAGTCTGTAGAGGTCTGTTAGAGTCTATAGAGGTCTGTGCAAGTCTGCAGTTGTCTGTAGCAGTCTGCAGATGTCTGTAGCAGTCTACAGATGTCTGTGAGGGTCTGTAGAGGTCTGTAGGGCTCTGCAGTTGTCTATAGCAGTCTATAGAGGTCTGTAGGGTTCTGCAGTTGTTGTCTATAGCAGTCTATAGAGGTCTGTAGAGTTCTGCAGTTGTTGTCTATAGCAGTCTATAGAGGTCTGTAGAGTTCTGCAGTTGTTGTCTATAGCAGTCTATAGAGGTCTGTAGAGTTCTGCAGTTGTTGTCTATAGCAGTCTATAGAGGTCTGTAGAGTTCTGCAGTTGTTGTCTATAGCAGTCTATAGAGGTCTGTAGAGTTCTGCAGTTGTTGTCTATAGCAGTCTATAGAGGTCTGTAGAGTTCTGCAGTTGTTGTCTATAGCAGTCTATAGAGGTCTGTAGTGTTCTGCAGTTGTTGTCTATAGCAGTCTATAGAGGTCTGTAGGGTTCTGCAGTTGTTGTCTATAGCAGTCTAGAGGTCTGTAGAGTTCTGCAGTTGTTGTCTATAGAGGTCTGTAGTGGTCTGGATGAGTCTGTAGCAGTCTATACAGGTCTTTGTGGGTTTCTTAGCTTCTTCTGCCCCCCAAAAAGCTCATCCCACTTCCATGAAATCTACGTTGAGAGGCCAAGGGAGCTTCTACAGCAGTCTGGCCTAGGTGAGGAGTGGGGAAACTCAGAGCTTCCAGCAGGATGCTCCCTTTGCTTCTTCCATACTCTTGGCTTTGACAGCTGCTAAGGAGTTATTCAGAGGCTTTTTTGAGCGTGGTGTTGTCAAAGCTTTTCTTCTGGAAGAGACAAGTTCTTACCTAAACTCACCCACTCCACAGAAATAGCTCTGATAATTAGCCTGAGATGAGGAGACGCAGAACTTGGCATCCTTTCTGCTGCAGGGCTGTGCTTCACCAAGGGCTCAAAGCCTTCCCCAGATCTCCAGCACCCTCACTTTTGTCTTGGAGACACTGCTCAATGTGCACACACTTGGGAGCGGTCCCACTGAGGGCTGGGTGGGCACTGGAGGCACCAGCAGTGTGCAGAGCAGCACAAACCAGCTTTAGAACTGGCTGGGCTGGGCAGAGTGTTCAGCGTGGGCTTTGCTTTGAAACCTTACATGCAGCATTCCTAGTGGGATGAGATAAACTAGGGAAGGCCTTGGGGGTGCTGGGGGAGCAAAGCTGACTCTGAACTGGCACCAAGGGCTGCCAGCCCAGCCCCAGCCTGTCCCAGGCTGATCCCCAGCAGCATGGGCAGCCAGGGCAAGGAGGGGATTCTGCGCCTCTGCTGTGCCTGCTGAGACCCTCCCTGCAGTGCTGGGGCAGCTCTGGAGTGCTCAGCATAGACAGGGACCTGTTGTAGCAGATCCAGAGGAGACCACAACAGTACTGTCAGGGTGGAAGCTCTGCTGTGAGACCAGGCTGGGAGAGTTTGGGGTGTTCAGCCTGGGGAGGAGAAGGCTCCAGGGAGATCTCCTGGTGGCCTTACAGTGCTTCAAGGGTCCAGAAGAGAGCTGAGGACAGAGTTTGGAGAAGGGCCTGTTGTGGCAAGCCAAGGAGGGATGGTTTGAACTGCAAGAGGGAAATTGAGAGTGGAGAGAAGGGAGAAATGTTTGACCTTGAGGGTAGGGAGAACCTGGCCCAGGCTGCTCAGAGAGGTGGGAGCTGCCCCATGGCTGGCACCACTGCAGGTCGGGTTGTGTGGGGCTGTGAGCAACCTGTTCTGGATGAGGATGTCCCTGCTGAGTGCAGGGGTTGGGCTGGATGAGTTTGAAAGGTCCCTTCCACCCCATCCCAGTCCCTGATTTTATGATGTCCTGTCACCAGCTGAAGCTGGTTGGAGCTCAGAGATCCTGGTAGCCTTTGGATGTCTCATTTGCATAGGAGATAGAAGTACTGGAGAGATCAGGTAGAAACTGCCTAGAAGTAAGTTGGTTAGATGCTATTGGAGGGTCTCGGAGCAGGTGGTTGGATTAATGGATTAATTGATGAGTTAATCAGCTCTTAAATGCCCCAAAGTTCCCTGCAATAAAAATGGAGGCCACCCCACAGCTGCCTTTTGGGCACAAGCCACAATCTAAAGAGTGGTACCCCCCAGCATGGCTTCACTGGGAGTGTCTGCTGAGCTGCTTCAGTGCTGTCTGAGGGATTCAGTAGCCTCCTGGTAAGTCCTCAACAGCTCCTGGAGTGGCTGCAACCATCAGCTCCACCTTAAAATCCACTGGGATGCCTGCCACACCCTCTGGTAACCAAAGTTGATAGCAACAGGCAGAAGCTTGAGGGAAAGGTTCCTGCCTTGGAGATCCTTAGGGCCTTCCTTGGCTCTTCAGTCCCTGCCTGATACCCTGCAGAGCTTCTGACTTCCAGGCACATGGATTTGGGAAGCGGTGCAGAGAATGAGGTGAGTACTAGGACAGAACACGTCATGGACATGTGAGGGTCTGCACCCCTTCCCAGCTCCAGGGAGGGGATTCTGCCCCTCTGCTGTACCTGCTGAGACTCCCCCTGCAGTGCTGGGGCTGCTCTGGAGTGCTCAGCACAGCACAGACAGGGACCTGTTGCAGCAGGACCAGAAGAGGCCACAGCAGTGCTGGCAGGGTGGAAGCTCTGCTGTGAGGCCAGGCTGGGAGAGTTGGGGGTGTTCAGTCTGGGGAAGAGAAGGCTCCAGGGAGATCTCCTTATGGCCTTTCAGGACTTAGAAGAGGTCTAGAATAAAGCTGGGGGCAGTTTTGGGCAGGGCCTGTTGTGCCAGGCCAAGGGGGTATGGTTTGAACTGCAAGAGGGAGAAGTGTTTGGCACTGGGGGTGGGGAGAGCCTGGTCCAGGCTGCCCAGAGAGGTGGAAGCCCTCTGCAGATGAAATCCTCCCTGCACAGCTGGAGGTGCCAAGCTAAGAGAAGAACCTGTGGACAAGGATGGCTCTGCTTGCTCGCTCCAAGCTTGTGCTGTGTCTTTAGGGGAAGCTGCAGGACAAGATCAAGGAGCTGCAGCAGCTCAGAGACCTGCTGGAGAGGACAGGGAAACTGGCTGGCTCCAAATCAGATCTGTCTGCCAGGGTGGTCCTCAGTGAGGAAGAAAAACTGAAGGTAAAGCAAAACCATTGGATAAATGCAGGAGAGGTCTGAGCTGTGAAGCCACAAGAGGCCAGCTCTGCAGTGGGAAATGTGGTGGGAAATGTTTGGCCTTTCTAGGGTGCATTTGTTAGAACCACAGAATCACTTCAGCTGGAAAAGGCCTCCAAGGTCATCAAGTCCAACCATTAACCCAAGGCTACCAAGTCCATCACTAAACCCTGGCCCTAAGCTATGCTGTTGAGCTCACATCCTCCAGTGTGACCTGTTGCAGCAGACCATTTGCCTCAGAAGCTGTTCCTTGCCCTTGGTAAGCTCCTTTCTCTCTCCTAGGTGTCCAAAGACCTCCTTGATCTCCAGATTGAGACAAACAAATTGAAGGAGCAGTACGAGACAGAGAACTTTGAGCTGAAAAATAAGGTAAAGAAGAGATCCAGAAGTTGGAAGGAGCACTTTGCAGCTGTGCCAGGACTTATCTCCAGGTTTTCAGATCCACTTTTGCTTTGCTTGGCTTCTTCTGGCTTTAGCTACAGCAGTGGACTTCCCTTTGATGCCCCCCCCCACAATGAACCTCCCATGAAACTCATCTCCAGCTGAGCAGGAGGAGAAAGTTGTTTGGTGTGAGGGTGATGGAGGCCTGGAGCAGGCTGCCCAGAGAGGCTGTGGAGTGTCCTTGTGTGGAGAGTTTCCAAGGCCAGCTGAGCATTGTGGTCTTGGGCAAGCTGCTGTGGGTGCCCTGCTTGAGCAGGGGTTTGGGCTGGATGATCTCCAGAGGTGCCTTGCAGCCCCACCCTGCTGGCATTCTGAGATGCCTCTTGAAGCCATAGCATGTCAGAAGCTGTTTGGCCAAAGAGCTACCCTGGGACTGCTGCTGGGTTCTGACATGGTTTAATTCTGCTGCCTTCCCCCTTCAGATGCTGGCCCTGGAGCAGCGTGTGGAGGAGCTGGAGCTGTCCAGCCAGCAGGTCAGCAGCGAGAGAGATGCCGTATGGGAGCAGCTACAGGCTCTGGAGGGCAAGAGGCAGGAGCTGGCCGATGAGTACATTACTTTGAAGAGCAATTATGTGACCCTAGGCAAACAACTGGACCAAGAGGTGAGACAAGCTGCAGGCTTCCTGCCTCCATCCTGCAATTACCTGAGCTCCAGGCACTTGTGGGCTGGGTGTCTCTTGTTGCAAACCCCAGCATCTCAGCAAGGGTGGGGGCTGGAAGGCACCTCTGGGAATCACCCAGTCCAAACCCCTGCTCATGCAGGCCACCCACAGCAGCTTGCCCAGCAGCACAGTGCCCAGCTGGCCTTGGAAGCTCTCCACACAGGCACTCCACAACCTCTCTGGGCAGCCTGCTCCAGGCCTTCAGCACCCTCACACCAAACAACTTTCTCCTCCTGCTCAGCTGGAACATCCTGGGTGCCACTTTGTGCCACTCACCCCTTGTCCTGGCCCTAGGCATCACTGACAAGAGTCTGGGCCCAGTCTCTTGCCCTCCACAGCTCCTTTAGCTCTTGCTGAGCATTGCTCAGCTCCCCTCTGGGGCCACTTTTCTGCAGGCTCTCAGCCTCAGGGCTCTTAGCCTTGCTGTTCCATGTCAAGAGAAGTTCTTCTCCCCCTTTACTCTGCCCTGGTGAGACCTCATCTGGAGTCCTTTGTCCAGTTCTGGGCTCCACAGTTAAAGAAGGACAGGGAACTGCTTAAGAGTACAACAAAGGACTACAAAGATGATTAGGGGACTGGGAGATCTCTTGGGCTTGGGGCTGTTCAGCTCGGAAAAGAGAAGGCTGAGGATGGATCTTCTCTGTGCTTCAAGGGCGGGAGTCAGAAGAATGGGGCCAGGCTGACCTTCTCCAGGCTGAACACCTCCAGCTCCTTCAGCTGCTGCTCACAGTGCCTGTGCTCAGGACTTCACTCTGTGCAGGTCTGGGGTGCCTGGAGCTCTACTGCACCCTGCTCACCATCTCCTAGCACTCACATAGCCTGCTCAGCACTGCAGGGCCCTGCTGAGCCCACGCTGACCCCAGTGCTCCAGGGGACACCCTGCTGGCAGAGCCTTTCTCTCCAGCCAGCCCTGAGCCCGTTTGTGGCAGGGAGGAGGGGGTCACGGCGGGGCTGGGCATGGGGCCCCCTGGCTGCCAGAAGGCTTTGTTTGCCTTTCTTCTGCATGGCTTGCACGGGCTGCAGGGGAAGGGGTTGAAGCTGCACTGGTTTCAGAGGGAAGGGCCCTGCCTCCTTTGGGGGTCAGCAGCTTTACAAACCCACTCGATGCAAGCAGCTTTCTGAGTGCTCTTTAAAGTCCCCTGGTCACTGGTAGCTCAGCAGCCAGCAGCTCAAGCTTTAGGAGGCAGAATGATGTATTTCTTTGGCAAAAACACAGCAGCTTCAAGAGATCTTCCTGTCTTCCCTCCCTCCTTCCCCCTCCCCTGCTTCTTCTCTTTGAGCTGAAGCAGATGAGTGACACCTTCCAGGTTCCCACCCCCATCAGACAGTTCAGCCAAGTGACCTGGATTGCTGTGCTGGTGCTGCACAGAGCAGGGGTGGGTGGGAAGATGTGGGGCCAGACCCAGATATGCTGGTTTAGTTCAGCAGTGCCAAAGTCTGCCTTTAGAAATCCATGGAATCGTTTCACTTGGAAAAGAACTTTTAGGTCATTGAATTCAATTATCAAACCTAGGCTAAACTAAGTCCCCTGAACTTGGAGCTGGATCTGCTGAGCTCCAGCAGAGGAGCATGTGAGGGGATTCTGCTCTGCTCTACTCTGCTCTGCTCAGATGCTCTCTGCTGCGCTACCTCCAGTTCTGGTGTCTCCAGTACAAAAAGGACCTGGAGCTGCTGGAAAAGGTCCAGAAGAGGCCATGAAGATGATCACAGAGCTGGAGAACCTCTGCTGTGGGGACAGGCTGGGAGAGTTGGGGCTGTTCAGCCTGGAGAAGAGAAGGTTCCAGGGAGACCTCAGAGCAACTTTCCTATGCCTGAAGGGGCTGCAGGAGAACTGGGGAAGGACTTTGGACAAGGACTGGGAGTGCCAGGCTGAGGGATAATGGCTTTGAGCTGGGAGAGGGGAGACTGAGAGTGGAAATGAGGAACATACTGTTTTGCAGTGAGGGTAGGAAGAGACTGGCACAGGTTTGCCCAGGGAACTGCTGGATCACAGAATCACATTCTGTGATCTACAACTTCCCTGGAGGTGTTGAACCTCCCTGGAAGTCCAACCCATTCTGTGCCAGGAGCTCACAACCAGGAGGACAGAAGCTCATGACCATCCTGTTGCAAACGAAGTGAGTTGGAGGCTGTTGGACAGCTCCTGTTTGTCTCGCCTCAGCTGAGCAACGGCAGTGCCCCAGGAGGAGGTGAGCCTCGCTGCTGGCAGGGGTGTGAGACTGTGCTGGGTGCTGCCAGGGCAAGAGGCAGGGCACATGCAACCAGTTTCCAGACTGCTACTGAGGCAGACCTCAGCCCTCAGCTTGCTGCTAATCCCCAAGGGGGTGCAAGATGTTTGTCGAAGCTAAGATCTGTTCAGGTCTGTAGTGTCCTGCCCCTGGGGAGAAAAACCTCCTGCAGCAGCACAGCTGAGGGGAGACCTACTGGGAAACAGGAGAAGGGAGAAGGACCTGGGAGTGCTGAGGGACAGCAAGTTCCAGGAGTCAGCAATGTACCCTTGAGGCCAAGGAGGCCAGTGGAGTCCTAAGGGGCATGAAGAAGAGTATGGCCAGCAGGGCAAGGGAGGTTCTCCTCTCCTTCTATTCAGTGCAGTCCAAGGCTCCCCAGTTCAACAGAGACTCTGGAGAGAGCCCAGAGGAGGCTGCAAACCTGCTGAGGGGCCTGGAGCAACTCTGTGAGGAGCAAAGGCTGAGAACCCTGGGGCAGAAGAGTAGCCCCAGAGGGGAGCTGAGCAATTCTCAGCAAGAGCTAAAGGAGCTGTGAGAGAGCAAGAGCCCGGGGCCAGACTCTTGTCAGTGGTGCCTAGGGCCAGGACAAAGGGCACAAACCCAGGAGGTTCCAGCTGAACAGGAGGAGAAAGTTGTTTGGTGTGAGGGTGCTGGAGGCCTGGAGCAGGCTGCCCAGAGAGGTTGTGGAGTGTCTGTCCTGATGTGGAGAGATTCTAAAGCGAGTTGGGGACTGTGCTCCTGGGTAAAGCTGCTGTGGGTGCCCTGCTTGAGCAGGGGTTTGGACTGGGTGATTCCCAGAGGTGCCTTCCAGCCCCCATCGTGCTGGAATTTTGTAGTCCATGTGCTGAAGCCTTGGCTTGGCAGAACCAGTCCTTGGATCTGACTGCTGAATATCCCTTCCTGAGGCACAAGAGGCTCCAGCTTGGCAGGATGGGACTCATCATGGCCTGGGCCTCTTGCTCATTATTTTCCCAGTGTGGACTTTCCCAAAGGAAATGGGAAAAGCAGGCTGTGGCTCTCCCACACACACCCCCCACCCCCCCTTGCCTTCCTCAGCTCTCTTCTAAGGGCAGACAATGAAGCCTTTACACATTCCCAATTACAAGTGCTACTTGTGACCTTGCCAATATGTTGTCATGGCTGCTGGGCGCAGAGGCAGCTCGGAGAGCTCATTCATGAGCCCTTGTCCAGGGACAGCCCCAGCCCCCCTGGATTGTCCCCAGCTTGTCCCTGCTGCCATTGTAGGGCTGGATTCACACATGGCCCCGTGTCTGTCCCAGCCAGGGAGCAGGGAGCTGGCCTCCAGAAAGATGCCAGCCAGGCTCTTGCTGCCTGTTTTCCAGCCTGCTGTAAATTCTTCCCTTTCAAGGCTCTGACCTTTCCTCGCGTCCCTGTTTCTTCCTCCTCCTTTCTTCCTCAGCCTCACGCTGGCTGCACAAAGCCGCTCCTGGAGGGAACCCAAACGCCTCTGAACCAGGCTCCAAGGAAATCTCCAGAGCCAGGCCAGGGCTTGGGACTACAAGGGGAGTCAGTGAAGGCCATCCCAAACCTGAGAGTCCCTCTTTTTGTGGGGAAGCTGCTGCCTGGGGGCTGCCATGAGCCCCTCTGCTGGTATCTACCAGCCGTGGATGGGGGTTTGGGTCGGGGAAGGAGCAGGGGCTGATTCTGCTGAGCTGTCAGCTTTCACAGCTGTATATCTCACCTCTTTGTCAGCCTCTTTTTTTCTCCTCTCCTCTCTCCCCCAGCCCACCCTCTGCTATCTTTTGATAAGCTATTCTCTCCACGGATGACTCAGATGACCTCTGTCTCACATCCTCCCGATTCACTGCCATGGTAACAATTACTCAAGCTTGTCCCCAGCCATAAACCCCATCAAAGCTTTGTTATCTACAGAGAAACCCTCCTGGGAGACATGAATTCCCCCAGTGTTCCTGGCATATCACCTGTGACAGAGCTTTCCTCATTCAGCTCCTTGTCATCTGTTGGGAATGTGTCCCTGTGCAGCAGCAGGGCTTGAAATCTGGCTACCTACAGGGGGCTGGGGGCTGCCTGCTGCTGCAGGGATGCTGCCCAGCCCAACTGCAAGGAGCTGGGTGCCATCAACCCAGATGGGTGGAGATGTAACCCTTTTCTGACATTGTGCTGCCCAGCACTTGTTCCAAGACTTTGTACATCCCAACCAGCTTTGGGAAGCTGTGTGGAGGGCACAGGAGGGAGGTGAGGGTGGAGAGTTGGTGGCAGAGATGTGCACTGAGATCTGTAGCTGAATGTGAGTGAGGTGGCCAGAGGGAGTGAGGTTGCAGGTGGTCAAAGGGGCAAACAGCATCCTGGCTTGGGGCAGCTGGTGCAGAGCAGGGATTGTGTCCCTGTGCTTGGCACTGGTTAGGCCACAACTTGAGCACTGGGTTCAGTTCTTGAGGCCCTCCCTCCAAGAAGGACATTGAGGAACTGGAGCAGGGCCAGAGCAGGGCAACAGAACTGGGGAAGGGTCTGCAGAACAGGGCTGGGGAGGAGCAGCTGAGGGAGCTGGGGGTGTTGAGCCTGGAGAAGAGGAGGCTGAGGGCAGAGCTCATTGCTCTCTCCAGCTCCCTGAGAAGAGGCTGCAGCCAGGTGGGAGTTGGGCTCTGCTCCCAAGGTTCAAGTGGCAGGATAAGAGGAAATGGCCTCAAGTTGCTCCATGGGAAGCTTAGGTTGGCCATGAGGAACAATTTCTGCCCCTTGAGGGTTGTTCTGGCCTGGCCCAGGCTGCCCAGGGTAGTGGTGAAGTCCCACGCCTGGAGGGGTTTCAGAGCTGTGTGACTGTGGTGCTGAGAGCCATGCTGAGGGCCATGGCTCAGCAGTAGTCTTGGCAGAGTCAGAGAGCAGTTGGACTCCCTGATCTTACAGATCTCTTCCAGCCAACCTAATTCTGTGTTTCTATGAATAACCCAGGAGCCTGGTGGTGATTCCCTGCCTGTCCTTGAACATCAGGGAGAGAACTAGGAACAAAATCTTGCTGTCAGGAGGGGCTGTGAGCTGCTACCTCCTGTTCTCCCCAAGAGCGGCCAGCAAGCAGGGCTGCAGAGACAGCTTTCGGGAGCTCTTTTCCTCCTTCTTTCATCTGGCAGGTGATGAAGAATGAAGAGCTCAGCACAGAGCTGCTCAACCTGGCCAAGACCAGGAACAGCCTTCCCCACACTGAGAGCAACCTCCCCAAGGCCATGGCTGCTGACCCCTCTGGTGAGCTGGGAACCAGACTGCATCGTGGCTCTGCTCAGAGGGTGAAGGTAAGGACCTCTCTGCCCTCTCAGCAGCTCCTTGGAGAACAAAGATTTAACAGGCACCTTCTGTCTCCTGCTCAAACCAGCCAGAAGATGCAGTTCCCTCTGAGCACCAGCAGCAAAAGCTGGAGGTAAATGTGAGTGCATGTGAGGGGGATCTGTTGCTCGAATCCCTGGGGAAGCAGAGGAGGGGATTGATTCCTACTGTGACTGGGACCTGCTGATGCTGTCTTGGATTTTGGGGGTGGGTTTTGTGCCTTGAGTTATTATCATTCTTTGTTGTTGTTGAGTTGTGCAGTTAAAAAATCCAGAGAGGAATAACTCCAAAGAGATGGGAAAGGCCATCTGTGGTTCCCTGGATGAGCAGAGGCAGGAGCTAAAGGCCACCCTGAGCACAGGACACTAGTTTTCTTCTTGCTGATACTGCAAAAGACTGAGAGTGATGAAGGCTGAGGGTGAAGATGCTCCCTGCCTCCTTCCATTATCTGAAGCCTCTGCAAAACCAGCTTGGGCTCCCCCCTGCCCAGCAGCTCCTGCTGGGAGTGTGACAGTGTCCCGTGTCATGTGTGAGCTGCCATGTACCCTGTCTCTGGATTAGACACTGATCCTGGTGTGCTTCAGCCTGTCTCTGCCCAGCTGGAGGCTCTCCTTACTTCTTCCTCACAAACTTCTTCTCCAAGCAACTGAGGGGCAAACAAAGAGGAAGATGAGCTCAGCTGAGGTCATCTTCCTTTTTGTTTGTCCCTCAGTTGCCTGGACACCAGGACCACATCAAAGTGGACCTTGAGAAGCTGAAGCAAACCTATGACTGGCAGCAGCAGAAGCTGGAAGAGAGAGTGTGAGTGTCTGGGGGCACAGCTCCTGCTGCTGGCCTGGGGCTTCATGGAGCTCAAGGGAGACAGAATGAACTCCTCGGGAAGAGGAGGCAGCCTGCCTTTGCTGGGATACAGGGGGGAGAAATGTGGAGTCAGCCTCAGAAGAAATGAAGCCTGCAAGCTAAATCTGATGTTTGCAGGGCTCTTAGAACTTTGAGGCTGGGTGCCTAAGAGTTGGTGCTGCTTAAAAGCTGATCAGAAGCTGCAGAACCTCCCCTGTGGGAACAGGCTGGGAGAGTTGGGCTTGCTCAGCTTGGAGAAGAGAAGGCTCCTAAGGGAGACCTTAGGGCAGCCTTGCAGTAGCTGAAGGGGCTGCAGGAGAGCTGGGGAGGGACTTTGAACAAGGCCAAGGGACAATGGCTTTGAGCTGGGAGAGGGGAGACTGAGAGTGGAGGTGAGGAAGAGGAGTGAGGGTGGGGAGTGACAGGCACAGGTTGCCCAGGGAACTTGTGGATCACAGAATCACATTCTGTGATCCACAACTTACCTGGAGGCGTTTGAGGCCAGGCTGGAAGAGGCCTTGAGCAACCTGAGCTGGTGGGAGGTGTCCCTGTCCATGGCAAGGGGTTGACACTGGACGACCTTGGAGGGTCCCTTCCAACTCAACCCATTCTGGGATTCTGTGGATCCATGAAAGTACTCTACTGGCCATTGAAAATCCACAGTATCACAGTATCACAGTATCACAGTATCGCAAGGGTTGGAAGAGACCTCAGAGATCATCAAGTCCAACCCATCACCACAGCCCTCAAGACTAGACCATGGCACTAAGTGCCATGTCCAAACGTGCCTTGAACGCCTCCAGGGACGGTGACTCCACCACCTCCCTGGGCAGCCCATTCCAGTGACAAATTACTCTCTCAGTGAAGAACTTCCTCCTCACCTCCAGCCTAAACTTGCCTTGGCGCAGCCTGAGACTGTGTCCTCTTGTTCTGTCACTGGTTGCCTGAGAGAAGAAGGTAACCTCCTCCTGGCCACAACCACCCTTCAGGTAGTTGTAGACAGCAATAAGGTCCCCCCTGAGCCTCCTCTTCTCCAGGCTAAACAGTCCCAGCTCCCTCAGCCTCTCCTCATAGGGCTTGTGCTCCAGGCCTCTCACCAGCCTCGTTGCCCTTCTCTGGACACGTTCAAGTATCTCAATGTCCTTCCTAAATTGAGGGGCCCAGAACTGGACACAGTACTCGAGGTGTGGCCTGACCAGTGCAGAGTACAAGGGGAGAATGACCTCCCTGCTCCTGCTGGCCACACTATTCCTGATGCAGGCCAGGATGCCATTGGCCTTCTTGGCCACCTGGGCACACTGCTGGCTCATGTTCAGGCGGGTGTCAATCAGCACCCCCAGATCTCTCTCTGTTTGGCTGCTCTCCAGCCACTCCGACCCCAGCCTGTAGCTCTGCATGGGGTTGTTGTGGCCAAAGTGCAGCACCCGGCACTTGGATTTGTTGAATGCCATCCCGTTGGACTCTGCCCATCTGTCCAGGCGGTCTAGGTCCTGCTGCAGAGAACCCACATTGTGAACCCAACACAGCAAGCACAGCACAGCCCAGAGATAAGTCCAGCCCCAGCCTCTACCCCCTCAAGTGGGCTGGGATGCAGTTGGTGTCCTAGTGAAGTGCCACTGCAGAAGCAGCCTCTCTGAGTGGGGAGGGCATTCACCTCTGGCTGCTGGTTGGCAAACACCTAAGGGCTGGCAGCTGCTGCTGCGAGCTTTCTGGCATCCTGTGGTGATCTCCTTTTCAGAGTGGACCTACAGAGAAGTTTGAGGGGGTAAAACTAAACCTCACTTTTGTGTACCCAGGCTGGTGATGGAGAAGGAGCTGCAGGAGGCCAAGGCAGTGACTGGCAACAGCCAGCAGAAGCTGGTGGAGCAGTCAGCGGTAAGGGAAGGCTTTCCCCTAGCCTCACCCTGCTGCTTCTGGCTGCCAGGAGCTTCTCCTGGAGCTGGCATGGGATAGATGGATGTCTCTGTGCTAAGCTACTCCAACACATCTCCCTCTCCAGGGAGTTGGTGATGCCGAGGTGCCCCTCCCTGCGCAGGTGCCTTCTGCTGGAGTGTGCGGCATGTGGTGGGAGGTGCCACTTGCCAAGGAGGGGGTGGGAGGAATTTTCTTCACTGAGTTGGTGAAATCACTGAGGTGGGGGCTTGGGTGGGAGGGAGAGGATTGAAGGGAACCTACAGGAGGGCTGGGGAGTGACTATTGACAAGGTCTTTTAATGACAGGATGAGGAGGAATGGGTTTGAACTGGCAGAGAGCAGATTTAAACTGGATATTAGGAAGAAGTTCTTTACAGTGAGGGTGGTGAGAGACTGGCACAGATTGCCCAGGGAGGTTGTGGATCACAGAATCACAGAATGTTTTCAAAGATCACATTCTGTGATTCTGTGATTCACAACCTCCCTGGAGGTGTTCAGGGCCAGGCTGGATGAGGCCTTGAGCAACCTGTTCTAGTGGGAGGTGTCCCTGCCTGTGGTGGGGGGTTGGAACTGGATGAACTTTGAGGTCCTTTCCAACCTAAACCATTCTATGATTGCAGATGACAGAAGGCAGCAGGGAAATAGAGGCTCTGACCAATCCCTGGGGGCTTCTGGGCAAACCCAGCATCTTCTCAGTTCTCAGGAAGCTGAATACCTGCAAATGAAGCTCCACACCCCCACCCCCATCTCTTAGGGAGCTTCTCAGTGCCCCTCGCTTGGCCCGAGAGAGGTGGCAGCAGGGAGATGTTTGCTGTTCCTAGGTGCTGCTGAGCTGCCGGAGCCAGCTGCAGGAGGTGGAGGCGGAGAACTCGCGGCTGCAGCTGCGGCTAAAGGAGCTGAGCGAGGACTATCGCTGCCGCCTGGCGCAGTACCTCAGGGACCTTGCGGTGGGTACCCGACCCCGAGGCTCTGCTTAGGAGGAACAGCACTACGGCATGAATCCTGGGATGCTGCACTGGGTGAAAGCACAGGGAAGGAGCTCTCTGCCCAGAAAACATCCTGATGTGATGGAACAGGGTCCAGAAGCCAAACCTGAGCTCCTTAGCTCCAGGGGAGGCTGCAAAGCTGCTGAGGGGCCTGGCGAGGAGCAAAGGCTGAGAGCCCTGGGGCTGAGAGCCTGCAGAAGAGCAGCCCCAGAGGGGAGCTGAGCAATGCTCAGCAAGAGCTAAAGGAGCTGTGGGGTCAAGAGCCTGGAGTCAGGCTCTTGTCAGTGCTGCCCAGAACAAGGGGCAATGGGCACAAAGTGGCAGGCAGGAGGTTCCATCTGAGCAGGAGGAGAAAGTTGTTGTGAGGGTGCTGGAGGCCTGGAGCAGGCTGCCCAGAGAGGTTGTGGAGTGTCCTTGTGTGGAGAGCTTCCAAGGCCAGCTGGGCACCGTGCTGCTGGACAAGCTACTGTGGGTGCCCTACTTGAGCAGGGGACTGGGCTGGATGACCTCTAGAGGTCCCTTCCCACCCCCAGCATGCTCTTCTGGCCAGCATCGAGTTTTCTGCAGGCTGTTTGCCCTCCATAGTGAGCCATGGAGCAGAGCAAACAGTGGGGGCCATGCTGCAAGAGGGCTCTGTGCCCTCAGCTTGCCCTGGAGCAGAGGTGCCAGCCCCTTTCCTCAACCAGGTTTGCTGTATGCCCACATGAAATGGTCTCTAAGTCTCTGCTGGGACTTCTCTTGATCAGATTGCTTGGACTAAAGGCCTATTTACTGTGGCTGCCTTCCAGTTCCCATTGCCCTGACAACCTCCATTGGCAGGCTGGGCAGTACCACTGCCAGCTGTGCCACTGGCTCCATGGGGACACTGCTGCTGTCCCCACGGGAAGTTCTGCCAGCCCACCATGGGGACAGAACCCTCCAACACCAGTGCCTGGGACCCACTCTTAGAAGCTTGGGTGCAGAGCAGGACTCCCCAAGCAGCATCAGCACTTGGTGGGTGCTTCAGCCAGGCTCAGGCATGGGGACAGGATGATGGTGAGCAGTGACTGGGAGGACATCTCCTCCTTCTCCCCAGCCAGGGGGTTGGGAAGAGCTGCTGTGCTCAGAGGAGACTGATACTGAGGAGTCACAGGGTGGCTTAGGTGGCAGGGACCTCGGAGCTCATCTGCCCCAACTCTCCTGCTATGGGCAGGGACACCTCCCACTGGCCCAGGTTGCTCAGGGCCTAATCCAGCCTGGCCTCAAACACCTCCAGGGAGGCTGTGGATCACAGAATCACATGGCTGGAGGGGTTTCAGAGCTGTGTGGCTGTGGTGCAGAGGGCCATGGGTCAGCAGTGCTGGGGTAAGGCTTGGACTGGCTTGGTCTGTCCCAGCCAAATGATGCCATGACAACTCCTGAGAGCAGCTACTGTTTCCCAAGGCAGATCACCCACAGTGTGCAGATTCCTTCTCTGTCCTGAAGAGCCCTGGTGGGAGTCAGTCAGCTCCTCCTGCTCTTTGGCAATGGAAGGTATTCTCTATTCCCTGGGCTGCTACCATAATCTTGTCTGGACCTTCCCTATGGAAATGGGTTAGGTGCTGTAGGGAAAGAACTTCACAGAATAACAACCTTGTTTGGGTTGGAAGGGGCCTTTAAAGGTCATTTAATCCAATCCCCTCCTGCAGCCAGCAGGGACAAAGCTCTTGCTCACTTGCATCCCTACTCTGTTTAAAGGCCTACATGGACAGCAAGGCACCAGGGCCCATCAGAGCCCCAACTGATAGTACTGCCATGAAGAGCACTGTGGACAGCATGCTGCAGGGCATCAGAGCTTCCTACAGGGCTCGTGAGGAGCAGTTGGCCAGGGCTGCACGAGGCTACCAGAAACGGATGAAGACCTTGGTCAAGAAGCACGAGAACCTGCTGATTGCTTATGGGTAGGGCTGAGCTGGGGCCTGCCTGCCTCTGGCTCCTCAGTTGCCTGCTAAAGGTTAAGTGGAAGTGCCCCATAACACCCAGTCCCCTGGCCAATGGGGCTAGGAGGTGGAGCAGAGGAACTGTTGAATGGGTTGGGTTGGAAGGATTATCAAGTTCCAACCTCCCTGCCATGGGCGATGGGCAGGGACATCTCTTAGCTAGACTTAGCTACTCAAGGCCTCATCCAGCCTGGCCATGGACACCCCCAGGGAGGTTATGGATCACAGAATCACATTCTGTGATTCTGTGATCCACAACCTTCCTGGGCAGCCTGTGCCAGACTTTCACCACTCTCACATTGAACAACTTCTTCCGCAGCTCCACTCTAACTCTGCTCTGCCTCAGCTCTATTCCCCCTTGGCCTGTCTCAGACACCCTCAGGTAAAGTCTTCTGCAGCCTTCCTGCAGGATCTCTTCAGCTATTCAGCATGAGTTTCCAGTGTGCACTTAGAGCCCAGAGGACTGGTGGTGTCCTGGGCTGCATCAAGAGCAGTGTGGACAGCAGGGGAGAGAGAGGATTCTGCCCCCCAGCTCCCCTCTGCTGAGGCCACACCTGGAGCACTGGATGCTCTGCATTGGAAGTGATCCAAAGCTCATCCACAGCCATAAACTGGGACATCCTGCACTAGAACAGGCTGCCCACAGCCCTGTGCAGCCTCACCTTGAATATCTCCAGGCATGAGGCCTCAACTACCTCCCTGGGCAACCTGTTGCAGTGTTCCAGCAGCCTCTTGCTGCAGAACTTGTTCCTCACATCCAATCTCAATCTGCTCTGCTCTCATTTCAAACCATTGCCCTCATCCTGTCCCTGCAGGCCCTTGGGCACAGTCCCTCTGCAGCCTGCTCATAGTCCCTTCACACACTGGAAGACTGCTCCAAGTTCTCTCTAGAGTCTTCTCCAGGCTGAATACCCTTAGCTCCCTCAGCCTGGCCTCGTAGCAGAGCTGCTCCAACACCCGATCATTTTCATGGCCTCTGGACCTGCTCCATCTGCTCCACGCCCTCCCTGTATTGAGGGCTCCAGAGCTGGATGCAGTACTCCAGGTGAGGTCTCCCCAGAGCAGAGGGGCAGGATCCCCTCTCTCCATCTCTGCCCTCACTGCTTTGGATGCAGCCCAGGCTGCCCTTGGCCTTCTGTGCTGCAGTGTCACACTGCCTGCTCTTGTCCAGCTTCTCCTCCACCAGCACCCCCAAGTCCTTTTCCGCAGGACTGCTTTCTACCACCTCCTCTGACAGCCTGGATTTGTAACAAGGATTGTTCCAACTTTATTTTGGCCTTCCAGTATCTGAAGAGGGCTACAGGAAAGCTGGGAAGGAACTTTTTAGGAGGTCAGGTAGTGATAAGACTGGGAGAATGAAGCAAAACTAGAAGTGGGTAGGATCAGATTGGATGTTAGGAAGAAGTTCTTCACCATGAGGGTGGTGAGACACTGGCACAGGTTGCCCAGGGAGGTGGTGGAAGCCTCATCCCTGGATGTTTTTAAGGCCAGGCTGAATGTGGCTTTGGGCAATCTGATCCAGAGTGAGGTGTCCCTGCCCATAGCAGGGGAGTTGGAACTGGATGATCCTTGAGGTCCCTTCCAGCCCTGACAATTCTGTGATTGTGTCTATTGGAAGGCAGCTCTAAGGTCCCCTTGGAGTCTTCTCCACTTCATCCAACCTGGCCTTGAACAGCTCCAGGGAAGGATCCTCCATATCTCTCCTGTATGTAGGGTGAGAGTTGGAGTGCAGGTTGGGTGGTGCAGCAGCAGTGGTACCACAAGTAACTCTTGTCTCCAGCTCATCCCTGCAGCACAGCTCTGCTCTGCAGCTCTGGCAGCAGCTTGGGCTGTGGGAAGCAGCAGAAATTCTCCTGGCATAAAAGCTACAAATAGCTCAAGGACAAGATCCCCTCAGAAAAAGCTCCCAGGAATACCCGAGACACTGCTGGGCTCTCACACTTCTCCTTTGGAAGGTGGCCAGAAGCCAGCAGGTCCCAAGTGAGTGGTGCCTCCAGCAGCAACAGCAGCTGTGCTGGGTGGTGTAATGCTCAGGAGCCGGGGCACAAAGGGATCTGGACAGGCTCCAGTGCTGGGCCCAAGGCAACCTCATGATGTTCAACAAGGCTAAGTGCAAGGTCCTGCACCTGGGTTGGGCAATTCCAAACAAAAATCCAGACTGTGGGTCAAGAGCAGCCCTAAGGAGAAGGCCTTGGGGGTGTCAGTTGGAGCCAAACTGCCCAGGAGCCAGCACTGGTCGCTGGCAGCCCAGAGCCAGCTGTGTGCTGGCTGCAACCAGAGCAGGGAGAGCAGCAGCACAAGGGAGGAGATTCAGACCTCACCTGCAGCACTGCCTCCAGCTCTGGGGAACCCAGCACAAGGAGGACCTGGAGCTGCTGGAGAGAGAGGGTCCAGAGGAGGCCACAAAGATGATCAGAGGCTGGAGAGCCTCTGCTCTGGGGACAGGCTGGGAGAGTTGGGGCTGTTCAGCCTGGAGAAGAAAAGGCTCCAGGGAGACCTCAGAGCAGCCTTCCAATAGCTGAAGGGGCCCCAGGAGAGCTGGGAAAGGACTTTGGACAAGGGCTGGGAGTGCCAGGCTGAGGGACAATGGCTTTGAGCTGGGAGAGGGCAGACTGAGAGTGGAGATGAGGAAGGAATTGTTTGCAGTGAGGGTGGGGAGAGACTGGCACAGGTTTGCCCAGAGAGGTGTTCAAGGCCAGGCTGGATGAGGCCTTAAGCAACCTGGGCTGGTGGGAGGTGTCCCTGGCCGTGGCAAGGGGTTGGCATTGGGTGATCTTTAGGGTCCCTTCCAACCCAACCCATGCTGTGATTACCAACCTGTGCCAGTTTCTCCATGCCTGGAGCCTGTGCAGATGTGGTTTGTGCCAGTCCAGGGACTGACCTCTGTGGCCCATTGCAGGCTCCAGCGAGAGCAGATCCGTGCCTCTGGCAGCAGCACCATGGATTGTGGCCCTGCTGAGCTCCACTTCTCCATCACAGACCCTGAGCTACTGACAAACACCACCCGGGAGCTGCAGCGGCTGCGGGAGCAGAAGGCAAAGCTGGAGCTGCAGCTGCAGGAGGTGCAGCAGGTGCTGCCTGAGATTCCTCTGCTGCTGACACTGGGCTGGGTGCTGGGGTTGGGGAGGCTTTCAGTAGTCATAGATTCAGCCCCTTCTATAAACATTCCCTGAGGATTCACTGTGCCTGTGTCATGGGAAGCAGTGGTGCTTGCACACCTCCAGCTTTTGGGAAGAGGCAGGATGTGCAGGGTGAAGTACATGTAGATCCAGGAGGCTCCCTGAGCAGCTCCAGCTCCATGGATAGGGGTCATGGGAGGGCTGAGGGGTAGCAGAGGGTGTGGGAGAGCTGCCAGGCCAGCAGACCCTCACTGCCTGAAGAGGTGAGTAAGGGAGGGCAGGATGAGGCTTTCTGTTCCTGGATGCCTTCACCTCACTGAGTAGAAGACCAGAATCAGAGGTGCAGCTCCACCTCTGCTCACTGGTTCTGCCTGGCCAGAACCATCTCTTGATTTGCAGGAGATACACTTAAAAATCCAGAGGCTGGGAGACCTAAACCTTAAGGTTTTGATGCACTTCAGCTCCCTACCAGGGCAGAGGAGACTGTTAGGGTGCTAGGAGGTGCTGGGCCACGTTGAAGTGCTGGGGCTGTGGTGAGGCCATGATGGTTTCCTGTTCTTCCTCTCCCCTCAGAGCAGCCCGAAGGAGCCTTCTCCCCTCCTGCTGGCCCCTCGGCAGTAAGTGCTGTTTGCTTTTCAAGATCTTGGTTCTTCTGAGGTCCCCTCCTTTCAGTGGGGATGGAGGAGTCCTGTCTGGCTTGGCTTGGAGATGGTAATAAAGTGGGAGGCAGGCAGCTGGAGGGGACTTCTCTGAGAACAGGCAGCTGTTGTCTCACTGCTGTGACTTGGTGGTTTGGGCCCTGAGCCAAGAAAGTGCTCAGGCACATGTTTGGCTTAATCATGTTTTTTAGTCCCCCTGATCTCTTTGGAAGCTGATGCTGAACATGTGCCTGAGTGCTTTGGTGCATCACAACCTGAGAAAGGCATAGGGAGCACCACCAGCTTGGGTTGGAGGGGAGCAGCTCTGTCCCAGCACAGATGATGGGCTGGAACCCTTGGGTGACCCCAGAATGATGCCTCCCTGGCTTCCTGACATGTCCATATGCTGCTGGGTTTTGAGGGGTCTCTTCCCCCTGCTCCATCATTCTGCTCCATCTCTGTGGAGAGGTGAACAGAGCTTGAGAGCAATCTGAGCTGGGATTTGCCAGCCTTTGGGACACACATCACGTACTTGGTCAGTGCTGGGTTCAGTCATGTTCAACATCCTCGTCACCCACACCTGGTACAGATTTGGGATCCTTAGTTCAGGAGAGACAGAGAACTGCTGGAGAGAGTCCAGGGGAGGCTGCAAAGCTGCTGAGGGGCCTGAGGCAGCTCTGCGAGGAGCAAAGGCTGAGAGGCCTGGGGCTGAGAGCCTGCAGAAGAGCAGCCCCAGAGGGGAGCTGAGCAATGCTCAGCAAGAGCTAAAGGAGCTGTGTGGGGCAAGAGGCTGGGGCCAGACTCTTGTCAGTGGTGCCCAGGGCCAGGACAAGGGACAAGGGGCACAAAGTGGCAGCCAGAAAGTTCCATCTGAGCAGGAGGAGAAAGTTGTTTGGTGTGAGGGTGCTGGAGGCCTGAAGCAGGCTGCCCAGAGAGGCTGTGGAGTGTCCTTGTGTGGAGAGCTTCCACGGCCAACTGGGCACTGTGCTGCTGGGCAAGCTGCTGTGGATACCCTGCTTTGGCAGGGGTTTGAGCTGGATGATCTTCAGAGGTCACTTCCCACCCCACCCTGCTGGCACTCTGGGACTCTCATGACCAGACACAGAGACAGCACCACGTGCCCTGAAGTAGTTTGGGGCACCAGAAAGTTGGAGTTTATGACTGGGTGGACACAAGTTGTGCCCAACCCCTGTTGGGCTGGGCTGGAAGGTCTGGGCACAACTAGAATCTGCTTGTCCTCTCCTAGGCTGCTGACTGAGATGGGCTGGGCAGAGCTTAGGAAGCAGCTCCAGGAGTTCACACACAACACCCAGGTAAAGCTCACTCATTGCTGCTCCAATCTGGAGCTGAGAAGATTCTCATAGAGCCTTGTGTGGCAAGTCCATGCTTGCAGGCTGCCAGCCAGTGATGCCCTCAGGCTGTGCCATCACTGCCACTAGCAGCAGAGCAGCCCTTGGAGCTCCTCACTGCTGGATTCTGATGCTCCTGCCTGGGCATCTGTGTGACCAATTTGGTCTGGGTTTGGCCTGCTTCAAGTCCGGTCTGAATCTGAATCATGGAACTGTTTGGGTGGGAAGAGACTCTTAAGCTCATCAAGACCTGCTCCAATCCCTCAATGTCCTTCTTGGAGTGAGGGGCCCAAAACTGAACCCAGAGGATTTAAGGTGTGGCCCCACCAGTGCTGAGTACAGAGGGACTGTCCCTGCCTTGGTCCTGCTGACCACACCACTGCTGATCCAGGCCAGGCCACTGGTGGCTTCTTGGACACCTGGGCACAGCCTGACACATCTTCAGCCACCTGGACATTGTGATCCTAGGCAAGCTGCTGTGGGTGACCCTGGCTGTGGAGTGGGTGATCTACAGCAGTCCCTTCCAACTCCCATCATGCTGGTTGCTTTCCTAGGGTTGCCCCTGGGCTCAGGCTCCCATGGTGATGCCCTGCAGGGTGGTGTAGGAACAAAGCTGCTCTCCCTGAGCACATTGTTGTTTTGCTGCTCACAGTAGGTTACCCTCAAGCGATGCCAGAGCTCAGTGAGGAAGGCTCACTTGGCAGAGGGGCTCTGAGCCACTTCCATCTCCCAGCCCTCCCTGTTGTCTCTGTGCCTCTTTGCCTCTCCAGGAGGGTTTGGAGCAGGAGAGAAGCCAGCTGCTAGCTCGGGCACTGGTGGCAGAAGGGCGGGTGTCAGAGCTGCAGGAGTACATAGACCAGCATCTAGCAAGGTGAGCTGGTACCATCCCCCTCTCTCTTTGCTTTGTGCTCTGAGTTTCCCTCCCAGGCTAATTGCTGCTGGCCACCATGGCCACCTCACTGCCAGCCCCTGACCTTACTGCTGCCTTCCCACAGCACTGCTGGCATGGGCAATGCCCTGCAGCATGTCCAGCTGCGTGGGCAGCTGCCAAAGGGCAGAGGGGCTGAGGTGGTTAGCCATGTGGCTCCTTCCCTCTGTGCCCATACTGGTTCCTACTGGGACCAGTGATATTCAGTGTCTTTATCAATGACAGATACTGGTTGTGGGTTCCCTCAGCACGTTGGCAGATGGCACCAGGTTGAGTGGTGTGGGTGCCACATCTGAAGGGATCCAGCCAGAGGGACCCACACAAGCTGCAGGAGTGGGACCACATAAACCTCATGTTCAGTAAGGACAAGGTCCTGCCTGGGGCAGCACAGCCCAAAGTGCCAACCCAGGCTGGGGCTGAATGGCTGGAGAGCAGCCCTGAGAAGGCCTTGGGGGTGCTGGGGGAGCAAAGCTGACCCTGAGCTGGCACCAAGGGCTGCCAGCCCAGCCCCACTCTGTCTCAGGCTGATCCCCAGCAGCATGGGCAGCTGGGGCAGGGAGGGGATTCTGCCCCTCTGCTGTGCCTGCTGAGACACACCCGCCCTGCAGTGCTGGGGCAGCTCTGGAGTGCTCAGCATAGACAGGGACCTGTTGTAGCAGATCCAGAGGAGACCACAGCAGTGCTGGCAGGGTGGAAGCTCTGCTGTGAGACCAGGCTGGGAGAGTTTGGGGTGTTCAGCTTGGGGAGCAGAAGGCTCCAGGGAGTCCTGGTGACCTTGCAGTGCTTCAAGGGTCCAGAAGAGAGCTGAGGACAGAGTTTTGTGCAGGGCCTGTTGTGGCAGGCCAAGGGGGAATGGTTTGAACTGCAAGAAGGAAATTGAGAGTGGAGAGAAGAGAGAAATGTTTGGTACTGAGGTTGGGGAGAGCCTGGTCCAGGCTGCTCAGAGAGGTGGGACCTGTCCCATGGCTGGCACCACTGCAGGTCAGGTTGTGTGGGGCTGTGAACAGCCTGCTGTGGGTGGGGACGTCCCTGTTGAGTGCAGGGGTTGGGCTGGAAGAGTTTGAAAGGTTCTTTCCAACCCAAACCAGTCTGAGATTCCTATGATCCTTTGGAGGAAGATAAAAAAGGCTTTGCCTAATATCTGAAGCCACCCAGTAGTGCAAGTCCTCTCCCTGGCTCATCACCCCCTAAAGCTGGCAGAACAGCCACTGGGGCAAGGCAGGGTGAGAAGCAGCAGAACACACCGTCCCTGGAGGTGTTCAAGGCGGGTTTGGACGTGGCACTTGGTGCCATGGTCTAGTCTTGAGGTCTGTGGTATAAGGTTGGACTTGATGATCTTTGAGGTCTCTTCCAACCTTGGTGATACTGTGGTACTGTGTGACACATTCGTCAGAGCACTGATCCAGCTGCTGGAATCCTCCAACCAGCTGTGAGCTCAGCTTACCAGTACTGTAACGCAGCAGAGCCGACACAGCCCTTGGTCTCGGGACAGGGCTGAGGTTTGGGTCTGCTGGGGCTCAGCTGCCTCAGCTCAGCTCAGGGCCTGGGCTGGCTGCTGTGTGCCAACTGCCACTGCCTGTCCTTAGCATGCAACAAACAGAGGGGGTTTAAATTCTACAGAGTGCCAGCAGGGTGGGGTGGGAAGGGACCTCTGCAGATCACCCAGCCCAACCCCCTGCCAAAGCAGGGCACCCACAGCAGCTTGCCCAGCAGCACAGTGCCCAGCTGGCCTTGGAAGCTCTCCACACAAGGACACTCCACAGCCTCTCTGGGCAGCCTGCTTCAGGCCTCCAGCACCCTCACAACAAACAACTTTCTCCTTCTGCTCAGATGGAACTTCCTGGGTGCCACTTTGTGCCCCTTGTCCTGACCCTGGGCACCACTGACAAGAGTCTGGCCCCAGCCTCTTGCCCCCTACAGCTCCTTTAGCTCTTACTGAGCATTGCTCAGCTCCCCTCTGGGGCTGCTCTTCTGCAGGCTCTCAGCCTTTGCTCCTCACAGAGCTGCTCCAGGCCCCTCAGCAGCTTTGCAGGGGACAGAGAGACTCCTCTCTCCAGCAGTTCTCTGTCTCTCCTGAACTGGGGAGCCCAGGACTGGACCCAGGGCTTCAGATGTGGCCTCCTTAGGGCAGAAGAGAGAAGAACCTCCCTTGCCCTGCTGCCCACACTCTTCTTCATGCCCCTCAGGACTCCACTGACCTCCTTGGCCCCAAGGGCACATTGCTGGTTCCTGGAACTTGCTGTCCCTCAGCACTCCCAGGTCCTTCTCCAGGGAGCTGCTTCCCAGCAGGTCTCCCCTCAGTGGTGCTGCTGCAGGAGGTTGTTTCTCCCCAGGGGCAGGACACTACACTTGTCCTTGATGACCTTCTTGAGGCTCCTGTCTCTACCACTCAGCACTGCCCACACAGGCAATGCCACTGCTGCTTGCCCATTGCAGGTACAAGCAGGAGATCCTCCAGCTGCAGCAGGTTGCTGGCAGCACAGGACCCGGTGGGCTCGGTGCTGGGGTGGCCTCCAGCCACGACAATCAGCCAGGAGCCATCAGCCAGGAGCTCTCCACCGTGGTTCAGCGGAGCAGCACCTTAGGAAACTGCAGGACTTAGGATTTAGATGTGCTGTGCTGTACCCTGGCCCAGGTGAGTGTCCCCTGGGGGGCACAGCGAGGGGACTCACATGGGTGGCCTTGGTGTCAGCTGCAGTGGACTAAAGTCAGAGAGCTGAGTCTCCCCTTCCCTCTGAGCCCTGGGCTGCAGGACTTTGATGTTCCCCCAGCACATCACACCTCAGGACACAGGGCAGCTGCCCAGGCCGTGGGGCTGAAGGGACAGGTTCCTGTTCCTGGGGTGATGTTTCTCCTGGGTCCAAGCCAGAAGCAAGCCCAGGGCCTATCTCTGCTCCTGTCTTTGTTTCCTTCTCAGCTTCTAGGAGGTAAGGCCAAGGCTGGTTCATGCCAAACTGTGGTCCAAAGCATGAGCTGCTCTTTCATAGTGGGAAAAGCTTTTTCCTCTGTTTAGATGGAAAGGGGAATGGTCTGTAAGGTGAGCAGGGCCAAAATGAGTGTTCAGATGGAGCTGAGCTGGACAAAGTCCCTCCTGAGATGGACAAACTCTTTCCTGAGCCACCTGCAAAAGGATGATGGAGCAAACCAAAGCCATGGCTGCCCTGGCACCCTGCAGCTCCATCACAAAGCCAAATCCCTAGGGAAGGAACAAGCAGATGTTTTATTTGGAAAACTTCACTGGAAACAAAGCAAAAAAGGTTCAGAAAGAGGCACTGGAGGTGGAGCTCTTCGATCCTCTTGACAGTTCCAGCATTTCCAGGTCTTTTCCCCTGCAAACTGCCTGTTCTTTGGAGAACCAAGGGACTGCCATGCTGCAGGGCCTCATGAAAAGCCTGCCTGAGGAGGCCTCTCACTGCTTAGCCCTGAAGAAGCTCCAACCTGCTATGCCAGGCTCAAGGAGGCTGCTGTCAGACTGGGCTCCCATCAGGGCTGTGCCCCGATGCCTGCCTCACCTCCTTCATGTCATAGGCCCAGACCTGCTCCAGTCCCTGCCCAAGGGTGCTGCTGGGGGTCCAGGAGGGGAAGGGGAAGCGTCCAGCCACCACCCGAGCTTCATCAGGGAGTTCTGCCAGCAGCTTGGTGGCCAGGGCAGGTTTCTGGGAAGAGAGAAGACAGACGGCCAGGCAGCCTTAGATAATGGGCACATAGTGGCAGTGGCACCAAGGACCACAGAGCAGCTTCTTGGCATGGCTGGTGGGGCCCATGTCAGTCAAAGACCCTTCCAAAACACAGGGCTGGTCTGTGGTTGGGACTGGGACTAAGGAACAAGTGATAAAATGAGAGGGAACAGCTTCAAGTTGCCCCGGGGGAGGTTAGGTTGGCCATGAGGAACAATTTCTTCCCCTAAGAGGGTTGTCCAGGCCTGGCCCAGGCTGCCCAGTGGAGTCCCCATGCCTGGAGGGGTTTCAAAGCCGTGGTGCTGAGTGCCATGGCTCAGTGGTGGCCCGGCAGCACTGGGATGGACTTGATGAACTTGAAAATCTTTTCCAATCAAAGTGCTTCCATGATTCTATTAACTCAAGCAGTGCTGGCACCAAACCACCCACAAGTGATGCCCACTGGCCATTCTTTCTGTCCCAGATCATCTCTTGAGCTCCTTCAGAAAAATTTGGGGTGCAAGGGTGACCAACTTACCACGCTGGGGGCCAGGAACACGATCACGTTATAGCAGTCAGAAAGATTCACCTTCAAAGAGAAAGTAAAGGGAAATCAAGGAAGCAGCAGGCAGAGAGGCAGCTGCTGGAGTGGCTGAGCATCTTCCAAGCCCATCTTGGGAACCTTGGAGGAAGCAAAGAAGCTCCACAAAGTGTGGGATGGGGATGTCTTGGTGTGACCAGGAGCTGGCTAAGACAGCAGAGCCTCTCATGGCCCCCAGCATCATTCCAGAAGCTCCTTCTTCCCCCTGGCTGCAGCTTACCTGAAGGCTGCAGAGAGACTGTTGCCAAAATCCTGCAGGGACAGGACCAGGGGCAATGGCTTCAAAGTAAGGCAGAGCAGACAGGATGTGAGGAACAAGTTCTGCACCAGGAGGGTGCTGGGACACTGCAACAGGTTGCCCAGGGAGGTGGTTGAGGCCCCATGCCTGGAGTTACTCAAGGTGAGGCTGGACAGGGCTGTGGGCAACCTGATCTGGTTGAGGATGTCCCTGCTGAGTGCAGGGAGGTTGGGCTGGATGAGCTCTGGAGGTGCTTCCAACACAGACCCTTCTGTGGTTCTACCTCTGAAGGCCACCCATGTGTCAGCAGCACCTAAGAGCTCTTCTCAAAACTGTGTTGCTGGTGTTCCCCTGGGAAGGAGGATGGTTTGCCCTCTCCTGGGAACAGCATGGGTCGGGGAAGGAGCGTGGACTCGCTAGCACAGCTGGCCTAGAGGTGCCTGAGCACAGCCACATCTTCAGGATGCTGTTACCTTCCAGAGATCTCTCTTCAGGAAGGAGACCTTCCCGTGGCACCCAGCCCTCCAGGCCCGGTAGTGGGAGAGGCACAGCAGCCAGGGGTTGAGCTCATAGCCAACAGCAGGGCTCAGACCTTGCCTGTAGGCCTCCAGCACCTGCAGGCAAACAGCAGCAGTTGAAATGAACCCTGCAGCTGAGTCTGAGGCACAGCAGCTGTGGCCCAGCTCCACTTGCAGGGTGACCTCTGTCCACAGCACCTTCCAGGTGCAAAGGTTCTTCCCTGCTCATTCCTGCCCTGATGACTGAAGATGTCTTCTAGGGACATACAGGGCTGCCTGTAACTATCTAAGACCATCTCTCTATGGCTTATCTAGGACAGGAGCAGCTAGGGGTGCCTATGACTATCCTTCTAGTGATGTCTAGGACCATCATTGGTCATCAAAGTCTCTCCAGGGTGTCTGTGACCACCTAGAGTGGTCTAGGACCATCTGTCTAGGACTATCCAGGGCTGTTTAGAGCCATCTAGGACCACTTAGGGCCATCTAGGGCTGTCTAGGACCATCTAGCACCACCTAGGATCGTCCAGGACCATAACCAGCAGGGGCATCAAGGACTGTTTAGGGCTATCTAGTGGTGTCTAGGACCATTTAGGGATGTCTGTGACCATTCTTGTAGTGGTGTCTAAGACCACCCTGGGCCATCCAAGTCTGTCTAGCATGTCTAAGACAATCTAGGTCTGTTTAGAGCCATCTATGACTGTCTAGGGCCATTTAGGACCAGTCCAGGGTGACAGCTAGGACTGTATATGGCCATCTGGTGCTGTCTAGGACCATCTAGGGCTGTCTAGAACCATCTAGGACCACCTAGGATTGTCCAGGACCACAGCCAGGAGGGGTGTCTAGGACTGTATATGGCCATTTAGTGCTAAGACCACCTAGGGCTGTCTAGGATCACCTAAGACCATTTAGGGCTGTCTAGGATGACCTAGAACCATCCAGGGCTATCGAAGACCATCTTATCTAGGATCATCCAGGGCTGTTTTGCGCCATGTAGGCCCACCTACAATAGTTCAGGATCACAGCCATGAGGGGCATCTAGGACTGTCTAGGGCCACCTAGGATCATTTAGGGCTGTCTAGGACCACTTAGAACCATCAAGGGCTACCCAGGACCATCTAGAGCTGTCTAGGACCATGCTGATCCATCAAGGGCTGTCTTATGAGTATCCAGGACTACCTGAGGCCACTTTCCACAATCCAGAACCACAGCCAGGACAACTGTGTTGGTTTAAGGCTAACTGGAATATTCTACTGAGAAGAAATTAAACCCTTAGCTGTGAGAAGAAAGAAAAAAAAAATAACAATAAGGTGTATTGCTCATTCTTCTGCTGAGACATGCAACTAGTCCAAATACAGGTAACACACTTCTTAGTTCTCAGTTGTTCTGCTACTTCACTCTGGCAGTCTGTGGTTGCTTCTGCCTTTAACTGTAATCCAACCTAACCCTCTATTTCCTCTAACCTCCTTGTTGTCTTTTTGACATCTCACCTCCAATCCCTCCTGATTTATCACATGAGGTATATGTGGATGGATCTGGTTATATCTGAAGGGAGGGGAAGTGGGGGGG
>VWZE01025757.1:246593-268505 GCA_013396675.1 Eubucco bourcierii | reverse complement strand
CACCTGGAGCTCCGTGGCGTGGGTCTGAACTCCAGAGGGCTGATTCGCAAACTCCTCGTGACTGTGGGGCTGAGGAGGCCAGCGGGAGGCCGGCGGTGGGGGAAGCCTCCGTAGCCTGGGGTCCCCCCCTCAGGGTGGGCTCCCAGGGCTGCAGTAAGCATCAGGACGGGGCAGCTGCATCCGTAAAGCCTGAGATGATGGGACTGAGGGATTCGGGATGAAATACAAGCCGGAGCACCCTGCCGATGCCAGGCTGCCTGCTTTGTTCTTAGCTGTCTGTCACACCCACTGCTACGAAGTCGCTTCCCAAACCAAATCCTGCTCCCTTGAAAAAAGCAGCGAAGAAAACCAGGAGAAACCTGGCTAATAAGAGGTGTCCCTGCCCATGGTAGGGGGTTGGGACTGGAATGGGGCAGCAGGAGCAAGTCCAGAGGATGAGGGCTGGAGCATCTCTCCTATGGGGACACGCTGAGCAATCTGGGGTTGTTCAGCCTGGAGAAGAGAAGGCTCCAGGAAGACCTTAAAGCAGCCTACCATTGCCTGAAGAGCTGGGGAGGGACTTCTGACCAAATCTTGTAAATCTAGGATAAAGGGCAGTGGATTGATGCATGAGGAGGACAGATTTAGACTGGAGATTAGGAAGAAGTTCTTTGAGAATGGAGAGGCACTGAGAGAGGTTTCCCAGGCAGGTTGTGGATATCCCCTCCCTGGAGGTGCTCAAGGCCAGGTTGGATGAGGCCTTGAGCAAGCAGGGCTGGTGGGAGACATCCCTGCCCCTGGCAGTGGGGTTAGAAGCTGATGAACTTTAAGATGTTTTCCAATGCAAACCATTCCACGGTTCTGTGACTTCTCTTGCTGCAGGGTTGGGTTGCTCTGTGGAGCTCTCTGTGTGCTCAGGTCTCTTCTGTGCAGAATTAAAGGCTCTGTCTCCCATTGTGGGTGCAGCAGCTGTTCTGGATTTGAGTTGATAAATTCAGGATTGATTCTGTGCTGTGGAAGAGCTGTGTGAGCATTGGGTGAGGAGCACCTGAGAAGAGGCAGAAGCTGTAAACTCAGCCTTGCTTAAAAGCAAAAGCAAGGATGACTTCTCTTAGTGGTTGTTGGCATTGTGGTGGAGGAGTTCAGTGGTGGAATAGCTTCAGCTGAGGCTGTGGTGGTATAGCACCTGGTGGTTTCCAGCTTTTTGTAATGTTCTCATTCATATTAACCCTTGAAAAGCATCTGGGAACTACATTTGGATTGTCCCCTCTATAGAAGGGACAAGAAACTGCGAGGCACTGGCACAGGTTGAGGGTGGTGAGACACTGGCACAGGTTACCCAGGGAGGTTGTGGAGCACAGAATCACCCAACGTGATCAAAGATCACGTTGGGTGATTCTGTGCTCCACAACCTCCCTAGAGGTGTTGGAGACCAGGCTGGATGAGGCCTTGAGTGACCTGTGCTAGTGGGAGGTGTCCCTGCCTATGGCAGGAGGTTGGAACTAGATGATCCTTGAGGTCCCTTCCAACCTTCCCATTCTATGATTCTATGAAACTCTGGGCTGCAGGACAACGAAGAAGCTTTGGGCTGAATTCCCTGCTTTGCCTGGCTTGGTGCAGTGCTCTGTGTGCCCAGTGGGTGTTGGATGCCCAGCAGAAGGCACTGGAGTGACTGCAGTGTGTTGCCCTGCAGCTTCCTCAGCTTTGGAGAAGCTTTTGATCTTTATTCCTGATTGCCCAGCTTGGATTTTGAGGTGTGTGGCTTCGGATTTACCTACTGGCTTCAAATTTACCTGCTGGTGTGACTTGGAATGTCCTCTCTGGGGCTATTATTTTTACTCCTGCTTTACACCCTGTTAGGGTTTGGAGTTAAGTGGCACCTGTAGCTCCTGGATCCCCACTGGTGGGCTGTGATAAGGTGGTGTCTCCAGCTGACTTGGGGCTTATCTCATACCACAACAAGGTGGCAAGAACCAGCAGATCTTTGCACCCTCTGTCCCTTGCTGCTCCCTAAACCCCAAATCCTTCTATTCTTTCTCCTGACCTCTCACCTCACTGCTGATTCTCCTCTCCAACACAAAGCTGTTGGAACATTGCCTGGTGACCATTAGTAGGTGCTCTGAGGGGACCAAAAGGGTTTTTTTGGGTTAGTTTATGATTGTGGTGCTCCCTTGGTGCTGAGTTCCACATAGAACAGCTGGCCCACTGCTGGCTGGATCTGGTCAGAGTTGCTCTTATCCAGCTTTGTCCACCCTAAATGGTTTTGTTTCTGGCAATAAATGAGTTACATTGAGGGAGGGGAGGGAAAAAGGAGGCTGAGCACATCTGTGGTGGGATCCTGTTGGCATTTTCAAGCTAATTTGGATTAGAATGAGGTGTGAAGTTATTCTGAAATACCTCTTAGGCTTGTGGTTGGATCAGGCTTATTCTGGGCTGGGAATGCTTGTTCCAATTTAACTTAATCCTTTTTCAAAGCTAACTAAGCTAAAGGAGGCCAAGGCACTCTCCTGGAACGTGCCAACGTGGTGTAGTTAATCAAAAGCAACCTGATGTGCAGAGCTCTGCTGTCTGCTGCTCTGCAGCATGGGAACCATGTGGGGCATGTTTTGATCAGTAAGGGCAGCAAAGAGAGACGGAGAGGCAAGATTTTAGCCAGGCAGCGACTTTGTTGGGAGGCATTTGGGCTGTTTTGGAAAGCAAGAGGGACCTGATCCTCCTCCTTTCCCCAGCAGTGGGGTGAGCAGCTCCAGTGCAGCAGGTGAAAGCTGATCCCTGCAGAAGGGGGCGAGGGTTCTCCTGGCTGGCTGTGGTGTCAACACAGGAGGTGATGGATGTGGGGAAGAGCAGGGCTATGCCTGCCGTGGGTGGGTAGGATTGCAGCACGCCTGCAGGCGTGCTTGTGGTGCCTGCTAATTAGGTAATGTCCTGATTAACGAGGAGAAATTTCTGCACCTCATTTCCCAGGAAGGAGAAGTGGAGAGAGGATTTTGCCTCCTGTGCTTATAGAAGAGAGAATGGTGGCTCTGCCATCAAAGCCGTGACTGGGGAGCAGGGGGAGGCTGTGCTCAGCTGTGCCTGGCTTGGTTGTAATGAGCATAGAGTCACAGAATGGGTTGGGGGTTAGAGGGGACCTCAAAGCTCATCCAGTTCCAGCCTCCTGCCATGGGCAGGGACACCTCCCACCAGCCCAACTTGCTCAAGACCTTATCCAACCTGGCCTTGAACACCTCCAGGGAGGGACATGCACAACCTCCCTGGGCAACCTGTTCTAGCATCTCCCCACCCTTACTGGAAAGAATTTCTTTCTAATCTCCAGCCTTATTCTGCCTTCCTCAAGCTTATCAGTAAGGAATCACCACGAGGTTCCTGGCTGACTGGTGGGAGCTCAGTCTCGAGTGGAGCTGTGGGTGGAGGTGAAAGATGCTGCTCAGTGAACTCCTTCACAGCAAATCCATGAAGGCTTGGAGGGAGGACACTTGGGGATTGGAAGAGAGTAGATGTGGCACTGTTGTGGTGGTCGTGGAGGTGCTGGGTGGAAAGTTGGACCTGATGGTCTCAGAGGTCTTTTCCAACCTGAATGATTCTGTGACTCTTTTAGAGTTCATCTGACTGAAACAGAGCCTCAAGCTTTAGTCTGTTCTGCTCGGTTTGTTCTGGGAGGAAGCAGTCTGAGGGGCTTGGTGGAGAGGGACAGCAAAGGGCTGCAGAGATGCTGAGGGGACTGGAAGAGCTCTGGTGAGGGAATTGAGGCTGTTCAGTGTGGAGAAGAGCAGCCTGAGGGGGATCTCATCAGTACTTCAAGGGTGGGTGGCAGGAGGATGGGACCAGGCTTGGTTTTGTGGTGCCCAGTGACAGGGCAAGGGGCAATGGGCACAAACTTGACCGTGAGGAGGAGCTTCTGTAATTGAAGGCTACTGGAGTCCTGGAGCAGGCTGCCCAGACAGGTGCTGGAGTCTCCATCCCTGGAGATTCCCAATCCACCTGGAGGTGTTCCTGTGTGACCTTCTCCAGGTGACCCTGCCTTGGCAGAGGGGGTTGGAGGTCCTCTACCATTCTGGGAGCTGATCAGGATCACTGCACCTCCAAACAAACTCTTTCTAGAGACTCGGAATATGAAACTGTGCCACTGCTGCCATCCTTTTCTTTCCAAGACTGACTGCCTGGGAGGGGGAGAGAAGAAAGGGGAGGGGGTGGGGGATGTGTGGGTGCTGAGACTAGGAAAGAACATGAACTTCCCCCAGCAGAGAGCCGGGAGCTGCAGCAGTGGCCAGGAGGAGCTGTGAAATGCGATGCCTGGAGCCGCGGAGGGTGAGGGGAGAATGCAGATGACGCATTTGATAGTTTAAAAAAGTGGCTTAGTGCTGACAGAAACTTTATCTTGATTAAGGGGGGTAGGAAAACATTTGATTCCTGCCGTGTCTGCCAGCTCAGGTCCAGTTGGTTTTGGCACTGATTCTGCACTTTGCCTTCTTTGGGTCCTACCCTGACATCTTCAAGATCCTGTTGCTGATGTTTCTCTACTGAGATTCTTCCTCTGGATTGTCGCAGCTCTGAGCCAGGCATCTGAAGGCTTCTTGAGGAGGGCAGGTTTTAGACTGGAGGTTAGGGAGAAGCTCTTTATAGAGTGAGAACAGGTTGCCCGGGGAGGTTGTGGGTGTCCCCTCCCTGGAGGTGTTCAAGGCCAGGTTGGATGAGAGTTTGAGCAACCTGGGCTGGTGGGAGGTGTCCCTGCAAGGAGTTAGAGCTGGGTGAGCTTTAAGGCCCCTTCCATTCTGTGAATTTATGCTCTTCAGGAACCTGGTGGTTGTGGGCAGCAGTGTTACCTGCTAAGTGCTGCTTTGTTTTCTTCTGATCATGGAATGGTTTGGTTTGGAAAGGACCTTAAAGCTCATCTGCCTCCACCCCCCTGCCATGGGCAGGGAGAACTCCCCCGGACCAAGTTGTTCACTCTTGATTATATTTTCTCTCACCCTGTCTGGGCTGATCTCTGTGTGGTCTGCCTGGACAGATGGTTGGGGTCAGAGGCTTTGCAGATCAAGGCTGTGCTGCTTTGGAGTTGGTTGGACTCCTGAAAACAAAGTTCAGGTGGCTTCCACGGGGGAGGGTTTTGTAGCACATCCCCACGGGCTTTGCCTTGCAGCTGTGCAGGGCATCACAAACTCACCTTTGCAGAAAGGTTCTGTTGTGATTTGAAGGGTTTAGAATCTCTTTCCTGGCTCAGTTCCTGTTCTGTTGGGTTTAATATCACTCTGTTGACACAGGGACTCCTCCTGCTGTCAGTGCTGCACTAATTAACTGCAGGGACTGTTCGTGGCATGGTCACAGCTCTTGGTTTGTTTATAGCTTGACCAGCCCGGGGTATAGTGCCACCATGGAATGCAGCAAGGGTCTGACACTGCCCTTCTTCCTACCCTTTTTTTTTTTAATTCACAGTAATGATCTTCTGCTGAAATCTTGCTGCTTGGAAAATCAATTTACTGTGTAGAAGAGCTCATTTGTGTCGTTGGAGCTTGTTGCAGCCCTTTCAGAAGGAGGAAGGCTGCTCTGAAGTCAGCCTCAGGCTTCTGCTCCATAAATCTGTGCCCTGGTGAGGTAAGGAGGCCTCTTTGTGCCTGGGGAGAAAGGGAAGGATGAAGCAGTAGTTGTCTGTCCTTTATTTCCTTTAACTGTAATCCCAGGAACTGCAGGTACAAAGCAGACCTTCAACTCTTGAGCTTTTTGGTAGTTTTGAACCAACAGTGGTAAAAAAATCTCCTTAGCTTTGCTCCTCAGCAGCAGAACAAAGATCTGCATTGTTTATGAGATGAGACCCTGGGCAAAGGCTGGGAGCTGCAGGACAGGAATAGAGAATCAGAACTGCTTGGGTTGGAAGAGACCTTTAAGGTGGTTGAGTCCAACCACCAACCCAACACCACCATGGTCATTAAACCATGTCCCCAAGTGCCATGGCCACACATTTCTTGAACACCTCCAGAGATGATGACTCCACCACTCTGTTCCAATCTGTGACCACTCTTGAAGTGAAGAAATTTTTGCTGATGTCCAACCTAACCCTTCCCTGGCACAGTTTCAGACCATTTTCTCTCTGTCACCTGATGCTAGGGAGGAGAGACCAACTCCCACCTCATTCCAATCTTCTTTGAAGGAGTTGTAGAGAGCCACAAGGTCTCCCCTCAACCTCCTTTCTTCCGGGTTGAACAGCCCCAGATCTCTCAGCTGCTCCTCAGAAATTCTCCAGACCCTTCCTGTGCTGGTTTGAGGCTGAAGTATTCCAACTGGCCTCAAACCAGCACACTTCCCCAGCTTGGTTGCCCTTCCTTGGACCTGCTGCAGCCCCTCAAGATCCTCCTTGGAGCGAAGGGCCCAGAAGTGAACACTGTCCCTAGAAACCCTTCAGAGGAGGAGAGGTGGAGGGCTGGGGGGGGTTGGCTGGTGGCTGTGGGAAGGTTTGGTGTGAAGGGTCCCCTATGCTGGTGTCTGCAGGAGTGCAGCTGTGCCAGGAGGCTGCCCAGGGCTGGCGTGAGGGTGGAGATGTCTCACCCCCAGTCTCGCTACTCCTTTGATGTCCCAAACCCTTGCATCAACTTTGCTGCTCTGAGTGATGATGATGTACAGAACCCAGACTCCTGGTTTGGTGAGTTGCTGCCAGCTCCTCCATTTGTCTTCCCCTTGGCTGGGGACTTGGCCTGATCCTGCTTTTGGGCTGTGCCAGCGGATTGGTGGTGGTGGTAACGCATTGTGTGTGGGCTTGGGTCGGGTTGGTTTTGTGTTTCAGCTTTGATTGTGATCTGTAACTTGAAAGATGAGATCCTGAGGAGTTGTTCACAGTCCCTAACCAAATTGGGGTAGTGAAAGTCTCTCTTTCCTCCCAGACCAAAAAGCCAATCTGGAGAATGTTCCTCCTGGAGATAATCTGGCCATGGTCTCCCTGAAGAGCCCTGCTCCTGATCTCCTCCTGTCTTCTATCCCATCACAAGAAATCAAAGGTAAGTTGGGATGGTGTGGGGTGGAGAGAACAAATCTTGCCCTGCTTTCCACTTTGCCTTTGGTGGGGCCATCTTCACGTGGTCTTGTCTAGCAGAGCCTCATCTCATGTGGTTCCACTTCAGTGTTCATTTCTGTCTGTACAGTGGGCAGCAAGTTGCCCATCAGCCAGCTCTGTGTCCTCCTGGCCAAGAGGGACCAAGGGTGGTATTATTCCTGCTCTAAAGACATTTTTCCCACCAAAATTCATTTCCAATTTTCTTTTAAATACCTGCTTGTGTCTGGTTGTGGAGAAACAAATCCTGTGTCTTCTTGGGACCAAGAAGTTCGATGGTGTTCTGGGGTACCTTAGGAAGAGTGTGGAGAGCAGGTCAAAGGAGGTTCTCCTCCCCCTCTGATCTGTCCTAGTAAGGACACATCCAGGGTCCTGGGTCCAGTTCTGGGCTACCCAGTTCAAGAGAGACAGAGAAATACTGGGGAGAGTCCAGCAGAGAGCTGCTGAGGGGCCTGGAGCAGCACTGTGAGGAGCAAAGGCTGAGAGCCTGCAGAAGAGCAGCTCCAGAGGGCAGCTGAGCAATGCTCAGCAAGAACTAAAGGAACTGCTGGGGGGCAAGAGAATGGGGCCAGGCTCTTGTTAGTGGTGCCCAGTGCCAGGACAAGGGGCAGTGGGCACAAACTGAAAGTCAGGAGGCTCCATGAGGAGAAACTTGTTTGGTTTGAGGGTGCAGAGCCCTGGAGCAGGCTGCCCAGAGAGGTTGTGGAGTCTCCTTGTCTGGAGAGCTTCCCACCCCAGCTGGGCACTGTGCTGCTGGGTACAAGGTGCTAAGGGTGCCATGCTTTAACAGGGGGCTGGACTGGATGATCCCTAGAGATCCCTTCCAACCTCACCTTGCTGGGATTCTGGGCTCTGTGTGTGTATCTGAGCTGATGTTTGTCACTGCTCTCAGGTGAAAGCCAAGGTGAAGATGATGACCAAGCAAAATGTGTGCAGAACAAAACAGTTCCTCCCAAACTTGCTGGACCTGTGATGAGCTGGAGAGTTGCTGCTGCTCCTGCAGAGGCCCCTCAGAGGTGAAATACTTGTGCTCAGTGTGCCTGAAGATTGATGATGGAGTAACTAAGCAGGTCCTTGCCCTGAGGATCTGCTGTTCTTGGGTCATCCTGTGGCTCTGAAGTTCTCTGCTGTGTGGGGACAGCTGATCTGCTTGCTAAGCTGGAGGGGCAGTCTCTAGGGATTGGAAATGTAATGCAATGTCTCACATACTTGGCAAATGAGACTTGGTAGCAGCAGGAGCTTCTGGAATGGGAGGATATCTGAAACTGGAGTGGCTGATAAAGTTTCTTTGTTTATATCAGCCCAAGTTGAGCAGACCTGGTTCTTGATTTGAATGCAGAGGGCTCTGTGCCCTCCTCCACCAAAGAAAGTGGAGTCTGGGTTGCTGAAGTCAAAGAATTCCTGCTGCATGGGCACTGCTGTGTTAAACACACAATTAGTGTGGGGCTTAGGGGCTGCACTGCTGTCTGATGTGTGACACCCCTGGTGTGTGTCCTCTCAGAGCTAACCTCCTCTCTCCCTTCTGCTCCAGAGCTGGCCGGAGACAGGCTGCAAAGCAGAGGAAAGCACAGCAACACAAGCAGCCAGGCAGAGTCATGGTGGAGAGGAATGCTGATGCCCTGGCTAATAAGGAAGAGGTCCCTCCCACCAAAAAAATGAGGATGTATGTCGTGCAAGTGGTCCTGTCTGGGGCTGGGAAGGGGGATCCAAACGGTTCTTTGGAAAGAATTTCCAGATGGATGAGAAGGTTCTCACGGGAAGGTTAGGGGGTGGTGACTGAAATCTGATTCCCCACCCTGGTTTCATAAACAAGAAGAAAAGGCTGCAAGACCTGTAGGAAATTGCTCTGTCTGGAGGTAGAAATATGAATGGGAGAAGCTTGGCTTGCTTAAGCTTCTTCCCCCATGCTCAGTGGCTGTCACCTGGCTTTAAAACTGGTTTGATATGTCCATCAGGAAGCCATCAGGCAGGGGAGCTATGAAGCAGCAGCAGCTAAAATATCTCTCAAATTAGCTTAACTACTAAATTATCCCATGGTGATAAGCTAGAGGCCAGGAAATTGAAGTGTGAGCTTTCAAATGCTGCCAGGAACCACACCACAGCCTCCCTCCTCCAGAGAAGCCCCAAACCCTCAGTAATTCATCTTCCCTTCTGCAGCCTCAGGGTGCCAGGGAGCTCTGGGCCACCTCTGCCTGCAGTGAGGTAAGGACAGTCTGGTGTGCTCTAGAACCCACCAGGTGCTGGGGTGTTGTGCACAGTGGTGAGAGCTGGGGAGGCACAGAATGGCCTGGGCTGGAAGGGACCTCCAGAGGTCATCCAGTCCCAACCCCCTCTGCAGGCAGCAGGGACATCCTCAACTAGAACAGGTTGCCCAGAGCCCTGTCCAACCTCCCCTTGAATAGCTCCAGGGCTGGAGCAGAGTGAAGTGCAGTGCTTTGCCCTAACTGTTCCTCACCTCTGTTCTAGCAGCACAGAGAAGCTGACAGAAGACTCCATGAAGACAGAGCCCCCCCAGGGTGCTGAGCTCTCCCCAGGGAGAGGGAAGAGCAAGCTGACCATGCCCTCCACCCCAAGGATGCTGAAGTATGTGGCTTGCTTGTGACTTGTCTCTGCTAATCACACTTTGATTTAGGTGACAGCCCTGCCTGGAGAGCTTTCAGCCTCAGCTTGGCATGGGCTGGTATCACATTTAGTAAACACAAGGATCATGACAACAATGTTAGGATGAAATATGCTCCAGCAGCTGAACCTCTGCAAAGGAAAGCTTTTACTTTTCACAGAATCCCAGCACAGTGGGACTGGGAGAGACTTCTGGAGATCATCCAGTCCACCCCCCTGTTAAAGCAGGGCACCCACTGTGCCCAGCAGCACAGTGCCCAGCTGGGGTTGGAAGCTCTCCAGACAAGGAGACTGCACAACCTCTCTGGGCAGCCTACTCCAGGGCTCTGCACCCTCACACCAAAGAAGTTTATCCTCCTGTTCAGGTGGAACCTATTGGGTTCCAGTTTGTGCCCCTTGCCCTTTGTCCTGGCACTGGGCACCCTGTCTGGCCCCATCCTCTTGCCCCCCACAGCTCCTTTAGCTCTTGCTGAGCATTGCTCAGCTGCCCTCTGGGACTGCTCTTCTGCAGGCTCTCAGCCTTTGCTCTTCACAGAGCTGCTCCAGGCCCCTCAGCAGCCTCCACTGGACTCTCTCCAGTAGTTTCCTGTCTCTCCTGAGCTGGGGAGCCCAGAGCTGAACACAATACTCCAGCTGTGTCCTCTTTTGACCTGCTGGCCATAGTTTCCTTCATGTTCCCCAGGACACCCTTGGCCTTCTTGACCACAAGGGCACATTGGCTTATGGGGAACTCCCAGGTCCTTCTCCTTGGAGCTGCTTCCCAGCATGTCAAGCCCTTGCCTGCACTGATGCAGAGCCCTACACTTGCCCTGGTAGAACTTTCAGAGATTCCTCTGCCCCAGCCTGTCCAGGTCATGCTCCATGGCAGCACAGCCTGTTGTGTGTCAGCCTTTCCTGGTGGTGCACCACCAGAGAGTTGATCCAGGTTGATTTATCTCAGGGAAGGAGCTGACTTTGCTGATGGATGAAGCATGCCCACAGCAGCTGGGCTCAGCCAGCAGGATGCTGTCAGCTGCAGGCTTTCTTGACCCAAGCCCAAGCAGATCTGTGCTGAGGACTGTGTCCCACTGAGGAGCTGTCCTGCAGCAGCACCAGAGCTCAGCCTGTCCCTTTGCACTGACCTACTCATAAGGAAAGCAGGAAAGCACAGCTCAGTGTTTGCTGTACTTCTGCAGGAGGATCAATCTCTCTGAGAAGCCAAAGAGCACAGAGGAGCAGGAGCTGGAGAAGATGCAGCAGCTGCAGCAGGAGGTGATGGAGCTGCGGAGGAAGAATGAGGAGTCTCTGAAAGCAGCAATTGCTGGAGTAGGTAAGGCCCTGGCTGAGCTGCAGGGTGAGGCTGAGCTGGGCTCCACTGGAGGGTGGACCAATACCTTCAAAGGCAAACACTCCAGATTAAGAAGTGTTGGCATTGAGGTGGCTTTTAAGGTAGATCAGCTCCTGAACTGCCTGGAAACTGGTTGGGTTTTGTCATGTTTTGAAAGGCTATAAATGAGTTCTCCAAAGCCTGTTGAAGTAATGAGAAAAATCCAGGCTTGTTCTCTCAAATCCTTATTCCAGAAAGCTTCACAACTTCCTCCAGGCTGGAAGGAACCCTCCAAGGGCATCTTGTCCAATGCCCCTGCAGGCAGCAGGGGCAGCTCCAACTGGAGCAGGCTGCCCAGGGCCACATCAGGGCTGATCTTGAATGGCTTCAGGGATGGGGCTTCAACCACATCCCAGGGCAGCCTGTGCCAGTGTTCCACCACCCTCACTGTGCTGAGCTTCCTCCTCATGACCAGTCTAAACCTCCCCAGCTCCAGTTTCAAACCACTGCCCTCATCCTATCTCTGTAGCCCCTTCTGCACAGCCCCTCCCTGGCCTTCCTGTGGGTCCCCTTTAAAATGCAGCTCTAAGGTCTCCCTGGAGCCCTCTCCAGGCTGAACAACCCCAACTGTCTCAACCTGTCCTCATAGGAGAGGTTCTCCATCCCTCTAATCATCCTCATGGCCTTCCCTGGACCCCCTCCAGCAGATCTAGACCCTCCCAACTTCCAAACCTTACCTGTTCCTTTCCTTTAGGCCAACCCCTGAAGAGAGCTGGTGGTCAAGTAACAAAACCAATCGACTTCCACTTCTGCACAGAGGACAGAATTAAGCAGCATGGGGAGAGTCAGCCTGGGAATGAGTACAAGGAGCTGGATTTTGCTGCAGTGCTCAGGAAACATCCTCCTTCCCCGGTGAGAGCCAGAGTGGCTGCCCCCTGCCATCACCTCTCTGCTTCTGCCACACAGTGCTGCTGGTGACACACACAGAGGGGCTGCTGTGGGGGAGAGGTGTCCTGCACGTGTGGCTGTTGGCTCCCTGCATGGCCAGGAGATCTGAAGGGACCTTCCTCTTTGTAGAATGGGTTGGGTCAAAGGGGCCTTCAAGACTTTGCAGTGCCAACCCTCCTGCCAGGGGCAGGGACACCTCCCACCAGCCCTGCTTGCTCAAGGCCTCATCCAACCTGACCTTGAACACCTCCAACCAGCCCTGCTTGCTCAAGGCCTCATCCAACCTGACCTTGAACACCTCCATGGAGGGAGCAGCCACAAGCTCCTTAGGCAACCTGTGCCAGTGTCTCTCTACCCTCACTGGAAAGAACTTCTTCCTCATCTCCAGTCTCAATCTGCCCTCCTCCAGCTTCAATCCATTCCCTCTTGTCCTGACACTGCAAGTCCATGTAACATCCCTTCACACAGTTCCTTGTGGGACCAGATTCACAGAAACATGCAGGCTGGCAAAGCCCCTCAGGATCACCAAGTCCAACCTAGAACTACTCTACAAGATTGCCCTAAGCACCACATCCAAAGGACCCTTAAACACATCCAGGGTTGGTGACTCCACCACCTCCCTGGGCAGCTCATTCCAGTCCCTGACCACTCTGTGAGAAACTTTTTCCTAATGTCCAATCTAAACCTGCCCAGTTTGAGGCTGTTCCTCCTAGAATTACCTGTGGGAAGAGACCAGCAGCAGCCCCTCCCCAAAGCTCTCCTTCAGCCAACTCATGTTCACATCCCAGCTTCAGTGCTGCCTTCTGCACAACAAAAGGAGGGGAGCAGATGGCAGGGCAATGTCATCAGAACGGCCCTTGTGACTCTTCTGTGCTTGTTTTTGTCACCAGGCACGACTGCCAAAGGGACCAACTGTCCCCAAACCCTTCAATTTGTCCCAAGGAAGCAAAAGGAAACTGGAGGAAGCCACCCCAGAGTACATGTCCCTTGCCCAGCAGGTAGAAGCCTTCCAGAAGCGCACTCCCTCACGCTACCACTTGAGGAGCAGGAAGTCTGAGGAGGGTGAGTGATGCTGGCTGTGCCCAGGCTGGCAGATCATAAACGATGCCAGTGCCAACTCCAGGCCTTGCCATGACCTCCTGCTCTCTGTGACTTCAATTCCCAGGCCCAGCTCCACGGAAGGTGGCCAAGGCTCGGCTGACAAACCCCAAGACTCCTGTGCTGCGCACCAAGCAGCGCTTCAGACCTGCCACCTGCAAGACCACAGCAGAGTTAGAAGCAGAGGAACTAGAAAAAATTCAACAGTAAGTAAAACTTACTCAGGTCCTCTGAGAGGGGATGGTCCCACGTGGAGGACTGTGGATCACAGCTTGGTTTTGGTTGGAGGAGACCTTTAAGATCGAGTCTAGCCCAGCACTGCCAAGGCACCACCAAACCCTGGCCCTCAGCACCACATCTCCATGGCTTTGAAACTGCCCTGGGGAGCTTGAGTCAGGCCTTGTGACAACCCTCAGGGGGAAGAAATTGTTCCTCATGGCCAACCTAAGCCTCCCCTGGGGCAACTTGAGGCCGTTTGCCCTTGTCCTGTCACTTGTTTGTAGGAGAAGAGCCCAACCCCTACTTGCCTCCATCCTCCTTGTGCCATCAGAAGCTGTTTGCTGGAGGCTACATCTTGCCACGTCCACACTCATCTCTGCCTTTCCTCTCTAGGTACAAATTCAAAGCACGAGAACTTGACCACAAAATCTTTGAGGGTGGACCACTCCTGCCCAAGAAACCCCCTGTGAAGGAGCTCACACAACCTGTTGGCTTTGAGTTGGAGATAGAGAAAAGGATCCAGGGCCGTGAGACTAAGAAGCAGCAGGAGGAAGAGCACTTTGAGTTCCATTCCAGGCCATGCCCAACAAAAATCCTGGAGGACATTGTGGTGAGAAGTGAAGGAATACCCAGCCCTGGGAATTGGCACTGAGGTGGCAGTTGGCTTCAAAATATCTGTGGCTGTGCTGTGTTCTGTATTTAATTAGCAGGCTAATTAAGAGCTGCAGTGAGTAGGTGTAATGCTGTGCTGGGTTGTTTCTCTGTAGTGCTTTTCTCTGCCTCTTAAGGCTTAACTCCTCCTTGGCTCTTCTCACCAGGGTGTGCCAGAGAAGAAGTCCCTTCCTGTGACAGTCCCCAAGTCTCCAGTCTTCACCTTGAAGGGCAGAACCCGAGCCACTGCCAGAGAGGAAGAAAAGGTAACTGCTGTCCCTCCACTGGGCTCTGGTGGAGGATGCAGGGGGCTTGCCCTGGGAGGCCTTTGGAGGTCCCTTTCAGCCCAACCTGTTCTGTGACTGTGCTCTACTGGTTGACAGGTGACTGAACATGAGCCTGTAGTGTGCCCAGGTGGCCAAGGCGGCCAGTGGCATCCTGGCCTGGCTCAGGAGCAGTGTGGCCAGCAGGAGCAGGGCAGTCCTTCTGCCCCTGTGCTCAGCACTGCTTAGGCCACACCTTGAGTGCTGTGCCCAGTTCTGGGGCTTTCAGTTTAAGAAAGGTGTTGAGGTGCTTGAATGTGTCCAGAGAAGGGCAGCAAGGCTGGGGAGGGGCCTGGGGCACAACCCTGTGAGGAGAGGCTGAAGGAGCTGGGGGTGTGCAGCCTGCAGGAGAAGAGGCTCAGGGCAGAACTCATTGCTCTCTGCAGCTCCCTGAAGGGAGGTTGTGGCCAGCTGGGGTTGGGCTCTGCTGCCAGGCAGGGTCAGAACAAGAGGACACAGCCTCAAGCTGTGCCAGGGCAGGGTCAGGCTGAGTGTCAGGAAGAAGTTCTTCAGAGCAAGAGAGATTGGCATTGGAATGGGCTGCCTGGGGAGGTGGTGGAGTGCCCATCCCTGGAGGGGTTTAAGAGGAGACTGCACTTGGGTTAGTTAGAAGATGTTAGGTGCTAGATTGGACTTGATGATCTTGAAGGTCTTTTCCAACCTGGTTTTAATTCTGTGGTTCTGTGATCCCTTTAGGAAAAAGAAGTGGTGCCTGTGATCAAAGCCAACCCCATGCCATACTATGGAGTACCCTTCAAACCTAAACCTACAGAGCCAAGGCATGTGGAAGTTTGCCCCTTCTCTTTTGATGCCAGAGACAAAGAGAGGCAGATCCAGAAAGAGAGGAAAATAGAAGAGCTGCAAAAGGAAGAGGTAAGGACAAAAATCTCCCTTTGATTCCACCCCTCAAGTATCACAAGCATGGCAGGACTTGCCTCTTGCTGCTGGCTGTTAAATTCTGAAGCTTCAAGACTCTGAGGCAAAGGGGCAAGAAATATTTGATGTCATTTCTTTCAGGTGCCCAAGTTCAAAGCTCTGCCTCTGCCTTACTTTGACCAAGTGAAGCTACCAGAAAAGAAGGTGAAAAACCCAACTCAGCCTGAGCCCTTCAACCTGCAGGTTGATGAGAGGGGAGCTGCCAAGCAGCAGAGCTGGAAGCAGCAGGTAGGGTTGGAAGGGTGACAGGTTTGGCCAGACCCAGAGCAGCTCAGTGGAGTTGTGATTGACTTCAGAGAGTGTCCTGCTTGAGCTCAAGCAGGTTAAGTGCTGATTTCTCCTGTCCTTGGTGTGAGGCTTGTGCCACTGGTTGAGTTGGTGGATTTGTTGTGGTGTTTTTTCACTTTATGGGAAGTGATGGAATTTACCAGAACTGCAGGAATGCTGTTAGAGTGCTTTGTGGTGAAGGGTCTGGAGAACAGGGCTGGGGAGGAGCAGCTGAGGGAGTTCAACCTGAAGAAAAGGAGGCTGAAGGGAGACCTCCTGGCACTCTACAGCTCCCTGAAAGGAGGCTGGAGTCAGGTGAGACTTGGTCTCCTCTGAGGAATAAGTGACAGGATGAGAGGAAATGACCTCAGGTTGCCCCAGATTGGCCATGAGGAACAATTTCTGCTCCTTGAGGGTTGTCAAGGCCTGACTTAGGCTGCCCAGGACAGTGGTGCAGTCCTCATCCCTGGAGGGGTTTTAGAGCCCTGGAGCTGTGGTGCTGAGGACCATGGCTTGGTGGTGCCCTGGCAGTGCTGGGGTAAGGCTTGGCCCCCATGGTCTTCAACATCTCTTCCAAGCAAAACAGTTTCATGATCCTAAGCAGCAGCAGGATGCATTTACCCATCTCTGTGCCCAAGGATTTACTGCCACAGAAATAATTCCCTGCTTTTCTTGGGGGAGGCCAACAGTGGACACCTGAAACTTTTTTTCTTCAGGCTGGTTTTTTTTTTGGCCAAAAATAAACTGGCAGGCACCAAGTGCCCCAACTTTGTGGCTTTGTAGTTTTTCTTTGCCACTGACTTGATCTCAATCACCTCGAGTTGTCAAGCCTGGGGTGGGGGGAGATGTTTCTTCTCTTTGGCCACTGAGTCCTGTGTGCAGTTCTGGAACACCCAACACACTGTTGGACTGTTAGAGGGGAGTCCAGAGGAGGCCACCAAGATGCTGAGAGGGCTGCAGCAACTCTGCTGTGAGGACAGGCTGAGAGAGTTGGGGCTCTGCAGCCTGGAGAAGAGAAGGCTTCCAGGAGAGCTTGGAGTGGCCTTGCAGGATCTACAGGAGGGCTGGGGAGGGACTATTGACAAGGGCTTGGCATGATAGGGGGAGGAGGAATGGTTTTGAAGTGTCAGAGGGGAGATTGAAAGTGGATGTTAGGAAGAAGTGAGGATGATGAAGCACTGGCACAGGTTGCCCAGGGAGGTTGTGGGGCACAGAAGCACAGAATGTGATCAAAGATCACGTTGGGTGATGCTGTACTCCACAACCTCCCTGGAGGTATTCAGGATCAGGTTGGATGAGGCCTTGAGTGACCTGTTGTAGTGGGAGGTGTCCCTGCCTATGGCACAGGGGGGTTGGAGCTGGCTGAGCTTTGAGGTCCCTAAACCATTCTCTGATTCTTGCCATTTTCTGGCCTCTTCCCAGCTCAAAGAAGACTTGAAAAGGCAGAAGGAGGCAGCATGCTTTAAAGCTCGGCCCAACACAGTGGTGTACCAGGAGCCTTTTGTGCCCAAAAAGGAAAGCAGGCAGTTATCAGGTGAGCTTCCTAGCCTGGCTTGGCTGCCAACTCACAACTGGTGCCATGAGATGTTTAGCCTGGCTGCTGCCGCCTCTTTATCAGCACAGCCAACAGTGCCCTGTGCTTAATCAACTAATTCCCTAACAGCTTGTGTCCCGAGGGAGCCAGGGGGGTTTCCTCTGCTCTGCCCCACTCTCTCCAGCCCTGCTAGGGCAACTGTATTTAACAGCCATGCCACAACTGGCAGCTGATTGATGTGTGCTAGCTGGGGCTGAGGGCAGGGAGCAGGCACAGGGCTCCCTGTACAGCCAGCTGGCATCTCTGCAACCACTGTCACTATGTGCCTCCCCTCTCCAGTGAGCTGGGGGCATCTACACTTGGGGTGGGCAACTCCAGAGAGTTCAGAACCACTCCAGAGCTGTTTGTGCTAACCCTTGTGTGCTTGCTCCCTCCTGTGAGAACAGCCACCATGGGGTAAGGCCACCTGCACTAACACTGCTCATGCCTTGGCCTGAGGTTTTTCCTCTTGTCCCAGAAGCCTTTGGAGGTACCTCCTGATCCACCCCTGCAAGGTGAAAGCCTCCTGAGGGAGGCTTCTGTTTTAACACTAGTGCTGCTCTGCTTCACCTGGCTCTCTGCACCAACTTTCTCTCCTCTATTTCTGAACTTAGAGAGCATTTCTGGTTCTGTAGTTCCTGAAAGCTTTGAGCTGGCCACAGAAAAAAGAGCTAAAGAGAGGCAGGAGTTTGAAAAGCACTTGGCAGATCTAGAGGCCATGAAGGAGAGGTACCAGGAGCACTTCAGGCAGCAGCAAGAGGAACGTGAAAAGGAAGAAGTTGCTAAGCTGAGGCAAGAACTGGTGAGTGAGATATTGCTGAATGGGGCTGGAAAGTAACCCAAAGGGATGTGTGAAGGCACTGCCCACGCTGGGCTCAGTGCTGAGCTGCAGTGAGGCTTGGCCTCTCCACTTGCCTTCTTGCAGCCTGGCTCCCCAGGAACTTCACAACTGGTTTTAACCCAAGGAGGAGGCAGCTCTGCTGGAAAGGCTGATATTTATTTTGGAGCTGCACACGTGGTAGTTGTTGGGGCAGAATGGTCTTGGTAAAATCCACAACCCCTAAAAAGTGCACCAAGTGCACTTCTGGAGCTCAGTGCCACTCCCCAGGCAGTGTGGCAGGCTTGTAGGCACACACCAGCCCTTCATCCCAGCACCTCCAGGTTTCAGCTTCATCATCACTGCAGCTACTTGATTCATTTTAGTGGGCTGAGGAGAACCTTATGAGGTGTTCAGTAAGGTGAGGTGCAAGGTTGGGACAATCCTCATTATCAGGTCAGGCTAGGGGGGTGATAAGCAGCCCTGCAGGAAAGGACTTGGGGGTGCTGGTGGGTGAGAAACTGGGCAGGAGCCAGCAGTGGACACTGGTAGCCTCCAGAAGGCCAAGGGCAGCCTGGGCTGCATCCAAAGCAGTGTGGGCAGAGCTGTAGAGAGGGAATCCTGCCCCTCTGCTCTGCTGGGTCCAACTCTGGAGCCCTCAGCACAGGAAGGAAATGGACCTGATGGAGAGGGTCTGGAGGAGTCCATGAGGATGATGAGGAACCGGAGCAGCTCCACTACAAGGCCAGGCTGAGGGAGCTGAGGGTATGCAGCCTGGAGAAGAGAAGGCTCCAGGCAGACCTTAGAGCTTAATTTCAATGTCTGAAGGGGACCTACAGGCAGGCTGGGGGTGGACTGTTCAGAAGAGGCAGTGGGGACAGGTTAAGGAGCATCCTCATGGCTTGAAACTGCAGCAGGGCAGATTCAGATTGGCCATCAGGAGGAAACTGTGCACAGTGAGGGTGGCGGAACACTGGCACAGGCTACCCAGGGACGTGAATGAGACCTGGAGCCTTGCTGTGACCCTGGGCAGCCTGCTGTAGTCAGAGATGCCCCTGCTGTGAGTGCAGGGGGTTGGCCAAGGTGCCCTTTGAGGGTGCCCTCAGGAGCTGTGCCGCTGACTGTGCCCTTTGCCCTGTGTGTCTCAGGTTCACAAAGCCAACCCCGTGCGCAGGTACCGCAGCCTGGAGGTGAAGCCCAGCGAGCAGCCTCTCACCATGCCCAAGTCCCCCAACTTCTCCGACCGATTCCGCTGCTGACAGCAGCACCCACCTGAGCATACCAGGAGGGGGGGTCCCATCCCTCTCCATTCCCTCAGGAGGCAAAGGGGGAAGAGTTCTTTTAATGTCAGTGCTCAGCCTCGGTGTCTGCTCTTGGCTCTTTGGTTTGTTCTGTCCTGGTGAGTAGTTTGCCTCCAGCCCAGGCAGGTGGCTGAGGAATAGCTGCACAGGCAGTGCCAGGTGTCCTCCACTGCCAGGTGCTCTCCACTGCCTTGCTCCACGTCTCCACATCCTCTTGAAGAAAAAGCAGGGTTTGATATTGTACAAAAATATTGTGTACCCAATAAACATTCTTAATCTGATGCCTGTCTCCTGCTGCTGGGAGGAACCCTTGGCCTGCAGAAGGGCTTTTGGTGAAGGGCACTTGGGGAAATGTGCAGCTGTGTCAGGAGGAGCTGGATTGGCCTTGGTGCACCTTGAGGTATACAGAGCAATGCCTGACCTGTACCAGCAGCAACAGGGCAGGGATCATCCTGCTGAACTGGGCACTGATGAGGCTACAGCTTCAATCTTGGGGTCAGTTTTGGGCCACTGACTTCAAGAAGGACATTGAGGGGCTGGAGCAGGCCCAGAAAAGGGCAACAAAGCTGGGGAAGGGTCTGGAGAACAGGGCTGGGGAGGAGCAGCTGAGGGAACTGGGGGTGTGCAGCATGGAGAAGAGGAGGCTAAGGGGAGACCTTCTGGGGCTCTGCAGCTCCCTAAGAGGAGGCTGGAACCAGGTCAGGGTTGGGCTCTGCTCCCAAGGAACAAGTGACAGTGTGAGAGGGAATGGCCTCAAGATGCCCCAGGGGAGGTTTAGGTTGGCTATGAGGAACAATTTCTTCTCCTTGAGGGTTGCCAAAGCCTGGCCCAGGCTGATCAGGGCAGTGGTGCAGTCCCCATCTCTGTAGGGCTTTCAGAGCTGTGCAGTTGTGGTGCTGAGGGCCTTGGTTTGGTGGTGCTCTGGCAGTGCTGGGGTAAGGCTTGGACTTGGATGATCTTGAAGATTTTTTTCCAGCCATTGTAGTTGTTTGGTTTTTTAGGGCTCAATTTCAAACCTGCTTCTTAGTCTCATTAGGCTTAACTTGTGTGAAGGGCTGCAGCTTCTGCAAGCCCCAGCCCTGGTTGCTGTTTGGATGAGTGCTGGGTGTGAATCTTGCCCACACTTGAAAGCAACCCCCTGTGTCTGTGAGCCCATTAGAGCTGTTTATAGCTGAGCTCATTCTATTTGGGGAGCCACTTAACTGGGAAATGACTCGCTGGGAGCTGGCTCCTGCCAGCAGCAGCAGCCTCCTCTTGCCCAAAGCCACCAGCTCCAGTCAGCCCTGCAGAGCTAAGTATAGACCCAGGGTTCCAGTGTGCTGGGGCACAAAGCTCCCAGTGCTGTGACAATGTGATCAGGTCAAATTTGGATTAAAATTTGCCAGGAATGATTTTGTTGTAGTTGGTTTAGTTTTGATGTGATTCTTCACCTTGGAAGATTCTTCTCAGGCCTTTGCTTGGCCTTGTCTGAAGAAGAAAGCTAACTCCAAAGGGGCTGTGGGAGGGGGAGAATGGGTGAGGGACACAACTACACCCAGATGATGCCTGCTGCCCTCTCTGTGTTGCTGTTACCTGCTCTGCTAACTTGGGTGACCCTTTGGTGCTGAACCTGCAAGCAGAGGCTGGTGTGGCTTCACCAGACCTGTACCCTGGGGACACTGCCAGAAGGAATGAGCCAATCTCCAGCTCAGGCTTGGGGATGCAGGGAGCTGTCTGAGCTGCCTTGGCTTTGTCAGGGCTGTGATGCCACCCACAGAGGCTTTAGGCCTCCTCCCTTTGTGTCTTGCTACTCACTGGTGTGAATTGGGCTGCTCACTGGTGGTGAGGAAAAGATGTGAGGCAGAATTGATGTGTGCAGGCAGGGGTTACTTTTGGCAGTCTTGGCTCTGGGTGCCACTGGACTGTGGCCTCCTTTTCATTCAGATCTTCACTTGGGTGGACAGGAGAAGGACTTAGTGAGTGCTGGACTCCAGGTGAGAGGTATGGTCAGGGGAGCTTGCCAAAGTATCAAGTGAGCAGCAACCTGAGAGACAAAGTCCTCAGAGACCTAAATTCCAGGACAGATGTGGATGTTCCCTGAGGATGCTGCTTCTGCAGGGCTCCTCAAGCATGCAGTGCTGCAGGACCAGCAGCTGCAGCCAGCAAGGAGGGGGTTGTGTGGGTGTGCTGAGCTCAGGGTTTCAGGAGCCCAAGCCTCTGGCTGCTGGGACTGACAGAGAGGAGAAGTCACCCCCAGATGGAACAAGGTCTTCAGCAAGCTGGAGAAGCGAAGGTGTTGTGCAGGTGGGAACTGAGGGGCTGGGTGTGAAGGACTCTGCCAGCACAACCTCTTCAAAGTGGAGAGCTGAGCAGAGGCTCCTTTCCAGCTGCCCCCATTCCAGCTTTTCATAGAATGGGAAGGTTGGAAGGGACCTCAAGGATCATCCAGTTCCAACCCCCTGCCATAGGCAGGGACACCTCCCACTGGTACAGGTCACTCAAGACCCCATCCAGCCTGGCCTTGAACACCTCCAGGGGGGTTGTGGAGCACAGAATCAATCACCCAACATGCTCTTGGGTGGGGCTGTCAACATCACTTGTGAGAAGCAGCTTTGGCCAGGCTGTTGCTGCTGACAGCTCTTCCACCCTCAGCTCAGCACCACAGGGCTGTCACAGCACAGCTGCTGCCATCCTACATGAGTGGGCCAACCTCTGGGCTCTGCTTCTGCCACAGCTGCCTGGAGTTGAACTGCAGGAAAACTGCAGAAAACCATGTGCTGGGCTGCAGCAAGAGCAGTGTGGGCAGCAGGGCAAGGGAGGGGATTGTGCCCCTTTGCTCTGCTCTCCTCACACCCCA
>VWZE01025757.1:235287-246244 GCA_013396675.1 Eubucco bourcierii | reverse complement strand
CTAGTGGGAGGTGTCCCTGCCTATGGCAGGGGCTTGGAACTAGACAATCTTTGAGGTCCCTACCAACCTTCCCATTCTATGGCAGGAGCTTGAGTGTGTGGTCAAAGAACCTTCTGGCTGGAGCAGACAGAGTGTGGGCAACAGAAGCAGCAAAGAAAACCTCCAAGGGTGAGCCAGGGGAAAGCCTGGATGCTACTGGAGCTGGGGAGGAATGTGAGGGCCAGCAGGGCTGAGGAGGCTGCTGAGCAGGGGCAGATATGGATCCCTGCAGGATGGATTTCCGTGACAGCCCTACATGGCCTCTGCTCCAGACCCCAGGAAGGGCTCAGTGTGCCTCACACCTTGTCAGTTTTTTCCCAGTGGTATCAGTGGCTCTAATAAAAGCTAATTACCTCTGCCCACAGCCACGGCCTCTGCTCCTCACCCACTGCAGGCTGAGTGAAAGGGAACCTCAGGCTGCCCTCTCCTAGGGGATACCAGGGGCTTGCTGGGAGCCATCCAGCAGTTCTCAGGGCCTGCTGGGTGGTTCAATGTAACCTGGCCTCTTAACTAGAGGGAAAATGATGATGTGCTGGAAAAGTACTCCAGGTTCTAAGAGAAAATGTGCAAAGACAGGTGGGCTGAAGGAGCTGGGGGAGGGAGGGCAGGGTCCAGCTGAGGTTTCAACAAGGAAATGGTGGCAGCAGGGTAGAAGTGGGAGGGGGAGGGTGCAGGAGTGAAGCAGGAGATTGGGATTTAACAAAGTGCCATCTGGGCACCCTCCTTTGGAGGCAGGGCAGGTTGCCACTGCTGTAAAATGCATCCTCCTTGCTCAGGATCTGGCAGCGTTTCGATGAGCTAAGGGGAGAGGGAAGGGTAGAGCTGGTGCCTGACGTCCTTACAAAAAGGCTTAACGATGCTCTCCAAACCAGGGCTGTGCTGCTTGCTGCTCTCTGTGGGACACTTTGTTAGCCATCAGCCTTGCAAGGGCGGCCTGGGGCAGGACCTTCGACCCCACTCAGAGTTTGGTGCTCCCTGGGGCTGCTGCCAGCCACGCTGCTGTCCTGGGGCTGCTGTCTGGGGCCGGGAGCCCGTCGGGGCGGGGAGCAGCGCTGCGAGCCGGGAGCTCGGAGACCCTCNGGGGATTGGGAGCCCGGAGCCTGTCGGGGTGCAAGTGCTAGGGGCTGGGGATTGGGAGCCCGGAGCCTGTCGGGGTGCAAGTGCTAGGGGCTGGGGATTGGGAGCCCGGAGCCTGTCGGGGTGCAAGTGCTAGGGGCTGGGGATTGGGAGCCCGGAGCCTGTCGGGGTGCAAGTGCTAGGGGCTGGGGATTGGGAGCCCGGAGCCTGTCGGGGTGCAAGTGCTAGGGGCTGGGGATTGGGAGCCCGGAGCCTGTCGGGGTGCAAGTGCTGGGGGCTGGGGATCGGGAGCCCGTCGCGGGGGGTGGCAACGTTGGGGGCTGGGAGCCCGGAGCCCATCGGGAGGGACAGCACTGGGGTCTTTCCCCAACACCTTGCTGGAGCTGCTCATGCCACAGCAGCAGCTCCTCCGGGGGTGTCCTGGGCACTGCTGGAAGCGGCGAAGCTGCTGACTGCATGCCTGGGTTGGCCCCTGCTGGGCTGGCTGGTTTGTGTTACAGCAGCATGGCCAGGATTCAGATTTGGGGGAGGGAGGCTGCTCTCTGCTGCTCCCTGCTCGATTTAGAGGGGTGTAGAGTTCCCTGGAGAACAGGCAGGGCTTGGCCTGCGGACAGCAGAAAGGTTAAAGTGTGCTGCTGAGTTGTGCCACCCCCGTAGCTAGGGAACAGCGTGCTTGAGCCCCTGCCCATGTCTCCAGGACAGGCTCTTTGCCAGCTGCAGCCAGTGGAGGCTCTGGCTTCGGCTCCTGAATGGGGAGGAGAATAAAAACACCTCACAGCATCGAGTGTGGCCAGCAGGTTGAAGGAGGTTCTCCTGTTGTGCTGTGCCCTGGTGAGGCCACAGCTGGAGTATTGTGCCCAGTTCAAGAGGGACAGGGACTGGCTGGAGAGAGGACAGCAAAGGGCTGCAGGGATGCAGAGGGGACTGGGACAGCTGAAGGTTGGACTTGATGGTCTCAGAGGCCTTTTCCAACCTGAATGATTCTGTGACTCTAAAAGAGTTCACCTGACTGAGACAGAGCCTCAAGCTTCTGTCTGTTCTGCTCTTGTGCTGGGTTTGTTCTGGGAGGAAGCAGCCTGAGGGACAGCAAAGGGCTGCAGAGATGCTGAGGGGACTGGAAGAGCTCTGGTGAGGGAATTGAGGCTGTTCAGTGTGGAGAAGAGCAGCCTGAGGGGGATCTCTGCAATGCTGGCAGGAGGATGGGAGCAGGCTCTGTTCAGTGGTGCCCAGTGACAGGACAAAGGGTAAGGGGCACCAACCTGAACATGAGGAGTTCCATCTGAACATGGGAAGGAACTTCTGTAATTGAAGGGTACTGGAGCCCTGGAGCAGGCTACCCAGAGAGGTGCTGGGGTCTCCATCTCTGGGGTCTCCATCTCTGGAGCCATTCCCAACCCACCTGGAGATGTTCCTGTGTGATCTTCTCCAGGTGACCCTGCCTTGGCATGGGAGTTGGACTCAGTCTCCAGAGGTCCCTTCCAACCCTTGGCACTCTAAGAAACCTCAGTGGTGGTTGCTTTGCCTCTGCTCTGCACCACTCTGCTCATTGGGGTTTTTGCACTGAGGCATCCTGACCCTAACACTCCAACTCTTGCTTGCAAGGAGGCTGTTTCCAGCTTACTTCCCTTTGCCCACAGGTGAATGTCCTCTTGTACCAGTGCCAGGCCAGGGGGCACTCATCCTCTGTGGCTCCCCAGCACTGCAGAGCTGTTCTCCTTTGCCTTGTCCCAAGGCTCTGTGCCTGGGCACCAACCCTGACCTTCACTTGGGGGTGTAAGATTGCAAGTGTCCCGGGAAGGCTGGCTGGGCTCCAGCCTCCTGCTCTCCATGGGGAATTTCAGCCCAGCTTCCCCTGGAAGGGGCATGGCAGCAGCACGTAGGCTCCTGCTCCTGCCTCCTTCCACCTGGGGCTTGCTGGGAGCAGGCAGAGCTGGTGGTGGCATGTGCCTGAAGTGACACTCTGCATGCCTGGCAGCCCTGGGTGGGGGAGGCAATTCCAAACTGTATGGTGGCGATGACAGTTGGTGGGCAGAGTCCCCAGTGCCCCAGGCACGTTGGCTGGCTGGCTGCTCCTGCCAGGCTGGCCTGGGAGGGCTCCTGCTTGCCACAGCCCTGGTGGCTGAGCTGGGCACGGGTGACACACGTGGCATAGACCCTGGGAGCTGGAGGTGATGCTCCAGCAGCTGTGTGCACAGCAGTGTAGGGCTGCTGGTCGGAGCCAGGTGCCTGCACCTGGAGCATCCCTCTCGGTCCTCATCACATTCCAGATCCTGCCCCTGACCTCGGGAGGAGGGAGGCTCTCCCTGCTGGAGCTGGGCATGCTCGAGCTGCACATCTCAGCCTTGTGGGGGCAGAGAACCTGGAATCTGCTCGGGAGCCCTCAGCTGAGTCCTACAGAGCCAACGCTGCTCCTGCAGTGAGGTGGTGGTGGCTGAGATGCTTCTGCCACTCTGCTGCTGCTGCAGGGTCACTGCTTTGGCCCTCAGGGCTGGCTGGGCTCTGGAGGAGGCAGCTCCAGCCACCAGTTTTGCTTTCTCCTCACCTTAAGCCTTGCCTGTGTGGCAGGGCTGGGGGTCGAGGCTGGAGGCTGTAGCTACAGAGGAGGTGGAGGGTTCCCTTGGCTGGCCACGACCCCAGCCCCTGGTGCACAGCAGCTGGTGGCTCACTGGGAGCTGGCGTCTGGCCCTGTGGAGCAGCTCCTGCCTGGACCTGCTGCATCTTCCTGGGAGGTGCTGCAGGCAAGGTGAGCATCACTCTGCTGCCCGTGCTGGTGCCCACAGGTGAGTCTCCCATGGGATCAGCTTGGTGCTTGTCTGGCAGGAGCTGAGCTCCACATGGCCATGGGATGGAGAGTGCTGGAGGAGTCCAGGGCAGGCTCTGCCTCCCTGGGGACACTCAGCCAGCAGATCCCTCAGCAAGCACCAGCCCTTGCTCCTTCAGTCCACCCTGCCAAGGAGCAAAATGAGGAGTGGGGACTGGAGGATGGTGGTGTGGGGCAGCTCTGGGGGGGAGCTCCCTGACCCCCAGCAGCTTCTCTCTTTTTCTCTTACTGGAAGTTCCTCTCAGTACTTTACCTCCTGTCACTGAGCCCCAGCTTCCCCTGTTCCCCTGAGAGGAGCATCAGCACCAGGCTTGGTCTTTGGGGAGTGGTTGGATCTGATCTTCAGAGTCTTTTCCAACCCAAGCAGTTCTCAGGTTCCTCCACCCTGCCCTGGCACTGCTGTTGCCCTGCCCTGCTAAATGGCTGCTCTGGGTTTTTAACAGCTGCTGTCACTGGAGTGCTTTGGCCTGGCTGGGGAGGGCTGGCTCTGGTTACTGGGGGTTCCTCCTGCCACCCCCTCCCTGGCCCAGCAGAAACCTGAGTGCCAGGAGCCTGTGCCCTCCCTGACTGAGGCTTTCCTCACCTTACAGGTCAGAGGTTTGAAGTGAACTGAGCTGGACTGGGGAGCCAGGTGGGAAGCTGCTGTGGCCCCTGGGAGAATCCATTTGCATCAGGACCCTACTTGCCCATGCTCTTGCCCAGCTCCACTGTGGTCCCTGCAGCCCCTGGCATGGCACTGCCTATGGTGCCCCCCTCCCAAGGGTTCTCCATGCCCAGGTTCAACCCTGCACAGTCCCTGAGGCCTGGGGTGCAGCTGCACCTTCAGCAGGGGCTGGTGATGCCCATGTGGTGCCCACACCGAGCCTTGAGCCGTCTGGGAGCCCCTCAGCTCCTTCAGTTCTGTCCCTGATTCCCAAACTCTTTGTTTGGAGTTTTCCAGCTGGTTCCCAGTGAAGCAGCAGCCCCTGGCCAGTGCCTACCTTCTGGCTGCTGTCAGCTCTCCCTGGGGACCAGCAGCAAGGCTCAGGGCCCGAGGTGCCCTGAGTGCCCTCCAGGCGGTGCTTGTGGAGTCCTTCAGAGCCGCTGCTACCACTGGGCAGCACCAGCTGAAGCTCAGTGGCACTGAGGCTGGCACCAACCCTGCCTACTCTTGGCCAGCATCCTTTGGGTTTGACCACTCGTGGCCGCTTGGAACTGCATCTGCTTGGCCACTCGCGGGGGGATGCTTTGGGGCTGCCGCTGCGGCAGCGCCACGGCCGTGCCCTGCTCCATGCCTGCGTGTCCCCGGCCCGTGGGGCACAGGGCAGAGTGGCATGTCCTTTGAACGGGCTCCAGCAGCGACAGGTGCTGGGAGAGGCAGCGCGGGGCCGGCTCCTGCTGCTGTAAAGGATCCTCCTCTGCCCGCACTAATCCGGCTCCGTTACACCCGGGCTAGAAGAGGCTGCTCCCCGCCGGGCGCTGCCGCAGTGCCCATGCTGCCTCCCCACCGGACCCAGGTAAAGGGGGCAGGGGGGTCCCCACGGCTGTTCGTTCAGTGGGGGGGACTTGAGGAGAGCAGAGCCCCCAGACCCAGGGGGAAGGCTCCAGCCCCGCGGGCTGCCCAGCCTGGCATGGGGCTGCCCAGCTGGGAACCAGCTGCCTGTAGCTCCCGGCCCAGTAAGACCAGCAAGCAGCTGGTACTGGGGTGCTTGCTGGTGGCTTTATTCTAGGGCTGGGCTGTGCCCTGTGCCAGCCTCTGGGCAGTTGCTTGGGGGGTGGTGTGGGGCAGGGTGAGGGGAGGTGGCTGGGCAGGGATGGGTACTGGGCTGTGGGGGACAAGGTGGCAGCCCATGCTGGCAGCCCACACAGGTATATGGGCACCAACAGGTCACCAGTGTGGGGATCCCTGGGGCAGTGGCTCTGGTCACCACCGGGCAGGGAGCTGGGCAGCACTGGTGGCTGCTGGGGCTGGGGCTCAGCTGGTGAGCAGTGTGAGGGGATGGACCTGCTTGTGTGGTTCAGGGTGGGCAGTGCTAGGGTTGTGCCAGGGATGCTCACCCTCTCTGGTCCTCACTGTGCCTGCCTGGGGCTGCAGTCACTGTCTGCTGCCCTGCCATAGAGGGGCACAGCCTTAACTTGGCACCCTGGCTGTGCTGTGCCCTGTCCTCACTCTGCAGGCACCATGGTAGTGACAGGTGCCAGGATCAGCCATCGATCAGTCACCACTGAGTAGGGCACAGTGAGGTGGTGCAAGGGACCAGCAGCCATGTGGAGCCCCCAGCTTGGTGCCAGTGGCTGTGGCATGGCCCCCGGCTGGGTGGCAGCAGCTTGTCCCTTTTTCTGCAGGAGCAGAGCTGCTGCCCACATCCCACCATGCCCATCTGCCAGGTCTGGGAGCCCTCACCTTCTGTTTTCTCTCCCACAGGAGCCTCACTGAGCCAGGAGTACCACAGGGCAGCCACCTCCTGCCTGGACAACCCTCATGGAGCAGGGTGGTGGTACTGAGGGGGCTGGTGCCATGCCCACCCCTGAAGCAGAGGGCAACAAAACCCAAACAGACCCAGGAGTTCCACAGGCTGCCCAGCCCCAAGGGGACAAGGCAGCCCCCGTGGAGGGGACTGTGCCAGCTGCCCCTGAGGCACAGGGTGGAGGGAAGGATGAGCCTGGGCAAGAGAAGGATCTGGCTGCTTCCCTGGCTCAGGATGGAGAGTTGGCAGAGCCTGGGCAGGAGAAGGATGTGGAAGAGGCTGGAGAAGGGAAGGCAGAGCTGGCTCCAGCCACTCCAGAGCCCTGGGGTGCAGGGAAGGCAGAGGAGGAGGCTTCAGCTGCACAGCACCCTGGAAGACAAGGAGCATCCCCAAAGGAGGTGCCAGCTGCTACCAAGGCCCAGGATGGAGGGAAGAATGAGCCTGGGAAGGAGAGAGCCTCAGCTGCAGGAGAGTGTAAAGGAGAACAGGCAGTGCCTGCAGAAGGGAAGGCTCCAGATGCTGCCAGGGCTGAGGATGGAGGGAAGGAGAAGCCCAGGAAGGAGCAAACCCCGGAGGGTGGTGGGAAAGCAAAGCCCATGGAGGAGAAAGCTCTGGCTGCAGAGGAAGCTGAAGGAGGGAAGGCAAAGTCCATGGAGCAAGAGGCAGCCCTGGCTGCAGCACAGGTTGGAGATGGAGGCAAGGAAGAGCCCCCAAAGGAGAAGGTTTCAGCTGCTGGGAAAGCTCAGGATGCAGGGAAGAAAACTGTAACTGCAGAAAAATCTCCAGCTGATAAAAGACCTGCAAAAGAGAAGGGCCCAGGTGCTGCCAAGGCTCAGGATGGAGAGAAGGCAGCAGCCAAGACAGAAAAAGCCCCAGCTGCAAAAAAACCTCAAGACAGAAGCAAGGAGGAGCCTGCAAAGGAGAAGGTTCCAGCTCCTGCCAAGGTTCAGGATGATGAAAATAAAGTGGCAAAGGCAGAAAAAGCTCCAGCTGCAAAAAAGGCTGAAGGTGGAAGCAAAGAAGCAGCTGCAAAGGAGAAGATCCCAGCCCCTGCCAAGGACAAGGCCCCAGATTCTGCCAAGGCTCAGGAGGGGGAGAAGGCAGCAGCCAAGGCAGAGAAAAGCTCAGCTGCAAGGAAGCCTCAAGATGGAAGCAAAGAGCCTGCAAAGGAGCAGGTTCCAGCTCCTTCAAAGCCTCAGGTTGGAGAGAATAAAGAGGCTAAGGCAGAAAAAGCCTGCAAGGAGACTGCCCAGAAGCCTCCAGATGGAGGCAAAGAAGAACCTGCAAAGGAGAAGGTCCCAGCAGCTGCCAAGGTGGCAAAACCCACGGTGGCATCAAAGGCTGAGGGTCCAGGCAAAGAAGAGCCTGCAAAGAAAGTTCCAGCAGCGGCCAAGGAGAAGCCCTCGGCTGCTGGGGATGGAGGGAAGGAAGGGGCAGAGGTGGAGCCTCCCCCAGCTGCAGCAGAGGCTGGGGATGGAGGCCAGGAGGCCACAGAGGCAGCAAAGGTGGAGAAGCAGCAGTCAAAGGGCACTGAGCTCCCTCGCCCGTCTCTGCTGCAGAGCCTGAGCTGCCCAGCTGGCTGCCAAAGGTACCTGCAACCCCCTGGCATGGGGTCCCTCCTGGGGGGCTGCTGGCAGGGCCCTGCTCACATCCTGCTCCTACTTCCAGGGAGGAGCAGCCCTGGATGGAGGTGATGGAGATGATTCCAGAGGAGACCACGGTGGTGGAGCCAAGAGAGGGTCTGGCAGAGCCTGGCCCTGCCCCACCAGCGCCAGGGGACCTGCAGCCCCCCAGCACCCTCCAGGAGAGGACATTGCCCAGTGCCATGGGGCAGCCTGGCCCTGAGGAACAGCCACCCCCCAGCCCCTACCTTACCCCCGACTTTGGGAAGGAAGACCCCTCTGAGATACTGGGTAAGGCTGGGGGGGTGCCAGCCTTGTCCTTGCACCCAGGGACCCTCTGCAGGGTGGCATTCTGGGGTCCCCTGCTACCCTTCTGTGCTGCCAGCTCACGCTCTTGGCTCGGCAGCTGCCCGCTGCCCTTCGAGCTCCTGCTTCACCATAAAAAGGGCTCCAAGTGCCACGTCCCCTCCATGAGCTGCTCCAGCCTGGCACAGTCCCCGAGGCTGGGGCTGCCCGGGAGGAAGAGGAGCCCCGGGAGTGACAGCCACCGGCTGGCTGGTGACAGGGGACACCATGTCCCCGTGTCCTGCGCTGCTGTCCTCGCAGGGGTGGCAGGGCTGCGGCTGCACCCAGCTCGGGGACAGTTGGGTACTCGTGGGGCTCCGGGAAGGGTAGCCCAGGAGTGGGTGCGGGGAGTCTGCCTCGGCGGGGCGAGCTGGTGCCCTGGCGAGGGTGACAAGCGCCAGCGTGGCCTGGAGAGGGCGATCGTGACACGCGGGATGGTGGGGAGGGGGGTGCCGTGTGGCGGAGTGGGTGTAGCTAGGTACCCTGCGGCAGGGTCGATGCTGTGCCATGGCATGGGCGCTATGTGCTGGGGTGCCTTGCCCTGGGGTGGGTGTCATGTGCTGGGGTGGGTGCCATGCGCTGGGGTGGGTGCCATGCAGTAGGGTGGGTGCCACTGCAGTGGGCAGCCAGGAGACCCTGATTTGCAGCCTGGCACTCAGGACCCGGCCACATCCTGCACCCCTAGGCTAGGCTGGGTGATCTGCTTCACCCTGAGTGTGCTCCCAGCCTGGGCTGCCCAGCAGTGGGGTCCCCAGGTGGGCAGCTGCCCCTCTCAGCCTGGCTCTCCTCCCTGGGCAGATGATGTCCCTCCTCCTCCGGCACCCTTTGCTCACCGCATCGTCACCCTGCGCTCTGCCACTGTCAGCTCCCAGTTCAACCTTGACTCTAAGGACATCTTGGGAGGGTAAGCAGAAGGCTGAGGTGGGCACGAATTGCCTGACTTGCCCCGGGCAATGGTCCTGGGTCAATGGGACTTCTCCGACCGTGGTGGGTTGGTGCCTCGGGCAGGATGGGGGCACGAGAGGAGTGGTGAGCAGTACCCCAGAGCAGCGTGGGAGTGCCCAGCAGCCTGGGCAGCTGATGGCGTTGGCATCTCTCCCTCTTTCCCTCTCCAGGGGGAAGTTTGGTGAAGTCCACACCTGCACGGAGAAGCAAACAGGGCTGAAGCTGGCAGCCAAAGTGATCCGGAAGCAGGGTGCCAAGGACAAGGTCTGACCCGGGGTGGGGAGCACCTCCTGGCCTCGGTACCACCGGCGGGTGGCACGGCCAGGGTGGCGGGTGGCGGGTGGCAGTGTCGTGCCCGGTGTGTCCGCAGCGCTGTGACACAGCCTGTCCCTGTGCCGCCGGGGCTGCTCCTGCAGGAGATGGTGCTGCTGGAGATCGATGTGATGAACCAGCTGAACCACCACAACCTCATCCAGCTCTACGATGCCATCGAGACCCCCCGGGAGATCATCCTCTTCATGGAGTTGTGAGTGCTGCCAGGGGCACCTTTGCGAGGGATGCTCCAGAGGCAGATGCCTCAGCCCCTCGCCAAGTAAAAGAGGAGGGCCTCGGGGATCTTCTTCACCTTGCCCCTTCCCCCTCGGTCACCTCCTCAGCCCAGGATGCTGCTCAGAGGCAGCCTCAGACTCTGCCTGCTGGGGACATCATCTCCTGCCCTGGCAGCTGGCCGAGGGTGGGCATCAGCCAGGTCCTTCCCGGGCAGCTCTTTTCCCCCTTTGCCCACTTGCTTCAAAGAGGTTGGGACTGTCCTGGCACCATCCTCCTTTACGAACCCCGTGCCCTGCGGGTCGGCCGGGCGGTGCGGTGCTGTGCCCTGCCCTGCGGGGTCGCCGGGCGGTGCGGTGTTGTGCCCTGCGGGGTCGCCGGGCGGTGCGGTGTTGTGCCCTGCCCTGCGGGGTCGCTGGGCTGCCCTGGGCTAAGCCTCCTCCCCATGCACATCCCTGAGGGGCGCACATCCAACCCCAACACCCACACACACAGTATCTCCTCGGTGGGTTTGGCTCAGGGTGCTGAGGGTGGGCAGGGGGCTTCGGGGGCGGGGTAGGGGGCCCAGGGTGAGCCCCGTGGTCCGTGCCTACGCAGCATTGAGGGCGGGGAGCTCTTCGAGCGGATCATCGATGACGACTACCACCTGACGGAGGTGGACTGCATGGTTTTCGTGCGGCAGATCTGCGAGGGCATCCGCTTCATGCACCACATGCGCGTCCTGCACCTCGACCTCAAGGTGAGAGCCGGGGCCCAGCTGCTGCTGGCAGGGGTGGAGGGCGCCAGGGCAAGGGGTTGGGGGGAGGGCAGCGCGGCCCCGACGCTGACCGGCGGTGGGAGCATCACCCACAAGCTGGTTTGCTCTAACGTGGGTCAGCCGTGGGCTTCCAGGCCCCCAGGCAGTGGGGATGTCCCCTCTGGGTGGTGGGGCAATGGTGTTCCTGTCCCCACAGCCCGAGAACATCCTCTGCGTCGCTGCCGTGGGGCACATGGTGAAGATCATTGACTTTGGGCTGGCTCGAAGGTCACATCTCCCTTCCCCCCTCTTTTTTTTCTCTCTTCCTTCCCCCCTCCCCTCCCTTTTTCCCTCTTTTCCTCCCCCCTCCCCTCCTTTT
>VWZE01025757.1:209501-228852 GCA_013396675.1 Eubucco bourcierii | reverse complement strand
CATCCCTGTGGCATCCACCTTGCCTGCACCTGATCCCTATGGCACACTCCCCACCACCACCTGTGCCCCATCCCCATGGCATCCACTCTGCCAGCACAAGCAAGGGGCAGCTCAGGGAGGGAAGGGGTGATGCACTGGCACCTGGCAGCAGGCTCACCCCGTGACTAGGTGCAGCCCAGTCCCCAGCCACCCATGAGTGGGCTGGGTGCCAGGCCACCCACCAGGAGCTGGGGAGGAGGCAGGGCAGGGAGAGCAGCAGGGCCACGGCCAGGAACTGGAATGGAGAAGGGCAGCACTGGCAGGGTGCACAGCCCTCAGCCACATGTCCAGGGTGGTGCTGAATGAGGGTCNTCCAGGGGATGCCAACTCTGCTCCCGATGCCGGGACTCCATTCCAGGGCACCGTGTGGAGCTGGGGCCACGCGTTCCCAGCTGGAGTGGGCGCTGGGCTTGGCCGAGCTTCGTGGGAACCAGACGGCCCCTGGGCACGGCTGCGGCCGTCGCTTCCTCCCGCGCCCCCGGGGACCGCCCGAGGGAGGGGGCTGAGGTCAGCCCCGCTCGGGCCGGAGCCGCCAGCATGATGTAGCTGCTCAAATATTGTTTTCCACTGGGAAGGGAAACCAAAATGCAGAGAAAAGAGAGACCCGGGGCTGAGTGGTTGTCCCTGTCCTCTGTGACCAAGGGTGGCCTGCCCCTCTCACCCTGCCCGGGGCTGAGCAGTGGCCATGGACCAGCAGCGGCTGTCTGGGGGCTGCTAATGGGCGTGGGGTGGGCACTATGCTCCCAGGTCCTGAGTGATGCTGATGTTGTCCCCACGGAGACCCACAGGACTGGCCAAGCTGGGGTCTTGCTGGTTTTGGGGGGGTGGGGAGGGTTGCCCTCTGCCAGCCTGGTGTTCCTCCCCCATGCCTACGCTGGGCTGTGCCACGGGATCTGAGCACTGCTGCTCCTGGGGTCCCCCCTCTCTCAGACTGGGGTGGGCAGGATGGGGGCACTGGCATAGGCTCAGTCCCCCAGTTTGCCAGCATTGTTCTGGTGTCACTCCAGTGCTGTGGAGATGCTGGTCTGGGTGTGCCAGTGATTGGGGAGGGGGGCAAGGGGCTGGTGAGCAGGTCCCAGCCCAGGGCTGTGTGTGGATGCCCTTATTGGTTTCCCCTAGCCTGGCACGAGTAAGCTCCAGTGCCTAGCCCGGTGCTGGCAGGGATGACTCAGCCTGTGCCTCCCCACCAGCAGCCACCCACCGTGATTCAGATGTGAGGAATCCACTTTCCGTGGGTCCCACCACAGCTGCAGCCCTGGCACAGCCCGGCCCTGGGGGTGCCCTGGCTTCAGGGCGTCTGCAGGGACATCTGCAGGGGGGATGCCAGCCAGACACCAGCACAGCCCTGAGGAGAAATGGAGAGGGGATGGAGGCCCCCCGAGAGCAGAGCTCCCACACTGTGCCACTCCTCCCTGGCATCTCTCTGGGCCCATGCATTGACGTTGGTACAAATTATGCCATGTGTGGTATTTGGGGCAAAGCCAGGCACTTTGAGCTGTTCTGGGCACAGGGAGGTGGCAGTAGGCCTTCAGGGGGTCTCACTCCTTCCACAGCATGTCCCTCTGCCCCTCATGGGTGAGGTCCCCTCCTGGTACCACGGGATGGGGCTTTGGGGGCTCCTGGCCCTCTGCTGTGGCAGCACTTGGTCCCTGGCATCTCCCAAGGATGCAGCACCAAGGCATGGGTGCCCCAACACAGGCCGTGCCCTGTCCCCCACGGCCCCACAGTCCAGCTGGTGACCACCACTGGGGGGTGCCAGCAGGATGAAGGCAGCGCTGGGTGGCCTTGGGGACACACACGCCCCTGCCAGCACCCAGGCTGGGGCAGATGGTCCCCATCGTGCCCCTGCCCACCCTAAGTGGGGCGCAGAGACCACAGAAGCAGCATTGGGCAGCGTGCTTTATTTGGTGCCGGGGTTGGGGGGCGGGGGGGTCCCGAGGTGTGTGAGTGCCTCACTCAAAGAAGAACATTCCAGGTGTGCGGTAGAGGCAGGGGGGCAGCCCCAGGGGGTACCCACTGCCCCCCTGCAACGGGATCGTGCCCCCCGGTCCCCACGGCTCCTTCTGCTCGCCCACCCGTGGTGCCACAGCCCCGAAGGGTGGCTGCCGGGGGGCAGCAGGGGCGGGAGGGGTCGTGGCCAGGAGGTGCTCCAGGGAGGTGCCACACGGCCGCTCCTTCACGCAGAACCTCAGCGCCTGCACCCGGCACTGGTAGCTGCCACCCAGCGCCTCGGGCCCCGAGCGGCCAAAAGAGCCAAAAACAGACAGGGGAGGCTGCGTGTAGCCTTCTCCCTCCAGGAAGCATGATGAGGGTGGCTTGCCTGTGCCCAGCAGGGTGCCAGGGAATGTGGGTGGCACCTGCCCAAAGGGCTGACCTGGCCCCAGCCCGGGGATGGGTGGCTCCTCACCTTCCAGCTGCCCTGGCGGAGACCCTGGCGGGGCTGAGGAGTCTTGCGGTAGGTCCCTGGGCTGGGCGGGCAGCAGGGTGGGCAGCAGGGCAGGGTGCGGTGCTGGGCGCTCGCTGGGCAGCGGGTACTGACCTGGCCGAGGGAGCTGCAGCGCTGCCGGGAGCCCCCCGCAGACAGTCTCCTTCGGGGGGCGGCTCTCCGGGGGGGCGAAGAACTGCCCTTTGGGCTGCGACGTGTCCGGCAGGTACAGGCACGACTGCCCGGCCTTGGGCGGCTGCTGCCGGGCACAAAGCTTGGCACACCCTGGCGCCCCAGCATCCTCGGGCAGCGCGGTGGGGCTTTGCCCTGCGGCCACCGGCGATGGGTAGCCCCCCTCCGCCTTCCTTTCCTCAGGCAGCGGGGTGGTGGTTGGTCCCCGTGCCCGGTGCCTAGGGGGCTTCCCGCTTCCCTCATCCCCCTCGGTGCCCGGCGCCTCCCGGAGGTTCCTCTTCTTGGTGAAGCGGCGGCGCCGCCGCAAGAAGCTGCCGTTCTCGAACATGTTGTAGCAGTCGGGGTCGAGGGTCCAGTAGTTGCCCTTGCCAGGCTTCTTGTGGTCCCGGGGCACCTTGACGAAGCACTCGTTGAGGGACAGGTTGTGGCGGATGCTGTTCTGCCAGCCCTGCTTGTTGTCCCGGTAGAAGGTGAAGCGTGCCATGATGTAGCGGTAGATGCCACTCAGGGTCAGGCGCTTCTCGGGGGCGCTCTGGATGGCCATGGTGATGAGGGCGATGTAGCTGTAGGGCGGCTTGGTGGCCTCGGTGCTGGGGAAAGGGCCACCAGACGTCGCCTCGGGGGCTGGAGGGCTGCGTAGAGCCGAGTCTCCGACGGGAAGGTCCGGCTGCATCGTCCTGCCCGGTGGCCGCCGCCTGCTCTGCCGCACGGCCCCGCCACGGCCCCGTTAAAACCCGCCAGTGGCCGGTGAGGGGGCGGTGGGGGAGAGCCCCTCCTCTGCGGGGCCGCCCAGGGCGGAGCGGGGCTCCGGCGTCCAGCTCTGGTCCCTGCGGACAGACGGACGGATGGACGAGCCGCCAGGGCTTGCGGCCAGCAGCCAGCGGCCTCGGGGCTGGCACGGCTGCGGCTTCCCCAGGGCAGAGGTGGGCAGCGCTGGCCTTGCCTGAATTCCGGGCACAGTCCCCAGCCCCTCTTCCCACGGGAGGTTTCCACAGCCTAGGTCTCATCCTGCCCTGCCCGCGGGTCCCGTCTGGGGACAGTGGGAGGCTGAGTGAGGCAAGGCTGAGGCTGGGGCTGCTGTGCTCACCCCGGTTGTGCTCCCAGCCTGGGGTTGTGCTGGATCCTGTGCACGGTGCCAGCTCTGTGCCAAGCCCCCACGCCATGCCCGTCATCACCTCCAGGCTGCTCGTGTTGGGGAAACTGAGGCACGGGTAGCAAGTGCCTTTGGGACGGGATCCTGAGTTGCCAGACTGGGAGAGCAGCTAACAGGCACCTCACCACTGCCTGCACCCCCTGCCAAGGGGCTGTGGACCAGGGCAGAATGGGACTTGAGCCAGTGCAGGAGCAGGGCCATCAGACAGTGGTGATGGCTTAGCAGCAGCAGTGACATCATGAGCCCTGGGTGAGTTGTTGGACTTGGGGATCTTGGAGGTCTCTTCCAGCCTCCACAGTCCTATGGTTGTAGGGATGCTCCTCATGGATGGATGGTCTATGATGGTGCCCTTGGTGGAGCTGAGCTGGCTTTGCCCACAGCATGAGGCTCTTCTCAGGGTGAGCTCCCCCAGCTGCCTATGCCCGCTTGGACCACCCCCACACTGGAGCCAGTGGTACCCAGACACAGCCTTTATTTCTGTTTCTGACCAGTGAGTCCCCACAGTGCAAGCACAGAGCTGCTGTGCCACACCCCTCCAGGTAAGCAGACAGCAAATGCCCAGGAGTCCTGGGCAATAAATACAGCGTGGGGGTGGNGGGCTGGCAGAGCTGCCTGAGGACGTGGGTGATGTGGCTGGAGGTGCCAGGGGCACAGGGCTGGGGCATGTCACGGTGCAGCATTGGTGCCATGTGCTGGGCATGATGGAAGAGCTCCCGGGCAAACACAGGCTCCACCTGCAGAGGAACCGACCCGATGGAGCGTGGGCACAGGCAGGACCCTGTGCCTCCAGCCACCACAGCCCTGGCACACAGCTTGGGTGTGCCACCAGTGCCAGCCCTGGTACTCACGTGGGCCATGATGAGTTTCTGGAAGTGGTGCCCGGCGCTGGTGGGGTACTCCTCCCCGAAGCAGAGGTGGATCTGGTACTGGGGTGTGGGCTGCCCGTGGCTCAGGTACCCCCGCAGCTCTGCAAGACACCAGCTGCGTCAGGGCACGCAGCGCTCCCACGGTGCCACAGCCCAGAGCACGACCTATGCCCACTCCCAAGCAGACTGAGGTCTCCCGGGGCAGGGGCAGGCAGACCCCACGGGCAGGCGGATGCCATGCCCCCAGGCACTTACGCTGCAGGAACTGCTGCGTGTCCAGCAGCTTGTAGGTCTTCTCCCTCTCCAACTTGTTAGGCCAGTCCCTGTGTGGCGCCAGTGGCCCGTTCCAGTACACCCTGCCCTGGCACTGCCGCTTCATGAAGACCCCCTCGGGTGCCACCCACAGCAGCACGCCGCGTTCCAAGTGGGGCAGGAGCCTCTCCAGCACGTCGGTCATGCCAGCCACCCTGCCGATGCCACCCAGGGCCCGCGGGGGTGGGAACTCGATCTGCTCCATGCAGGAAGGGCCGTAGAGGTGGTGGGCGTCGGGCGCGGCGCAGGAGGCGATGCGGCAGCCCTCGGCCGTGCGGGTTGTCACCTCCTTCACCAGCACATCGCAGTAGTAGAGGCGGACGTGGAGCCAGCAGTCTGGGGTGAGGGGAGGGGCAGCTCAGGGGTGGCTTGGTCTAGGGCGGGGGGGGGCACCCAGGGCACTGTCCAGCCAGCATAGCTCCTACCTGAGTGGTTGACGTCCTCCACGGGGAGGTAGGACAGGGGTCTGGGGAGGAGGTGGCCATGGGATGGGTTCCAGCCGTAGAAGACTCCCCTCACGTGGTACCCTGGGCCAGAGGAGAGATGAAGTGGTAAAGGGACATGGGCAGCTGCTGCCAAGGGCTCCCAGGTGCTGCTGTGGACCCAGCCCCTGGCTCAGGTGGGCAGCTTGGTCTTTCCCACCGCTGCTGCTCATTACTGGACCTCATTAAAGCCTCATTAAAGGTGCATGATCAAGTGGCTTTCCCTGGGCAGGGAGGGGCCACAGCCCTGGTCTCCATCCTGCACGAGGGGTAGGGTATGGGGCTGCAGAGAGTGAGGTCTCATCAATCCTGCCCCATCCTGGTGCCAGGGACCCTCCTCACCTCGCTCAGCTGGGTGGGCAGGGAGCAGGGGTGTGGGAGACACATAGCATGGTTCCACCATGCCCTTCCTGTCCTCCTCCTCTGCATTACCCACGGAGCTGCCCTGTGGAGGAGAATGGCTGTGGTGAGGGCCTTGTGCTGGCTCCTGCCTTCACCACGGACCCTGTGTGCCAGCAGATCCCTGGTCTGAGTCTGGTAGCCACGTGGCACAGGGAACCCTCAGTGATGCCTGAAGGAGCTGACTGCCCAATGGGATGGATACTGGCAGTATGGAGAACAAGGTGGCATTTGGGGCTCCTATGGGACGCTCCTGCAGCAGATGGCATGGGGGTAGGTTCTGGCTCACCTGCTGGTCCTCACCAGCTGGGGACTGTGTGCCGCTGTCCTTCTCTGTGGAGGGCAAGGAAAACCCAGTGAGCCCCTGGCCAACAGTGAGCCCCTGGCCAACAGCAGGAACAGCACCCAGAAGGCTGCCTCGGGGCACCCGGAGGGGATGAGGAGCGGGCAGCAAGGGGGATGCCTGCAGGGCACAGAGCTCATACAGGCATCAGCTCTGAACCTGGAGCAGGAGGTGGGCTGGCAGGGGACATACCTGTGTCCCTGGTGCCATCAGACACGATCTGGTAGACCTTGTAGGGCTCGGAGATGTCCAACTGGCTCCGCTCGGGGACCTCCTGGAAGTCGGTGCTCTTGTTGAGGGCACAGCGGAGCCGAGTCTTCCAGGTAGAGGGGTCGGCCTTGTCTGTCCCCTCGTGGTACTTCCCCTTGTAGATGGCCCAAGCCTGCGGGCAGAGCGTGCCCTGTGCTGAGAGGGGGCTGCCCAAGGGGCCCCACTGGGGTACAAGTCCACTGGGGCTGGGCTGGTGACAGTAGGGAGCCAGGGCTGGGTGTACTGAATCACAGAAGGGCAGGGGTTGGAAAGGACCCAAAGAGCTCATCCAGTCCAACCCCCTGCCAGAGCAGGACCAGACAATCCAGCTCAGGGCACACAGGAACACACCCAGACAGGCCTGGAAAGGCTCCAGAGAAGGAGACTCCACAACCTCTCTGGGCAGCCTGTGCCAGGGCTCTGGGACCCTTCCAGGCAAGAAGTTCTCCCTTGTGTTGAGTTGGAACCTGCTGTGCTGCAGCTTCCATCCATTGCTCCTTGTCCTATCCCAGGCAGCAGTGAGCAGAGCCTATCCCAACCCCCCCACCCCTGGGACTGGAGGGCTGCAGAGAGCTGAGTGGTGATGGGATCCCAGAGGGGCACATGGAATTGACAACAGAATGCTCCCGGGGGTGCACGTGGAGCCAAGCTGGGGTGGGGGGGCTAGGGGTGTGAGTAATTGTGAGCCTCAGCGATGGGCATGGAGCCAGGCAGGGGGTCCTGGGGGTGTCCATGGAGCTGGGTAGGGATTCTTGGGAGTTCATATGAAGCCAAGTTGAGAGGGATCTTAGGGGTGTGCATTAAAGCCGCGTGTGGAGTTCCGGGGGAATGCCTGGAGCAGGGCAATGAGGAGCTCCAGAGGTGCACCTGGAGCTAGGAAAAGGCTCTCAGAGGTCTGCGCCGGGCGGGGAGATTCCAGGGGTGTGCATGGAGCCGGACAATGAGGAGCCCAGGGAGTGTGCATGGAGCCGGGCCGCAGTTGCCGGGGATGCTCCCGGAGCCGGGGGGGGTGCTCCTGGAGCCGGGGAAGGGGGGGGAGGGTCCCGGGGTACCTTGAAGAGCGCAGCGTCCTGCTGCTGCCGGTAGTCCTGCTTGGCCGCGTGTTTCCAGGGGATGCGGAACAGGGTCCGCTGCCGGTTCTCCCAGCGCAGCCCCGGGTACCGACCGCTGTCGATCTGGGCGATCAGCCATTCCTTCAGCCGCATCGGCCCCCCCGGCTCCGCCATCGCCGCCCGGAGGCCCCCGGGCCCGGCCCGGCTCCGCCGCCCCCCTGGAAACGAACGTACCGAGGAGATGAAAGCGAAAGAGCGGCCCCGGGTTTCACTTTCCCTTTCCCATCCGCTGCCACCGGAGCGGATCCACTGCCGGCTCAGGGAGGGGACACACGCGGGGCAGCCCAGGGGACGAGGCCACCCATGGCAGAGAGCGACATGCACTTGGCAGCCACGGGAGAAGGGACAAAGCCTCCCCTGGCGACGGGGAAGAGAGAGAAAGGGCCACCTGTGGGAGAGGGGACAGGGCAGCCCACGGGACCGGAGACAGGGGTCCCGCGAGGGGACAGGGCCACCTGAGAGGGCAAAGCAGCCCACGGAAGAGGAGACAGGGCTACCCACGGGAGATGGGGCAGGGAAACCCACGGGAGGGAGCACACAGCCCCCCGTGGAAGAGGGGATTCCCACTTTGCACCCACGGGAGAGGGGACAGGTGCCTCTCGCCCATGAGAGGAGAGAATAGAGTGACCCACAGGACTAGAGACTCCTCTGCACCCCTCCCAGGTGCCTTCTCTCAGACGTTCATGATCCTCATTCTCCCCACGGGGGACAGGGGACTTTGCTCCCTGCCCTCCTGCTTTGGGACCCGGACACCTCCGTGCCCTGGGGGACCTGTCTTGGGAGCAGCCTCCCAGCCCAGGGCTGTGGGGAGCTGTGGAAAGAGCTCAGGATTTCGAGGCTGCTCTGAGCAGAGGCATTGCCCCATCCCTCAGACTTCTTGGCTCTGACACCCTGCAGGGCTCCGAGTGCTGAGTCGAATGGGAACCGGGTGGGAAGGGCTGAGATGAGCTGTGCCAGGGGTGGTGAAGGTGCCTGACTCATCCCACACCCACCCGGGCTCCCCACGGGCCCCAGTTTCCAGTAGAAGCCTCCTCTGCAGAGGACTTGTGGGCACAGTGCTCCTGGGCACCTTCCTGCCCCTGCACTGTGCTGCAGGGAGGTGGGTGCATGTGGTGGTGGGCACATGGGTGAGATGGGTATCAGTAGAGGGGCTTAGAGAGCTCCTTGGCTCCCAACTGTGTCCTGGGCATCCTCCCTTGGTTTCAGAGTGTCTGTGCCACTGTCCTTCCAGGGGACAGAGGGATTACACCCTGTGCTGGGCAGGAATGGAGCTGGCACCAAGCACTACCCAGCTGCCCTTACCAAGGGCTGTGCTCCTGATGTGAGCCCTTCATCCACCCCAGCAGCAGAGCATGGGCTGGGTGGGCTTTGGGCTGCCCTGGGGTGACACTGGTGTCAGCTCCATTGCCACTGCAGAGCCATGTGTCACCGAATGGGGAAACCTAACTCATCCACCCGGCCCCACCACCCACTGGGGCTTCTCTTGCAGCCTCCTGGGTTTCCTTTCCAGCTTTGAGTCACCTCTGATGGGGAGGAGATGAGGGCACCTATGAAGTCTGCTCAGGGCTGCAAAGCCCCAAAACGAAGACTCAGCAACACAGTTTCCAGCTCTGGGCTTTCCTGAAGGATGTGGGGACAGGGGCACAGCTGTGTGGCATAGCTGCCAGGGATTTGCTCTCCTTCTTGACCCCATCTGTGGCCCCTTTCTCTCCCCTCCCCCTGCTTGTTCAGGGTGAGAAGCTGTGGCAAACCCTGTGGCATGGCTTTCCCTGCCAGGAAGGAGGAGGAAGAGAAGTAAGAGGTCACAATGCCACCAATGGGGTTCTGAGCACTGGAGAGTCCTGGGTTGGGGAAGGGGAGAAAAACAGCAGGTTAGCCCCCCCCCCGCCTCCCATTTTTGGGCCATGCTTACCCTTGCCCTGGCAGCCCATTGCCATCCCCCTTGGTGCTGCTGTGGCCAGGCTGGCACCTTGCTGGCACAGGAAGCCTCTCTGCACTTTGCCAGCTAGGAGGGGATTTCCAGCCAGCTGTGCCTCTGCTGGGGCAGCCTCCTGCCACCCCTTGCAGCCCTTATGTGCTGCAACAAAGCAGGAGCATGTTGCAGGAGAAGGGTCCTGAAATGACCTGGGGAGGACCCACATCTCCCCTTTCTGCCTGGGGAAGGCAGGTGGCTGCAGGGGCACTTTGCACCGCCCCTCTAAGAGGCTTGCACAGATTGCACCCAAGGGCAGGAAGGTGCTGGCGGCCACTGAGTCGTTAGCCAGCCCCGGGCAGCCAGGAGAAGCCTTTGTCTGCTGGGGATTTCCTCCCGAGTGACGCTCCGGACCCGCGGGATCTCATTACCCCAGCACCAGCCTGGATGGCTCGGGAGCCGCTTCCCTGCCGCGGCCAAGGTGAAGCTGCTCAAACCTTAAACCCTGCCTGCCAAAACGAGCTTGAAAAGGAGTCAAACATTAACTCACAGCTAACCTTGCCCTCGCCTGGGTTTTTCCAGTTGTGCAAACAAAACCTGCCAAGATAAACACAATCTGCCGTGTCACGGAGCTGGGCTGGAGGTGCCACTGCTCTGTGTCGGGCTCCCCAGGGGGCTACGGTGGGAACGAGGTTGTAAAGTCCTTGGCACAGCCTGACCCGGTGCGGGGCTGAGGGGAGGGTGCAGTCGTGCAGGAGGTTTGCATCCATCCTGGCTGCTGTCCCGGGCCCAGGGTCACCATCCTGCTGGTTGCTGGGGGTCAAAGGGTGCTGGAGAACCCTGGCGGAGGGAGCAAGGACAGCAAGCTCCTCCTTGGGAGGAGAGGAGGACTCCTTGGCAAGGGGTGCTCCCATTCAGCCACAGCTGCCATGGAGGGGTAAACAAGCTGTTATTAATTAGTGATGGGCTTATTAATTAGTGATGAGCTTGTCCTGTCCCATGCTGATGCCTCTTGGAAGCAGGCAGGGCAGAGGCAGCTCCTGCTTCCTGGGAACTTCCTTCCCTCCCTCTGCTGAGCTGGAAAGCTCCCTGCAGGTGCCAGTCCTTGTCTGGTCCCCGGGAGATACCATCCCACACGGCAGAGGAGTGGCAGGGCCAAGGGGGACCCCAGAAACATACTCTGTCAGGAAGGGCTGATGCTGACGACCCACCTGGGACTCTGCCCCAGGGAGAGGTGTAAAGAGGACAGGTCTGGGGAGGAGCTGGGAACGATGATGCTCAGCTGGTGCCAAGCTCCCAGAGCCAGCAGACTCCTGAACCTGGTGAGTGGGGAAGCTGTAGTGAAACAGCCTCCCTGTGAGTGCCCAACCAGCCCTGGCCAGAGCTTCTTCTCACAGGGACCCCTACCGTGGCACCCAGGTCCTGGCCTCTTCTGTAACCTTCCCGCAAGGCAGTGGGGAGGTCCCTGGCCAAGGGTCTCAGTGCCTCCAGTCCACTCCTTCCCCACCCCTGCCTGAGCTGCAGGGAGCAGCCAGCAGCCTCCAGACCTTCTGCATACCAGAATCTTCTTCCCTTTGGATCCTTCAGGAGTCAGACCACGGAGAAAAGGTTTTATTACTGGGTGGAGGGGGCATAGAAAGTCTTTGAGCGAAATGGCTTTAAGGCTCTGCTGAGGTGGGTGGGTAAAGGCTGAGCTCCCACCCTTTAGAGATTGTGCCCTGGGATGGGTGGGAGTGGGTTGCAATGGGCTCCTGAAGCTGCAGTGCTCACTCAGGGCTTGTGCTTGGCTGGCCTGGAGCTGTGCCCTTGCCTGGGAGCTGTTGTGGTGGCATCACCCACTGCCGTGCCAGCCTGTCCCCGTTCCATGTCCACCACGGCTCTGGGAGCTTGTACTGCTGGTGGGCAAACTGCTCCAAGGGGATCGCTGGTTCCACTGCGCCCTCTGTGCCCCGAGGCCCCTGCAGCAGGCACCCGAGGGATAAAGTCGCTGCTGGCATCACCCAGGTGCTGGTGAGACCCCATCTGTCATTCTGCTCCAAACGGGAGCCTGGGGGCACCTTTCACCAGCGTCCCCGGGATGCTGGAGGAGAAGAGGCTGAGCCCACCGCACGCTGCAGAGCCCGGCAGTGCCCATGAATCCTGGCAGCTGAGAGCCAGGGCAGGGGGTGGCACGGAGAAGAGAAGAAGGGGCTGGGCTGACATGGCTCCCTGCAGCGTGCTGCCCTGGCCTGCTTTGCTGTGGCTCCTTTGTCTCTCCCAGGCTCCTGGGTGACTCTGGCCACTCTCCCTTGACCGGGGTCACTTCAGACAAGCTGGGATGCAGGAGAATGTCCTCTTCACTCGCAGCAGGAAGGGAGTTGTGCTCCTGATGTCTCTGGCTCTCGGTACCAGTCCTTGCCGGGCTCCCTCTGCCCTGGCTGATCCTCCCCTCCCTGCTGGCAGCAAGGCTTTGATTTCTTCCTCGTCGTTGAAAGGGGATGGCCCAAACCTCTGCTTCAGGTGCCTGCGGACCTGGGGGAGGGAAGGGAGGGGGGAAGGAAGGAAGGGAGGGGGGAAGGAAAGAGGGAAGGAGAGAGAAGCAAACTAAGGTGCAGTCCAAGGGCAAGCCCAAGCCTGCCAGGTAAGGGAGCAGGGAAGCAGCCTGGTCCCTGGGGACCCATTCTCACTCTGCCACCCAGGGGCAGGCTTGGCTTGGGGGCAGAGCGCAGGGAGGGGGCAGAGGCTGCTCCCACCTTGCGAGCTGAGCCTCCGCCGAACTCAGCCAGCTGCTGCCTGAAGCCAGGGTTGGGGTTGGCCACAGGGCGGATGGTCCGGATGGCATCCAGCACCTCCTGGCAGCTCAGCTCCGTCACGGCCATGATGTAGGCGACCACCACGGTGGTGCTGCGGGAGATGCCGGCGAGGCTGGCAAGGGAAAGGGCACAAGGGTGCTGTGGATGGCACAGCCTGGCCCCACGCTCGCCCCTTCTCCACCCCTGTCCTTCAGCTATTTTGGTTCCTCTTCTCTGGGAACTTGTTCTCTGGAGGCCTCAGCACATCCCAGATCCTCCCCACCAGTGCCTATAAATACCCAGCTCCTCCCCAAGAAGCAAGAGCAGTGGGCACCGCCCGGCTGCCACCCTCACACCCTGCAGAGGGCACCGCCCAGCTGCCACCATCACACCCTGCAGTGGGCACCGCCCGGCTGCCATCCTCACACCCTGCAGCGGGCACCGCCCGGCTGCCATCCTCACACCCTGCAGTGGGCACCGCCCGGCTGCCACCCTCACACCCTGCAGAGGGCACCGCCCGGCTGCCATCCTCACACCCTGCAGAGGGCACCGCCCGGCTGCCACCCTCACACCCTGCAGAGGGCACCGCCCGGCTGCCATCCTCACACCCTGCAGAGGGCACCGCCCGGCTGCCACCCTCACACCCTGCAGAGGGCACCGCCCGGCTGCCATCCTCACACCCTGCAGCGGGCACCGCCCGGCTGCCACCCTCACACCCTGCAGAGGGCACCACCCGGCTGCCACCCTCACACCCTGCAGAGGGCACTGCCCAGCTGCCACCCTCACACCCTGCAGTGGGCACTGCCCGGCTGCCAGCCCCACGCCATCCCCAGGGCTGGATCCCACTGGCTTTGGGTCCCATGCCACAGCCCAGGGCAGATCTGTGGGCACAGAGCCTTTTGGCACAGGCTGGATTTGTCCAGAGGCTGCCAAAGCAGGAGGCTGGAGGCTGTGCTAGGGAACATGGCACTGGGTAAAGGGAAAGGAACAGGGCAAGAGGAAATGGTCTCAGGCTGCCCAGGGCAGGCTCAGGTTGGCCATGAGGAACAATTTCTTCCCCTTGAGGGTTCTCAAGGCCTGGCCCAGGCTGCCCAGGGCAGTGGTGCAGTCCCCATGCCTGGAGGGGTTTGAAAGCCCTGGAGCTGTGGTGCCGAGGGCCATGGGTTGGTGGTGCCCTGGCAGTGCTGGGTCTGGGCTGGACTCCACAGGCAGGCAGTGATTCTGTGACTCTGAGCAGAGCAGTGAAGCAGTTACCAGTGGACAAGGCAGTTCCCTCCGTGCAGGCGACACTGGTGGATGAAGCTGATGCACTCCTTGAAGTGCCTCTTGCTGGAGGGAAAATCAAACCAGTCACAATAAGGCCTCCAGGGGTGGCACAGGACTTTAAGGTGCAGCAGGGCAGCCCTGCACACAAACACAAACTACCCATGGCTTCCCTGGCAGCTGCTGAGACCTGAACAACTCAGTGCTGCTGTTCCCCAAGGGAAGGTGGCTGGGCCAGCTTGTGCTGTGCTGGCAGTGGGAGCAGCTCCCACTCTGCTGGAGGCATATGGGGGCTGCCTTGGGATTCCTGGGACCTGTGCTGGCACAGCAGGAGCTTGGCTGCTCCATGCCAGCACCCTTGGCTGCTCCATAGCCTTTATCTGGTCTCCCTGCTCCAAGCACCTTTCCTGGGGATGCTCCTGGAGCAGATGGGAAATGCTCTCTGCTGCTCTCTGTTGCTGTTTCCAGAGGGGCTGCTCCTCACCTCACCCCACAGCTGGGACCTGCTCCCTAGTGGTTACTGAGCTGGGATGCTGCTGGGGGTGGGGTGGGGTGGGGAATGCAGCAGTGGTCCCCNTGGGATGCTGGTGGGGGTGGGGTGGGGAATGCAGCAGTGGTCCCCAGCACCTCCAGCCTGTGAGTGGCTGCAATGGGGAGCTGGAAGCAGCACGTTGAGGGCTCAGGGTGCCAGGAGACCTCACCTTAAATCACCCAGCCCTCCTGTGTGCCCTGAGCCAGCTGCAGGCTCCTTGGGATACTCACATGTTGGCCTCAGGGGTGTCTGGCAGGGGGATCCGGAGGTAGGTGATATCCTGGAAGACACAAAAGGGAGAGGAGGAACTTGGGTGCTGTGGTGGAGGTGTTGTGGAAGCTTGCAGCCCATCTGCCCCTCACCCTAGTGCTGCCTGTGGGGCTTCCCCCCCTGCCCAGCACAGCATCCTCTGAGTGGGATAGTGAGGGGGGCAGTGGAGGACAGACAGCTGGTGGGGATGGGTGGGAAACAGGAGGAGCCTGGAGAGCTGAGAATTGTTTCCCGTTAGCATTCAAGGCCAGGTTATGGTCACCAGAGGACTGTTTTCCCATGCTGGGAGGGCTGCCCAGCTCCTCTGGGACTGGGCAGAGGGGAGAGGTGCACATGCTGTGGGATGGTCCCAGTGGGAAGGGAGCTGCTGCAGCACAGAAGGAGCTGCAGAGGTCTACACGGTGGTGCTGGGCACCGAACCCTACCTGCAGCAGGGGCTGGGGAGATTCATGGATGGAAACAATGTGAGTGATCTTGTTCCTGCTCAGCTGCTCCAGGTCTTTGGCATCTACAGGGTGAAGCCAGATCTTAGCACATGTTGCTTGCCCACACTTCTCTGCCCACAAGCACTCAGCACGCTCCTACAGACAGGCAGCAGGCAAAGCATGGCTGCATCACCCCTCTGCATGCAGTGAGTGGCACAGGCATGGGCAAGTCATGGAGTTAGTGAATGGTTTGGGTGGGAAGGGACCTTTAATGCTCACCCACTCCAACCCCCTGCAGTCCCCAGGGACATCCCCAACCAGAGCAGCTTGCTCACAGCCACAAACAGCCTGATCTGCAGTGCTGCCAGGGCTGGGGCAGCTCCCACCTCTCTGGGCAGCCTGGGCCGGGCTCTCCCCACAAACATTTCTCCCTTGTCTCCATTCTGAGTCTCCCTCTTTTGAGTTTGAACCATCCCCTCCTTGTCCTGCCACAACAGGCCCTGCTTAAAAGTCTGTCCCCAGCTTTCTATTGGACCCCTTGAAGCACTGCAAGGCCACCAGGTCTCCCTGGAGCCTTCTCTTCTCCAGGCAGACCAAGCCCAGCTTGTTCAACCTGGTCTCACAGCAGAGCCCTTCCAGCCCTGCCAGCACTGCTGTGGCTTCTAGCAGTAGGACTTGCTGCAGTGTCAGGGATCTGCTGCAGCCTGAGGGAGCTGCTGCACCTCCCCTCAGCCCACTCCAAGGTGCTCCACAGGGTGCAGGGAGCACACGGCTGAAGTTCAGCATCAAGGACATTTTCTTAGCACCTCACACCAGTGGTTTAAACCTTCTCAGAACTTCCAGCAGGAACCAAGCTGCCAAAAGAGCCCTCGGGGAGCAGGAGCTCAAACAAATGCTGTTTGTCATGGCAGAGGACAATTTTTGGTCATCAGCTGTCCCCTGATAATGAAACTCCCCTAAAACAGTGAGCTGGTGTGAGAAGTTGGAGGGGAGGAGTGGGATCTGCCTCTGGAAGTTTCCCCTCCTGCACTTCCTACAGCTGCAAAACTGTGATGCATCAACCCAAGTGCCATGATCCTGCTCCCTCATGCTGGTGCTGCACCACCAGATCCTCTGCTCCCAGCACGGGATCCATGCCAGCCTGAGCACATGGCACAGACAGTGCAGTGGGTGAACTCCCATGGGCATGGTGGGGATGGGGGTGTGTGAAAGCAAAGCCCAGCTTGCCCTGTGCCACCCTCATCTGCTCCCACCCCCTCCCAGCCTGCCCAGCTCGCTGCCTCATGCAGGGGAAGATTGGTGGGTGCTGGTAGGCAGTGGGTGCTGGTAGGCAGTGGGTGCTGGTAGGCAGTGGGTGCTGGCAGAGTGGTGGGTGCTGGCAGGGCATTGGGCAGCATTTGCAGGCAGGGAGGCAGAAGCCAAGCAAGCCCAGGTCTCTGTCACAGGACATCTCTGTTGGCCACGCTCTGCTTACCAATGAAGTTCCCAAGGTAGAGGCCGGGGAGGATCTGTGAGACACAAGGAGAAGTGCCAGCATGAGCAGTGCCCTTGTGCCATGGTACCCACCCTGCCAGGGCATCCCAAGAAACAGCAACCTCAGCCAGAAAGGCCAAAGTTTTGCCATTAAGGTGCCCATCGCCAGCCTCAGGGCAGGAGCAGTGCTGGTGTAGCTGAACCTGTGCCACTGCCCTGGCAGCCAGCACCCAGGGCCAGGTGCAGCCCTGGCACCCCAGCATCCCCAGCCTGATGGGTGCTGGGAGCTGGCCACAGCTTTTTAGCTGCTCCTCCTGCTTCTTATCAATCAGCTCTTTGTTGGGGGTCATGGCTGAGCTGAGCAAGCTGCCAACGCCTCCCTGCAGCCTCAGCCTGCATCCACGACCTGAACAAGTCCTGCTGCTGAGGGACAGGGCAGCAACAGGCACAGTCTGGGGAGGTGGGGGGTGGAGGGGTGTGATGTGGTGGTCCCCACCCCAGCACCAAGCTCTGCTCCTCACACTCTGTGCTGCAGGAAACCCTTTTCTGTCAGCCCAGGAACAAATCACTCTGGACACTGTCTTCAGCCTCTTTTCCCTGTGCAGTTCCACCTCTCAGAAGATAATTAGCTGGAGGATGGCTCTGTTAATAGCACTGCTGATCAGAAGCAGGACACCTTGCAGACCTTCTTACCCTGAGCTCCTTTATCTTCCCCTTTCTGCCAGCCTGGCCAGTGGGCTCCCTGGGTTGTCCACCCCCCAGGTCCAGCCAGCTCCCCTCCAGCTTCTGCCTGCTGCTGTTTGGTGCCCACGACACGGGCAGGGGGAGGTGATCTCCACACTCACCTCACTGCCCACGTTTGGACATGGTCCTCCTGGTTGAGCAGCTTTAAAAGGTTGGGGTTTTCTTTTTTTTCCATGATGCCCAAGATTTTAGAACAATTTCCTATGGGTAAGGTTGCCTTTGACCTGCAGCTGCGGCATGGAGAGGAGCAGGCAGGAGAGTGCCCGGTGGCAAGGGCAGCTCCCAAGGGCAGGACACTGAGCCAGGACTAATGGCACGTTCCTGTTCCCAGCAACCTCTTGACCCACTGCTGGCTGGGAGAAATGGGGCAGTGCAGCCCTGTCTGCAGCCCCAGGCACTGCCCCGGGGAAGGGGTAGTGGAGGAGGGGGAGGGGATGTTTAAGGCTTGGGATCTGGGGAGTCTGCCAGGAGGATCTTGCTGCTCAGCTGTGACAGGGAGAAGCTCAAACGACCATTAAACAGCGCCAGTCCCCTCTGCCCAGCAGTGCGGAGCTCCGAGGCTCGGGGGTACACCGAGCTCCCAATCTGTGCCCAGAATTTGGCTTTAAAAGAGCGGGAAAGGGCTCTCCCCTCCCTCAAGGGGGGCTCGCTGTCACCCCCTGCCCTCTGCAGCCCCTGGGCTCGCTCCCTGACTGCTCCTCATCCGATTTTGCCCCGCCGGAGGTAAACAAGTCGAGTCCCACACCGCTGCCTGCCAGCTGAGCCCCGCACCGGGCACGACGAGCCGCCAGACAAGCGCTTGCCACCTCCAGCGTTGGCACAAGCCACCCTGGCATGGCCACCCCCCCGAGCAGCTCCCCCGCAGCGCTCCCCGGTACCTGGCTCATGCCGTTTCCCATGGCCGGCGGCCGGCGCCGCGGTGGGTACAGAGCGCGGCTGTCCTTGTGCCCAATGCTGCCGCCGCCCTCCGTGTGCCCGGGCACGGTCGCTGTCCCCGCTCCGCACGGCCCCCGCTCGCCTTTCCGTCATGAAGAGCTCCGCTCCTCCGCGTTCGCTGCCCGGGGCAGCGAGGCTGTGCCGGTGGCGGCCGTGCCAGGACAGAGGGCACTTTGTCCCGCCCTGCTCCGCGGCTCCCGACGAGGCCCGGCGCCGGCTGCTGGGCACTGCCGCGTTCGGCTGCCCTGGGCACTGCCGCGCTGGGCACTGCCGCGCTCGGCTGCCTTGGGCACTGCCGCGCTCGGCAGAGACAAAGGAGGAACAGCTCCCCCTCCGCGCGTGGCGTGGGAGCCGCTGCTGCCTGGCGCCGCTGCCCGCGCACGGCCCCGCTGTGGGCAGAAGAACAAAACCTTTGTCCTGCGGCACCAGGGGAAGGGCGGTGTGGCCACCCCCTGCCTGCGGCATGCCCACCTCTGTCCGGGCCATAGCTGCTCCTGGACGGGCTACAGCCACTCCTGCCTGCTCCTGCTTGCTCCTGCCTATGCCATGCCTACCCCTGCCTGCACCGTGCCCAGCTCTGCCTGTGCCGTGCCCACCTTAGCCTGCATTACATCCACTCCGGACAGGACCATAGCCACCCGTCTGTGTCGTGCCCACCCGTGGTTGCACCACATCCATCCCTGCCTGCACCATGCCCACCCCTGCCTGTACCCACTGCAGGCTGTGTGGGAACTCAGCCCTGCACACTCAGCCCTGCATGCTTCTGGGCTGCCTGAGGGGGTCTCCCAGGGGCTTTGCAGGGCAGTACCAGTGGGTGCCAGCAGCCGAGCCCAGGGGGTTTGGTGGGCGATGGCTCACTCTCTGGGTGGCACCCAGCATCCAGCACCCAGCCTCCCTGCTCCTCTCCAAAGCAACACCCTGGTCCGGATTTTAAGAGTTTTCTTTAACCTGTGCTCCTTTGCCACCAGCCCCAGCAGCTGGACTGGGCTGTTACTGAGCTCACTGGACCTGGGGGAGTGCTGCTCCCAGTCCCTGCTCGTCAGCAGAGGAGAACTAGAACCAGAGGGCAGGGAGACTCCCGGGCCCTGCACCTTGCGGGTGACACAGCACAGCCCCTCGGGTGCGGGGGAAGGTCTGGGGTTGCAGGGTTAGGAGCCACAGGGTGAGCAATCTGGGAGCGCAGGGTAGAGGGAGACTTGGGGGGTCAGAGGCGGGAAGCACATTGGAGGCATCCGAGGACCCACAGCAGGATGAGAGAGGAAAGAGCTGGGAGGGTATCTGAGGGGAGCCCCTGGACACTGCGAGCACACGGCCCGGGCTGGGGGAAAAGAGTTGGGAGGGGATCTGAGGGGAGCCCCTGGACACTGCGGGCACACGGCCCCGGGCTGGGGGAAAAGAGCTGGGAGAGGATCTGCGGGGAGTCCCTGGACACTGCGGGCACACGGACCCGGGC
>VWZE01025757.1:190038-207569 GCA_013396675.1 Eubucco bourcierii | reverse complement strand
CCCCCCCCCCCCCAGAAGCTTCTCAAGGGCAATTATGGTGAGTCAGACTGGGAGCATTGACAAGCTGAACCTTGTATTCCTCTTTCTACCCAGCTGAGTCAGAAGAGCAGCTTAGGGAAGGATCCAAAGAGCTTTCGGAAACAGAAAGAGACAGAGGAGAGTCTGAGGCAACAAAATGTCCTTTCAACCTGAAGAGCTTAAAAATGCCTTCAGAGTTCTGTTTGTTTGTGGAAGAATTTTGCATTGCTTGGGTTATGAAAGTTATTAAGTAGGTTTTCTCCCAAGGGAGGTGAGACAGGGCTGAATGGATGCCTCAGTTCTGCAAGAGGGAGAGGGAAACCTGCAGGAAAGCCACGGGAAGAACTGGGCAGAGCAAGGTGGCCAGGAGTGGCCATGCCTCTGGCCAGTCTCCTGATCAGCACTGACTACCAAAACACTTCTTGTGTAACCATTTCTTTCAGCTTACTTGTAGAGCCCAGGTTAACTCAGTGGTGGAGGTATCAAGTGCAGAGCTCTTGGGTGGAGGCACAGACTGTGCTCCCAGGATTCTGCTGTGGGGTTATGGCCAGGTTGGTGCCCTCAAGTGTTCCAGTTCAGCTGCAGGTGTGGGAGAAGGTGTGTGGGTGGGTGGGTGTGTGCAGGGCAGCTGTTTCATTTGGCTTCTGGTTAATCAGTATTCCAGGGCAGCCCCTCAAGATGGAGCTGTGAAAACACCTGGTTGGGTTTAGGGCAATCCCTGGGTGAGTCCAGGGCCAAGGCAGTGAGCAGCTTCCATCCTGAGAACATGAAGGGATCACAAGAGAATCCATGAGCAGCTGCTTGCCAAGGGGAGAAGGGGACAGGAGGATTCCCCCTCCCTTCCTGCAAGGTAATGACACAACTGAAGATGTGAATTGGAGCCAGGAGGGTAGCAGCTAGAGCTTAGCTCACTCTACAAATGGCCACACATCAACTGGCAACAAAAGCTGATTTTTTTGATGCCCATAGCCTCAGCGACCTGGTAAAGCACCAAAGCACAGGGAGGGAGTCCCTGTGCAGGGCCTGGCAGTGCTGAGATTACACCAACAGCTCCAATGCTTTGTGGCTGACCTAAAAACTCACAGCCAAGTGCAAACAACTCAGTGCTGCTCCTCCTGTGGCTCTCTGCTGGCCAGCAGCCCAGCCTTGTGATGGCTCAGGTTGTCCCTCCCCACACCTGGGTGCTGTAGTAGGTGAGGATTTGCTCAGTGCCACATCCTGAGGCTGCTGCAGTTTGCCTCTGGGGAAGGTGCCCTGGGAGTGCTTCTCTGGGCTCCTCAGCACCCACTTTTCATGCATTCAGGCACCTTCAGGCTTGCTCTGCTCTTCCTCACTGTGGTTCTCTGACATCTTTTCCCAGCTCTGTTGTTTAATTAAGCTCTGCAGTGTACACAGGCTCAAAATGGGGCTGAACAAAACTCCCAGCAGCATATGTTGTGTTGCTGAGGTCTGTGTAAGCCTGTGGCAGGGTTTGTTGATTCAGCAGAGTGGAACTTCCCCACAGACTGCCTGCTTGCTCTGCCCTTTTGCCCTGAAATCCTCCTGGCACCCACAAATGGGAGCTGTTTGTACCAGAGAGCTGTTGGTGAGGCCTCTATTCCCCCCCTCCATATTAAATAAACATGGCAGATGGGTGATGAGTGAGGTTGTGCAGCACTGAGGTGGTGGGAAACTGCAGGAAATGGCCATGGCAAGGCTCTGCTCTCCTCTCTGTGGGCTGGCAGGTCCCAGGGGAAAGGAATTTTCCTGTTCTGAAAGCTGAAGGATGTTGGTTGAGGGAGGTGAGAATGACCAGATGGAGGTAGATTGAGATTGGAGCTTGGGGAGGAATTCTTTCCAGTGAGGGTGGGGAGACACTGGCACAGGTTGAGGGTGGGGAGACACTGGCACAGGTTGAGGGTGGGGAGACACTGGCACAGGTTGCCCAGGGAGGTTGTGGAGCACAGAAGCACCCAACGTGATCTTTGATCACGTTGGGTGCTTCTGTGCTCCACAACCTCCCTGCAGATCTTCTTCTGTGCTCCACAACCTCCCTGCAGATCTTCTTCTGTGCTCCACAACCTCCCTGCAGATCTTCTNCTTCTGTGCTCCACAACCTCCCTGCAGATGTTCAAGGCCAGGCTGGATGAGGCTTTGAGCAAGCAGGGCTGGTGGGAGGTGTCCCTCTCCATGGCAAGGGCTAGAGCTGGATAAGCTTGAAGGTCCCTTCCAGCCCAACCCATTCTGTGAATCTCTGACTCTTATCTTCTCAGGTTGAGCAATGCCAGCTTCAAGGTCCTGCAGCTGGGCATGTCTGGCAGGAGGCAGCAGTTGGGTTGTGTCACACATTTCTCTCCATGGGCTGAAAGTTTGACTCAAGAATTTCTGTTCCAGTGACATCTGTAAGTGCAAAGCAGCATTCTCCTAGAACCCCAGGTGGTTTGGGTGGGAAGGGACCTTTAAAGCTCACCCAGGGCAACTCCCTGCAGTCCCCAGGGACATCCCCAACCAGAGCAGGTTGTTCACAGCCACAACCAACCTGAGCTGCAGTGGTGCCAGGGCTGGGGCAGCTCCCACCTCTGTGGGCAGCCTGGGCCAGGCTCTCCCCACCCTCAGGGTCAAACATTTCTCCCTTCTCTCCACTTTGAATCTCCTCTTTTTGTTCAAACCATCCCCCCCTGTCCTGTCACAACAGGCCCTGCTCAAGAGTCTGTCCCCTGCTTTCTTAGAGCCCCTTGAAGCACTGCAAGGCCACCAGAAGGTCTCCCTGGAGCCTTCTCTTCTGCAGCCTGACCAAGCCCAACTCTCTCAGCCTGGCCTCACAGCAGAGCCCTGCCGGTGCTAACACCCAGCAGCTCCTTCCTCCTGCTCCCAGCACACCCCACTGGTGATGCAGAGGTGTCTGTGCTGGTGTTTCTTGGGCACCATGTACTGTGGTAGCAGAGCTGGTTGCTGTTCCCTACCTGTGAGTGCCATGGGGAAGGGGAAGGCAAAGTCTGCCCAGTTGAGCTGCTCAGTCCCTGCGGTGCCAGGCTGCTTGTCGCTTCCAACTCCTGCCAACACCCACAGCTCTCCTGCCACTGCCACCCTCACCCTGCCTCTCTCCAGGCTCTATTTTCCCCTGGTGTCAGCAGTTCACTGGAAATGTCACTTGGAGCCATCAGCCAGGCTCAAAGCTGAGGTGGCAGCCCTGCTTTTATTGTCACTGCTTGGATGTTGGCAGCCTGGCTCCTGCCTCGGAAGAGCGTCGGGTGATGCCAAGGAGAAGAGCTCTTTTGATTTCCTCCACGTCAAGCTTGCTGCTGGATTGAGTTTGAGAGCTTTCATTTGATTAACACATCCTCCCCAAAGCCATCCCTATCACCAGCTGACAGGAAAAAAAAAAAAAATCCATCACTTCTCTCTGGGAAAGTTCAGCAGAGTTCATGCTTGCTCTGAATGATCAAAAAGCCTCTCTGGAGTGGAGCAGTGAGCTGCTGTGGGTGAAGGTGTGTGGAGACATGGGGACATGAAGGGCTTTGTGCCAGCCATGAGGCACAGCACTGGCTCAGGGCAGTTAGTCTTTGATTTGCTACCTCTCCTGCCTGATTCCTTCTGATTTTTCTCTTGTTCCTGCCCTTTTTAGCAAGACAACAGCGTGCAGTGTCAGATGTAAGCTCAAGTAGCTGAAGCCTGTGATGGCAGAATCCCCAAACCCCAGCATGGAGGGGTTGGGAGGGACCTCTGGAGATCATCCAGTCCAACCCCCCTGCTAAAGCAGGGCACTCACAGCAGCTTGCCCAGGAGCACAGTGGTCAGGGAGGGTTTGGAAGCTTTCCAGGGAAGGAGACTTCCCAACGTCTCTGGGCAGCCTGCTCCAGGGCTCTGCACCCTCAGAGCAGAGAAGTTCCTGCTCCTGTTCAGATGGAAGGTAGGAGCCATGCCAGGCAGGGAGGGGAATTAATTGGCACAGAGGCACAGGAGGGCTCTTCAGAGGGAGAATTCTGCTGCTTCAGTGCCTGCCTCTCTTTGATCCTCATCCCCACTTTCCTCCAGATGTTCATCATGACAGATGTGGCACTGCAAAAGACTCCTCCTGATGGTGATCCCGGGAAGCTGAGGGATCACAACCATCTGCAGCCTGTCCCCTAACTGCCAGCCCTTGGGGCTGTGCTGGCAGATGGGAGCTGACCTCACCCTGCCAGCTGCCAGGCCGTGGACATCTGCCACAGCCACTGAGCGAGGCTGGGGTGTCCCCTGACACCCTGCAGTGTGATGGCCCCAGGAGCCTGGGCAGTCCTCTGCTGTAGCCTTGCTTTGCAGATCAGGCAGGTTGCTCTCTTTGAACCAACTAACCCCCTGCTGAGGACCCTTCTGAGCTGCAGGCACCTTAGAGCTTAGGTCTTTGCTTCCCAGCCCTTGGTGGCAGAGCGAGGTTGGCACTGCTAAGCTTCCTCTCTCAGAGGTGGCAGCTGAGAGGGAGGAATAAAAACATCAGATGGAATGGCAGATTGCTCAGGAACCTGAGGTGAGGGTCAGTGACTGTGAGTGATGGAGGATGGTGCTCAGCTTCTCCTGCTGTGGGCAGCTCCCTTCTCTAAATCTCTCTTGTCTGCAGGGAAAGGAGGATCCTGACAGGAAGAAAGGTGTTGATGGCTGTGGGAGCCTCTGGTGAGGACCTTTTCACCCTGTTGGTTGCTGTGGGAGCCTCTGGTGAGGACCTTTTTACCCTGTTGGTTGCTGTGGGCAGCCTCTGGTGAGGACATTTTTACTCTGTTGGTTGCTTTAGGAAGCCTCTGGTGAGGACCTTTTCACCCTGTTGGTTGCTGTGGGCTGCCCCTGGTGAGGACATTTTTACTCTGTTGGTTGCTTTAGGAAGCCTCTGGTGAGGACCTTTTCACCCTGTTGGTTGCTGTGGGAGCCTCTGATGAGGACCTTTTCACCCTGTTGGTTGCTGTGGGCAGCCTCTGGTGAGGACCTTTTTACCCTGTTGGTTGCTGTGGGAGCCTCTGATGAGGACCTTTTCACCCTGTTGGTTGCTGTGGGCAGCCTCTGGTGAGGACCTTTTTACCCTGTTGGTTGCTGTGGGAGCCTCTGATGAGGACCTTTTCACCCTGTTGGTTGCTGTGGGCAGCCTCTGGTGAGGACCTTTTTACCCTGTTGGTTGCTGTGGGAGCCTCTGATGAGGACCTTTTCACCCTGTTGGTTGCTGTGGGCAGCCTCTGGTGAGGACCTTTTTACCCTGTTGGTTGCTGTGGGAGCCTCTGATGAGGACCTTTTCACCCTGTTGGTTGCTGTGGGCAGCCTCTGGTGAGGACCTTTTTACCCTGTTGGTTGCTGTGGGAGCCTCTGGTGAGGACCTTTTTTACCCTACAGCCACACAGTGGCCAAGCCTGAAGAGTTCAACTCCATCCTGGGTTTGGTGGCCTCCAGCTTCTGGTCTCTTCCTGGCTTCTTCCTAAGGCCTCCTGCTGGACTCTGCAGACTGTTGGGAGATGCTTGACAAAATCCCCCGTGGGAATCTGTTGGGAATGACCTCAGGTGGCTGTGTTTGGAGGAGCAGCTCAGACAGTGCTTGGCACCAGGTGTGGGGCAGGGTTGGTGGAGGTTCTCTCTGCAGGCACGGGCAGGGCTGTCACCCACAGCCTGCAGAGGTGACCAGCAGTGGCAAACACTGCTCTGAGCTCTGCAGCTGTGCCAGCCTGAGCCACCAGGATCTGAAACCATACATAGGCAGTGGGTTGCTGGGGCAGACCTCTTGGTGGCCTTGCAGTGCTCAAAGGAATCCATCAGAAAGCTGAGGACAGAGTTTGGAGCGGGGCCTGTTGTGACAGGACAAGGGGGAGGGATGATCTGAGCTCAAAGAGGAGATTCAGAGTGGAAAGAAGGGAGAAGAGTTTGGCACTGAGGGTGGGGAGAGCCTGGCCCAGGCTGCCCCAGAGGGGTGGGAGCTGCCCCAGCCCTGGCACCACTGTAGCTCAGGTTGTTTGGGGCTCTGAGCAACCTGCCCTGTGTCCCTGGGCTATGTGACCTTTAAAGGTCTCTTTCCCATCCAGACCAGTCTGTGGTGACAGCATCAGGCCAGCTGCTCTGCCTGGGCCAGGGCTGCCTCCTGATGCTTCTGCAGCATGGCAGTGGGTGCCTGCAGGCTGCTGAGAGTGAGCCAGGCTGGGACTGGGAGCAAGGAGAGGCTGGAGCTGCTGCACAGGCAGGGAGCTGCCATCTGGAAGGCTTCAGCTGCTTTCAGTCAGAGCATGGATGGTTTATTAGCTGGGTGCAGCTCCCTGTGCTGCTGTCTGCAGGATCTCTGGCCCTGTGTGGTGAAGTTTGGCTCTTTCTGGAGGGTGCTCTCCTGTGAGGGTCACAGCACTTGCTGGGTGCAGGGTTACTGGCAGCTCCAGTACCTGCAGGGGAGCTGGAGAGGGACATTTGACAAGGGCTTGGAGTGACAGGATGAGGGCAATGGCTGTGAGCTGGCAGAGGGGGGATTGAGGTTGGAGATGAGGAAATTCTTGCCAGTGGGGGTGGGGGGACACTGGCTCAGGTTGCCCAGGGAGGTTGTGGAGCACAGAATGTGATCTTTGCACACATTCTGTGCTTCTGTGCTCCACAACCTCCCTGGAGGTGTTCAGGACCAGGCTGGATGAGCCTTGAGCAGTCTGGGCTGGTGGGAGGGGTCCCTGCCCATGGCAGGGGGTTGGCACTGGCTGAGCTTGAAGGTCCCTTCTAACCCACACTATTTTCTGATTCTTCTGCCTGTGGATCTTGCAGCAGAGCTTTAGCAGCACCAGCAAACCTCCAGCCAGGGCTGTTTGGCTGCCAGCACTGACCACAACCTACTGGCCACAACTCAGACCCCAGCTGGAAGCTCCCTCCTGGACAAGAGGATTCCACAGGAGCTAAAATCAGAGGAGGGTATGGAAAAGCAAACAGCAACAGCAGGAGGAGGGGGGAAGTCCAAACAACCCTTAAACATAATTTGCCTCTAGATTTTGTTTCTAGACACAGGTTTTCTTGCTGGCTAAGGGGGGGAAAAAGATGTCAGTAAAGTTCAGCTGAACTTCTGGGAACTTTATCTGCTCCACTTGCAACTCAAGGATTGCAACAACAGGAACCTGAGAGTGCAGCTGACTTATTGCAGGAGCTGAGCAAAACAGAAAGAGCAAACAGCACTCCAGAAATGACAGGCTGCTGGGCTTGCTCTTCCTGCAGCCTTGCTCAGGTGAGGGCTGAGGAAGTTCCCCTCAGGTGTGGTTTGTGCTGATGGTGCTCACCAGGAGCTGGCACTGTGTCCTCACAGCCAGCTATGCCCTGGGCTGCTCCCCAGCAGCAGGGGCAGGGAGGGGATTCTGCCCCTCTGCTGTACTGTGCTGAGAGCCCAACTGCAGTGCTGGGGCAGCTGTGGAGTGCTCAGCACAGACAGGGACCTGTTGGAGCAGGGCCAGAGGAGGCCACAGCAGTGCTGGCAGGGCTGGAAGGGCTCTGCTGTGAGGCCAGGCTGAGAGAGTTGGGCTTGGGCAGCCTGGAGGAGAGAAGGCTCCAGGGAGAGCTTAGAGCAATCTTCCAGTTTGAAGGAAGCTGCAGGAGAGCTGGAGAGGAACTCTGTACTCAGGTATGCACTGACAGGGTGAGGGGAGATGGCTTCAAACTGGAAGGAGCAGGACTTAGATTAGACATTAGGGAGCAGTTCTTCCCCAGGAGGTTGCTGAGGCACTGGAACAGGTTGCCCACAGAAGCTGTGGAGGCTCCAAGCCTGGCAGTGTTCCAAGTCAGGTTGGATGAGGCCTTGAGCAAGCTGCTCCAGTAGGAGGTGTCCCTGCCCATGGCAGGGGGTTGGAACTGGATTATCTGTGAGGTCCTTTCCAGTCCAACCCATTCTGTGATTCCTACAAAGGGTCTGCTCCAATTCCTGCCTTTCCCTCCTGCCTGCTGTGTCCCTCTTGCAGCCCTGTGTCCTGCCAGCTCCAGCCCAGTATTCCACAGGGTGCCACCTGGGGCCAGATCTGACTTCAGATGAGCTCCATCTGCACCTCTGCTGATTTGCACCTCCTGCTCTGTAGCCCTCAGACTGCATCCAACCTGCACATGGAGCTGGAGGAACTTCAGGAGGGCAGAGGACAAATGGAGCCCAGGTCCCTGCTGTGCCCAGGCAGGAGAGCTGCTGGGACACCCTGGGAAACTCTTCCCAGGAGACCTCCCCCACCTCCTTGCTGCTCCACAAGGGTTAATGCTCCTTCCTGGGAGTCCTCCTCAGCCTTCCCTGCTGCAGCCAGACTTTGGTTCTCACTTGGGTGTCTTGCTGGAAGCTGGAGGGGGGTATTTTTTTTTTTTTCTCTCTAGTACTGTTGAGAACAGGAATAGAAACTTTGCAACAGGCTCAGAATGTTCCTTGGCTCAGTGCATGGGAAAGAGGTTTAGGGTTGGATTTCCTATTGCTTCACACTGAGCCCTGCTTGTGAGGGTTTTGGGGACAGACATTTCTCTGAGAGGAACCATTGGCAAAACAGCTTCATTCTGCCTAATTTACTGGGGTGCAGCTGCTCCTGGGCTGGCTCCTGGGGATGCAGCTGCTCCTGGGCTGGCTCCTGGGGGTCCAATGTCTCACCTTCCCTCTCCTGCCAGCAGCACAAAGGCTCTGAACTCAAGGACAACCTTCATGTTGTGAGGAGGGAGGGCAGGCAGAGATGTTTATGACCTTCTAGAGGGTTTTGTGAACATGTTTGGGGTGGATGGGTTGGTTCCACCTCCTGCTTGGCAACTGATCATAAACTTGAACCTTTAAAGTGATGAATTTCCAGAACCAGTGGAGTCTGCAGGCTGCCACTTGGGAGTGGGAGCACAGAGCAGAGGGGCTGGAGGCTGAGCTTGTACAAGAGCTCTCTTTGAGACCCTTCTCCATCATGCCTCCCACACTGAGCACTTCTGGAGCTCCCTGCTCCCAGCAGCTCATTGTGCAGCAGGTTTGTGATTGGCTTCACAGTTGTGCTGCCCTCAGGAATGGGAGGAAGAAGCTCACTGCTCCCAGCTGGGTCTCTGGGAGCTCAGTTCTCTGTGCAGATAATTGCCATGGTTCAGGTGCTGCAGTGAGGGCTTTGGGTGGTGTGAGCTGGTGGGGGAAGGAGAAGCTTGCTGGAGGCTTTGCCCTGATGTGGACTGACAGTTCTGGCAGCAGAGGGGAGGCCTGGGGGAGGCCTCCAGAGAATGAGGACATCCTGGCAAACAGCCACCTGGGGCTAAACTCCTCTAGCTCTGGCAGGGTGCCCTGAGCACAGCACACACCTTGCATTGCAGGGCAGGAACAGGCTTGGGAACTCCAAGGAGCAAAGAGCTGCCAGAAGTGGGTGGAAGCAGCCAGGCTGCAGCAGCCCTATGGAAAACAAGCACCTGAATGTGGTGGGAGCAGTTTCTGGTCCTGCTTTTCAAGTGGGAAGTCACAACAAGAGTTGTTGTTTGCTGCCCTGCACTTGCTGAAGTGACCTTTTGCTGGACACTTCCCTGAAGCTGTTTTCCCACTGGGAAGTGGTGCTGTGATTCCAGAGTCAACACTTCCAAGAGGCTGAGGTGCAGCACACACTTGAGTGTGCCACAGCCACCTCTGGCTGTGGTTTCCAAGTGCCACAACATGAGCTCAGCTTCCCCTGCAGGTGATGGTGGTGGGACCTGGCCTCAGCTCTGCAGGGAGGAAGAGTAAGGTCTGGTAATGCCAGGACAAGGGGCAGTGGGTGCTGAGACACTGGCACAGGTTGTCCAGGGAGGTTGTGGAGCACAGAATCACCCAACGTGATCTTTGATCACGTTGGGTGATGCTGTGCTCCACAACCTCCCTGCAGATCTTCTGCTGTGCTCCACAACCTCCCTGCAGATCTTCTGCTGTGCTCCACAACCTCCCTGCAGATCTTCTGCTGTGCTCCACAACCTCCCTGCAGATCTTCTGTGCTCCACAACCCCCCTGAGCAGGTTTCAATCTCCCCTCTGCCACTTCAAACCCATTCCCCTTGTCCTGCCATTCCCAGCCCTTGTCAATAGTCCCTCCCCAACCTTCCTGCAGCCCCCTTCAGATCCTGCAAGGCCACTCCAAGCTCTCCTGGAAGCCTTCTCCTCTCCAGGCTGCAGAGCCCCAACTCTCTCAGCCTGTCCTCACAGCAGAGCTGCTGCAGCCCTCTCAGCATCTTGGTGGCCTCCTCTGGACTGGCTCCAACACTTTCAATGTTCTTCTTGTGCTGGGGGCTCCAGAACTGCATCTTGGTGGCCTTCTCTGGAATAGCTCCAGACAGGGAGCAAATCTCCATTAGTAATTATGACTAAGTTTTAATCATCTTAGGGCCTTCACCAAGTGCTGCTGAGGTGACAAATTCAGACTAAAGCTTGGGAGGGGGAAGTGCAGGAGACAAAAGTTCAAACCTCTGCAGCCTCCACTTGTGGCTCATTAATTGTCCTCTTCCTACAAGCCAGGCTCAGGGACTGCTCCTGCTCAGGCCTCCTCAGGCTGCTTTTTGCAACACTGATCCTGGCTTTTTGCAACATCTGATCCTGGCTTTGGGAGCCTCCTGCTGTGGTCCTCTGCCTTAGCAGCAGCAGCAGCAATTTCCCCAGGGAGGTTGGGAGGATCCTGCCCTTCCCCACAGAGCTTAAGGGATTCCTGACATGTTTCAGATGTCTGCCCTGGCTTTGTCTGAGTGCCACAGGGTGCACAACTCCTCTGCTGTGCTCCAGCCACGCTCTGGATTCCCAGTTCCTCCCACTCCTGTTCCCAGCAGGATAATGAAGCAGCTCTGAGGCCAAACTCCCTGAGCACTCTCATAAAAACCCAAGGAGGAGCAGGCAGATGGAGCTGGGAATTCCCCACTGCTCTGATTTTAATGATCCCACTTCCACCCTGGGCATGGGCACCATATCCCAGCCTCTGGCTCTGCCACCCAGGCTGCAGCAAGGAGCAGGGAAGGGTTTGTTGGGCCAGGAGGCTGTGGTGTGGCTGAGGAGCACCAAGGACCTCACCCAGGGTGGGCCCTGGGCACACCAACATCCTGCAGACCCTGCAGCTGTGGCTGTTGCAGTGTCAGTGCCAGAGGTGACAGCACAAGATGAGGCTGTGCCAAAGGCAGAGCCACCTCAGCCCTCCAGGATGCGATTGATGAGCTTCATCTCCTCAGCAGTCATGGGGTTCAGGTTGAATCCCTTCAGCTCAGGTTTGCCTGAGAGGAGAGAAAAGGGAAAATTGGGATTTTGCTCCAGAGTCAACCATAGAACAGAATCAGCAGGGCTGGAAGGGACCAAAAGGACCACCCAGTGCCAACCCCCCTGCCATGCCCAGGGACACCTCACACCAGATCAGGCTGGCCACAGCCTCATCCAGCCTGGCCTTAAACACCTCCAGGGATGGGGCCTCAACCACCTCCCTGGGCAACCCCTGCCAGGCTCTCACCACCCTCATGCTCAACAACTTTTTCCTAACCTCCAGGCTGACTCTCCCCAGTTCCAGCTTTGTTCCATTCCCCCCAGTCCTATCCCTGCCTGACAGCCTCAAAAGTCCCTCCCCAGCTTTCTTGTAGCCTCCTTCAGATACTGGAAGGCCACAAGAAGCTCACCTGGGAGCCTTCTCCTCTCCAGACTGTACAGTCCCAACTCCCTCAGTCTCTCCTCACAGCAGAGCAGCTCCAGCCCCCTGCTCATCCTCATGACCCTTCTCTGGACACATTCCAGCACCTCCATATGAGCAAATCAAATGATGAAGAAGCTGCAGAGGGGCTGTGGGGAGGGCAGGGACAGCCCTGGAAGCTGATCTGGGGTCACCCCAATGTGGTGGGGGTGAGCTACATGCTGGAGGGTGGCAGCTCCACACCAGGAGCCTACAATCCTGCTGGAGCTGGGAAGGAACTGCAGAGCTGGTGGGGAAGCACCTGGAGGAACACAGCAGGGGGCTTCTGGGCCCTCCCAACACAGGATGTCTGCTGACAGAGGCTGAAGAGCTTCCAGGGTGGAAGGTTTACCTTGAGCCTCAAAGAGGCGATTGACCTTCACACGCAGCTCCTTCCGGAGGTTGTTTATCTCCTCATCCAGGCTTTCCTGGTCTGAGACAAGTGGGGAAGCAGTGAGGAGGACTTTGGGCTCTGGGGTGCAAGCAGAACCTCCTGTGGCACACTCCAAGCAGAAAACCCAGGTCTGAGGGGCAGAAGAAGGCTTTTCCCCCACTGCTTCGGGGTCTCACCGTGTCCTCTGCTGCTCATGGGGCTGAGCTTGAGGTTGCTTCATGACCTCATGCACTGCTCAGCTGAGAACCTGCCTGAGGCTACTGAGAGGTTTGGGGCACTTCATGCTTGGAAAAGACCTCCAGGACCACCGAGTCCAACCATTAACTCGGGTTACCCTCAGCACCACACCTCTGAAACCCCTCCAGGGATGAGGACTGCACCACTGCCCTGGGCAGCCTGAGCCAGGCTTTGACAGCCCTCACGGGGAAGAAATTGTTCCTCATGTCCAACCTGAACCTCCCCCGGAGCAACTTGAGGCCATTCCCACTTGTCCTGTCCACCACCCACCCTCGGCGGAGCCCAGCCACCACCTGGCTTCAATCTCCTTTACTGCCTCACACCCCCGAGCAAGCCCCCAGCCGCGCTCACCCTTCCGCAGCATCTCCTTGGTCTGCGCTTTGGGCAGCTCGACGAACATGTTCCCGAAGCAGACCATGGCCTTGCCTGGGGGGAGAGAAGAGGAAGGGAAAGGCTTCGTCAGCAGAGCTCCTTCTGCCCGGGCTCCGCGGGGCTCACGGTGGACAAGCGCGGGGCTCACCGTCCGGCTCCGCGTCCTTGTGCAGCGCCCGCAGGGCCTCACGATTTCGGTTGCGCTTCACGTCCAGATCCACGATCTGCAGCGGGAGAGAAGTAGCTGCGGCCGCGGCTTGGGGCGGCAGCGGGACAAGGGTGGGGGAAGCTCACCGGGGGCCAGGCCGCACCTGCTGCCGCGCCGCCAGCACGTCCTCGGCCAGCTCCTCCACCTCGGCCAAGTAGCGCAGCACGAAGGTTGCGTCCCGCGCCATGGCGCCGCCCGCACAGCCGCAGGCCCCGCTGGGTCCGGTCCGGGCGCGTCCGGGCTGCGGCCGCAGCCGCGCAGGAAGGTTCCGCGCCGGGAGGGGCCCTGCGGGAGCGCGCCCTCTGGCGGCCACCCTGGGCACTGTCCGCGGGGTGAACGAGAGCGCCGGGACGGGACCCCGGGGCTGGCTTCGTGACCCCGGCGCCAGCTCTGTTTCCCCAGGTCTGGCTCCACTCTCCTGGCACTGGCTCCTTGTCCCGAGGATTGGCTCCGTACCCCCGAGACCGGGCCCCGTGGCCCCGGCTACCTGCCCCACGCCGCGGGAGCTCACGGTCTGGAGCCCTCACCCCTGACACTGTCCCCCGCAGCCCGAGGAAGACCGAGTAGTGCCAGCAAGGACTGGCAGACCCCCAGCATGCGAGGAGAGGGGTCTCAGGAGCCCTCCCAGGACTGGCAGGTAACAGAGGCCGTGGGGGGATTGTGTCCCTGCCCTGGCCAGAGCCAGTCGGTGTGGCACGACGGCGGTGGCACCGTCGCTACCCTGCTGACGGTGGAGGAACCTCCAGGCAGTGCTGTGCTTTTCTGGGAGGCGACACTCCCGAGACACCAAGAAGAGAGACAGCAGCGGACCTGAGCTGTTGGCTTGTCCCCCTCAAAGGACAAACCTCTCGGATCGTCCTCTTCTTCTGGGTGGGAAGAGCCCCGAAGGTGCCTGCAGATCCCCAATGCTGCTTTGGGCATGGTGGTGGGCACTCAGGGACCCCGGGGACGGAGGGAGCAAGGCAGTGGCTGGACAGTGATCACCACACTTCTGCAGAGAGCTAATCCCTTCAGGGAGATGCCAGCTCGGAGGATTAGTGGCCCTAATCTCATCAGGTCATTTGTGGCAGTTGACTGGGGAAGAGGTCCGGCAGCGTGGGCTGAACTCAGGCACTTCCAGGGGAGTGCTGGGGAGCAGCATCCTGGCCGGGCTGTGAGTGATTCACAAAGCTTGGAATCCTTCCTGACATCCACCAAAAGAGGCAGCAGGATTGGGGCTGGATGCCAGCGCTGGGAAATGCTCCTTTTTCAGTGGGGGTGGCTGGCTGGAGAGCTCCAGAATGGAGCAGGGGCCAGCTGCTTCCCAGCCATCGTCTCAAGGTTGGGGTGCCAAGTGTCCCGGTGGGACAGGGGCACTGGGGGTGTCTGCAAAGTGGGATGCAGGAGATGGGATCTGCTTTGGGGTGGGTCTGCTTTGCTCCTGCAGCCTCCCACTGCAGCATTCACCACGGAGTGATTGGCTTCAGCTGTCTGCCAGGCGTGAAGGCATCATCTGAGCCTTGTTGCTTTGCTGGGATCAGAAGGGAAGAGCACCTGGTTCCCATGGTGTGTGCTGAGAGCTGGAGCTCCAGCGACAGCCCTGCCCATCTGTCCTGCTGCAGGCACACGGACACAGCCCCTCAGGGCAGGGTTTGGCTGCAGAGCTGAAGCTGGGGGTGGTGCTTGGGAAGCGTGGCCTGGCTGGGGGGCAACTGTGCTCTTCAGTGGGCTGGAAACCTGCTCCCAGCACCTCCTCCAGAAGGTCCTGCACTGCCCAGTGAGGAGAGGAGGAGGAGGGAGAGCTTTCAGAGTCTCTGAGGGATGGATGGGGATGGGGTGGAGATGAGGATGGGGATGGGAACTGGGTGGGGTTGGAAATGGGGACGGGAATGGGGTGGGGATGGAAAGGGGAACAGAGTGGTGATGGATATGGGAACAGGGTGGGGATGGGAACAGGCATGAGGACAGGGATGGGCTGGCTGTGTCCTGGCAGCAGCAGGGGCACCAGGACAGCACTTGCAGGGCAGCACACGGTGGCTGGAGCTGATGCTCTGCAGGCCTCCCCAGCCCAGCTCTGAGCCAGCCACAAACCATCAGGGGTTTCTCTTCCTGCAGCCTTTTTTCTTGGAGGCTGGCCCCAGCCCAGGAACCAGAGGCCAGTTTGGGCCAGCTGCTCANAGCTGATGCTCTGCAGGCCTCCCCAGCCCAGCTCTGAGCCAGCCACAAACCATCAGGGGTTCCTCTTCCTGCAGCCTTTTCTCTTGGAGGCTGGCCCCAGCCCAGGGACCAGAGGCCAGTTTGGGCCAGCTGCTCGTTTTTGTGCCCTGCTGGGAACTGGGCAGTCAGAGGGACTGGGCACCCCCCTCCTGCTGCTGAGGGCTGCTTTGCTTTGCTGTGTGGTGGAAGGAGCAGTGTTTGGCTTCAGCCTCTTCCTTTTGCTTCCTTGCAACACTTTTCTGTATGCAGTCAGAGCCCTCCCTGCCTGCTGCCAGCTGCACAGAGAGGCTTCAGAGGTGGGAGGGGTGGGGGTTGGTTCTCTTTAATTTTTCCCTCTGGCTACTGGGGGCTGTTGTTAAGATAAATCAGACTTCACTCTCCCCAACCCCTCCTGTTCTCAGGCTGTGGATGTTTAGCCCTGCTTTTGGAGAGGGTGATTCAGGGGCTGTGAGGAAAGGTGGATCTGTCTCTGCTTGGCCTCCAGGCCCTGTCTCCCCAGTGCTGTGCCCACCATTGTGGCAGCACCAACTCTGTTCCTTTGCCCAGCCAGACCAGAGCATCCCTAGGGCTAATAAGCTCAGAGAGGGCTTGGGCTGACCAGGCACTGGTGGAGGTTTTGGCCAGTGGAGGCCTTCCTCTGAAGGGGCTGTGGCCCTGGCAGCAGTGGATAAAAGGCTCCTTCTTTCAGGCTTTGGGCTGCTGGGAGCAGCCCCTCCCCCAGGCAGGCATTTGCCGAGGGGATCTGTCAGGAGCATCTCGAGGTGAGGTGTTCCAGACACAGCTCCCAAGCTAATCCATGCAGCACTGGGAGAGCCTCATCAGGGGCCTGACTCTGCTCCCTTTTGCTGACTGACGACCCCCCCAGACCCCGGGTTTGCACTCCAGGGACCCAAACTTCATCAGGCAGCTGTCTGCTCACGGCCATCCCTGAGGCCACACTGCAAGGGAGCAAAGAGCCTTCTCCTCCAGGCAGCACCAGGATGGCTGCTCCTCAGGTGAGTGTGTGTGTCCCATGGGGTGCCAGCTGCTGGTGCTGCCAGGGCAGCCTGGGCTCAGGCACACTCCATCCAAACTCCCATGCACAGAGTGGTCATGCCCCTGTGCTGGGCACCGGTGAGGTCACACCTTGAATCCTGGCTTCAGTTTTGGGCTCCTCACTCCAAGGACATTGAGGGGTTGGAGCAGGTTCAGGGAATGGCAACAAAGCTGGGGAAGGCTCTGGAGAACAGGGCTGGGGAGGAGCAGCTGAGGGAGCTGGGGGTGTGCAGCCTGCAGAATCATAGGCTCATAGAATCAACCAGGTTGGCAGAGAGCTCCAAGCCCACCCAGCCCTACCCAATCTACCAGACCATGGCACTAAGTGCCCCATCCAGGCTTGTCTTGAACACCTCCAGGGGCAGCGACTCCACCACCACCTCCTCTGGGCAGCCCATTCCAATGCCAGTCACTCTCTCTGGCAACAACTTCCTCCTAATACCCAGCCTAGACCTTCCCTGGCACAACTTGAGACTGTGTCCCCTCCTTCTGTTGCTGGGTGCCTGGCAGCAGAGCCCAACCCCACCTGGCTACAACCTCCCTGCAGGAAAGGAGGCTGAAAGGAGACCTCATTGCTGTCTACAGCTCCCTGAGAGGAGATTGGAGGCAGGTGGGGGTTGAGCTCTTCTCTCTAGTATCAGATGATAGGACAAGAGGAAATGGCCTGAAATTGTGCCAGGGGAGGGTTAGGTTGGATAGTAAGAAAAATTTCTTTCCTGAAAGTGGTCAGGGGTTGGCACAGGCTGCCCAGGGCAGTGATGGAGTGCCCATCCCTGGGGCTGTTCAAGAAACCTGTGGGCATGGCACTTGGGGACAGGGTTTGATGGCCACAGTGGTGTTGGCTTGCTGGTTGGACTGGGTGGTCTCAGAGGCCTTTTCCAACCCAAACAGCTCTGTGGTTCTGTTCTGTGAAATGTGGGACATGCCCCATCCAAACAGGGGAGAGGTTGTGGGGCAGAGCTGAGGAGCAGGGCAGAACCCGGGCACATGAGCAGCCAAACATCAGTGCCTCAGGTCCAGTGCCAGAGTTTCCTGGGCACTTCACCTGAGGTTGTGCAGCTCCTCGGGTCCATATGGACACCTTGGCAGTGGTTCTGTGGCTCCTCAGGGACTCCCCCAAGGCTGAGGCTCTTCCTCCCAAGCTGGGCTCGGGTCCAACCCGGCAGGTCCTTGCTAGGACATCCTCGGGCAGGAGCCTGGTGGCCCTTGGGAAGCTGGGCTCAGAGAGGGTGGCACCGCGCGGGCCCCATGAGCGAGGCCTCGCCTGGCTTGAGACTCGGGGCTGGGGGAGCTCCGGTCCTTGGCGAGCCGCGCTGGGGGCGGTCGGACAGCACGGCCGCTGCCCCGGGGGTGTCTACCGGAACTCGGGCGAGCTGCAGGGAAGCCTTGGCTGGCAGCGGGCGGGGATCGGGCGAGGAAGTTGCCGGCTGACCCTCCCGTTGGAGCCAGGCGCCCACCGGCACCGTGCACTTCCCTGG
>VWZE01025757.1:127993-167108 GCA_013396675.1 Eubucco bourcierii | reverse complement strand
GGTGACAGGCTCGGAAGGTTTCATCCCCAGCAACTACGTAGCCCGAGCTGACTCGCTGGAGACCGAGGAGTGAGTCCCTCCCTTGGTGGCAGACGCCAGCCCCTCGCGGTGCCCCTGCCCCGGCTGTGCCCCTGCCCCGGCTGCTGCCCCACGCCAGCCCCAGCGGCGGTCCCTGTCTCTTGGTTTGTGCCGCAGGTGGTTTTTCAAGAGCATCAGCAGGAAGGACGCAGAGCGGCAGCTGCTCGGCCCCGGGAACTCCGTCGGCTCCTTCTTGATCCGGGACAGTGAAACAACCAAAGGTCTGCAGGGTGCCTGGGCCGTGGGGTGGGGAGCAGCTGCCCCACTCTCACCTGGTGGAGGAGCTCAGCAGAAGCCTTCTCAGTCCAGAACCTTCTGCCTTGCTGTGGGGCAGGGACTGGAGGTCCTGCGCGAGTGTCCCCGCAGCAGCCCACGGTGCTGCCACAAGCTCCCGGCGGGGTCGGGGATGTGCTCTTTTGAGGCTGTTTTTGGAGTCTGGGGGCTTCAGGGGTGGCTCCGCTGGGCGACGGCACTGCGGCTGGCTGGGCACAGTGGGAACACGGCCTCGGTGTGGGGGCTGGCAGCTGACCCCTCCGTGGCCAGGCTGCTACTCGCTGTCGGTGCGGGACGGGGACTGCGGGCAGGGCGGCTCCGTGAAGCACTACAGGATCCGGACGCTGGACAGCGGCGGCTTCTACATCTCCTCACGCTGCAGCTTCCAAACGCTGCAGGAGCTGGTCCAGCACTACAAGGGTAAGCCCCCGGGGTGCCCGGTCCCGGCCCTCCCATCCTGAGCAGGGCAGCTGGGGGTATGCATGCAGAGGCCAAGGGGCTCCTGCCTGTCGCTGCCGTGAGGTGCAGTGACTCCAGGGCCTTCCCGCAGCCTGCTGGAGGAGTCCGTGTCCCTAGATGCCCCCAGTGCCCAGGACACCCGCAGCCCGGGCAGGCTGGTGCCCTGGCATGCCCCATGGCCGTGGAGGCTGGCGTGGGCTGTGCTCTGGAGGGCAGGAGGTGGCAGAGGCTGGCTGATGGCCGTCGTGTTGCCCACAGGACAGGGTGATGGGCTGTGCCAGAGGCTCACCCAGCCCTGCTGCGTGCCCAGACCACAGCAGCCCTGGCAGAAAGACGCCTGGGAGATCCCTCGGGAATCGCTGAGGCTGGAGAGGAAGCTGGGAGCTGGGCAGTTCGGAGAAGTGTGGATGGGTGAGAGCGAGGGGAGGGCAGCTGGGAGGAAGGCGAAGATGATGGTGAACAAGGAAGGGTGAGGGTTGGAAGGGGAGGTGGAGGGAGTGACCTGTGGGAGAGGAGCAGGATTGGAGATGTGGTGCTGAGGGCCATGGCTTAGTGGTGCCCTGGCAGTGCTGAGCTGAGGGTTGGACTCCATGAGGTGGAGGTGACCCTGGCCTCAATGCCAGGTCTGCGGGGGGCTGGGCTGGGCCTGGTCTCCAGCTCTCATGCAACAGCTCCATCTGCAGTCCCGGGTGCTTTAGCTCCAAACCCCGGTGCTGCCGGTGCCTGGGCACTGGACGGGCTGGGAATGCTGCGCGGTGCCTCCCCCACAGCTACCTACAACAAGCACACCAAGGTGGCAGTGAAGACGATGAAGCCTGGCAGCATGTCTGTGGCTGCCTTCCTGGAGGAGGCAAACCTGATGAAGCTGCTGCAGCACGACAAGCTGGTGAGGCTGCACGCGGTGGTCACCAAGGAGGAGCCCATCTACATCATCACCGAGTTCATGGAGAAAGGTGCTGCTGCTGGGCCAGGACAGCTGGTGGCACTCGGGTGCCCTGGGGGATGGGCAGCAGCAGCCCCTCCTGCAGCCCTGCGCTCACATGTGGGCTCTGCACCTGCTGCTGGGATGCTGGCAGCTGGGTTGGCTCTTGCCAACTTAGACAGGGTGCTGGGGACAGGCAGCAGAGATCCCAGAGCAACCCCTCTGCCCATGAGCAGGGGGTGGGGGGGGTCAAGGGTGTTTCTTCCACCCCAGGAACTTGTGCCTGCCTGCAGGTGGGCATGGGCTCAGCCCTGGCACCGTTCCCTGCCCACAGGAAGTTTGCTGGATTTCCTCAAGAGCAGTGAAGGGAACAAGCAGCCACTCCCGAGGCTGATAGACTTCTCTGCCCAGGTGAGGAGGGAGACCACCTCCCCCAGCTGCCCCTTGCCCCCAGGAAGGGTGAGCGAGGAGACTGAGGAGCCCAGGAACTGCTCTGGGACTTGGGCAGTGCCAGTCAGGAGCCTGGTTTGAACTGGCTGACACTGGGGGTGATGGAAATGCTGGGAAGGAGCCAGGTTCTCTGTGGCACTGCACTTGTGTCTGCTCACCAGCCCATCCCACTCGACACCATGTGGAAGGAGAAGTGGTGGCTTCCTCACTAGCCACTTATCAGTGGCATGCAGCCAGCTGGGCTGTGCCCTGCTGGAGCTACAGAGAACCTGGGGAGGGGGCTGGGGGGGTTAGCCAGGTTGGGAACCCTGTGTCCTGCAAGGGTCACCATGGTTCTGTCCCATGGCTGCAGCCCCTGGTGCCACTGTGCTTTGTGGAGTTCAGGGGTGAGGGTCAGAGCTTGTGTTTGCTGCTCATGTTTGCAGTCCCTTCACCAGGGCATGCCTGTGGTGGTCCTGAGCCTCAAAGCTGCTGAGGGGCCTGGAGCAGCTCTGTGGGGAGCAAAGGCTGAGGGCCCTGGGGCTGAGAGCCTGCAGAAAAGCAGCCCCAGAGGGCAGCTGAGCAATGCTCATCAAGAGCTGAAGGAGCTGTGGAGGGCAAGAGGCTGGGGCCAGGCTCTTGTCAGTGGTGCCCAGGGACAGGCCAAGGGGCACTGGGCACAAATTGGAAGCCAGGAGGCTCCATGAGGAGAAAGTTGTTTGGTGTGAGGGTGCAGAGCCCTGGAGCAGGCTGCCCAGAGAGGCTGTGGAGCCTCCTTGTCTGGAGAGCTTCCAACCCCAGCTGGGCACTGTGCTGCTGGGCAAGCTGCTGTGGGTGCCCTGCAGGAGCAGGGGGTTGGCCTGGCTGAGCTCCAGAGGTCACTTCCGACCCCACCACACTGGGATTTGGGGATCCTCTGGCCCATGTGGCCCACCAGAGCTCATAGCTTCCTGGGGAGCAGCTGTGGGGAAGCAAATCAGTTTCTCACGTTGCTGCTGCTGCTGTGACAGCTTCCTGCAGACAGCACCTCCTGTGTGACACAACCTCACCTGCAAACGCTGCTGAGGTCCCCAGAACCCCTCACAGCCACCCCAAGCCACCTGGCACCAGCTGTGGCACCCGTGGGCAGGACCCATCCACAGCTCTATGCTCTGTGGGCTGAACAGGGAACCTGCAGCACTGTTTTGTGCCATCTTGTGGGAGGTTTTGCTGGGCACAGTTTTTAGGTGTGACCCTGGCATGTAGTGGTGCCCCACAGCAATGCCCACGGCAGGGTTGTGGTTCATGAAGATCATCTCCCTGCCAAAGAGCTGGCATGGGCTTGGTGGTGAAGCAGCTGGAGACACAGGAGGACTCAAGGGCACAGGGGTGGTTTAGTCTGGAGAAGAGGGGGCTGAGGGCAGACCTCATTGCTCTCTACAGCTCCTGAAAGGATGTTGCAGCCAGGTGGGGTTGGGCTCTTCTGGTTTCTAGGCTCAGGTGATAGAAGGAGAGGAAATGGCCTGGAACTGCCCCAGGGGAGGCTCAGGTTGGAAACAGAAAACATTTTTTTGCTGCAAGCGTGGTCAGGGACTGGCACAGACTGCCCGGGGAGGTGGTGGAGTGCCCATCCTGGAGGCGTTTAAGAAAGGTCTGCCCATGGCACTTGGGGTCAGGGTTTGGTGGCCACAGTGGTACTGGGCTGCTGCTGGGCCTGGGTGATCTCAGAGGCCTTTTCCAACCCAAACAACTCTGTGACTGTCAGGAGGGGATGTGAGCCAAGCAGAGTGTGGTGAGGCACAGCTCAGCTTCAGGTGTGCAGCCGCTGCCTTGTCCCTGCTGCTTCTGCTGTCCCCAGATGCTGGCCGAACCCAGGGATCCCTTGAGCCAAGCTCGGTATGAACCAGTTCACAGAGATACCTGAGCAGCAGGGAGCCCAGCATGGAGCCCAGCCCCTGGGGACTTAGCCCAGGCCACTTGCTGCTCGCCCCAGCTGTGCTGAGAGGCTGCTCTCACACACACCATCTGCTCCCTGCGAGCTGCCTCCTGCTCACCTCCTGCCTCGGCTGCGAGGGGCTGCAGCCCTCAACCCTCCTGCCTCGTCTCCGAGGGGCTGCTCTCTGCTCATCCCCTGCCTCGGCTGCGAGGGGCTGCTCTCTGCTCACCTCCTGCCTCGGCTGCGAGGGGCTGCAGCCCTCAACCCTCCTGCCTCGTCTCCGAGGGGCTGCTCTCTGCTCACCTCCTGCCTCGGCTGCGAGGGGCTGCTCTCTGCTCACCTCCTGCCTCATCTCCGAGGGGCTGCTGGCTTCCAGTTTGTGCCTATTGCCCCGGCACTGGGCACCACTGAGAAGAATGTGGCCCCAGCCTCGTGCCTCCCACAGCTTCTTTAGCTCTTGCTGAGCATTGCTCAGCTGCCCTCTGGGGCTGCTCTTCTGCAGGCTCAACAGCCCCAGGGCTCTCAGCCTTTGCTCCTCAGACAGATGTTGTAGCCACTTCATCATCCTCATAGCCTCCACTGGGCTCTCTCCAGTAGTTGCTTGTCCCCTCTTGAGCCCAGAACTGGACACAATGTTCTAGACTATGTGTTTGAAGAGCCTGCCCTCAGCAGGGCAGAGCAGAGGGGGAGGAGCAGCAGCTGCCCGGTTTGGGAGGCTCTCTGCATGCCTGCCTCTGTCCTCCGTGCAGATTGCAGAAGGAATGGCTTTCCTCGAGAAGAGGAACTACATCCACAGAGACCTGAGGGCTGCCAACATCCTGGTGGCAGCAACCCTGGTCTGCAAAGTTGCAGACTTTGGACTGGCTCGACTCATTGAGGACGATGAGTACACAGCCCGGGAAGGTGGGGGACTGCTGGGGGGAAGGGGGTTTCTGGGATGGTGAAAGGTTGTGGGGACTCCTTAGAGCTACTCATCAACGTGTGGGCATGGTGGCAGTGACGTGGGAACAGGCAGATGAGGGAAGCTGCCCTCATTTGCGTCACTTCAGGTCTTCCTCTTCTGTTTGTCTCTTGTTCCCTGCACTGCACCACCCCCTGCTGAGCTTTTGGCTTGGAGCTCTCTCATTTCCCATGGGATCTCTCTGTCCAGGGGCCAAGTTTCCCATTAAATGGACAGCACCAGAAGCCATCAACTATGGATCATTCACAATCAAATCAGATGTCTGGTCCTTTGGGATCCTCCTGACTGAGATCATCACCTATGGGCGCATCCCATACCCAGGTAAAGAGGTGAAATGTCCCCTCTGGCCTGGCTCCAAAAGACATGTTCCACCTTCCAGGCCAAGGCATCTTCCTCTACCCAACCTTTGAAGGTCCTTTCCAGCCCAACCCATCCTATTTCCCTGAGCAGGAGTTCTCTTGGCCTTCCAGAATCTGAAGGGCTGGGGAGGGACTGTTGACAAGGTCTTGTCATGGCAGGAGGAGGAGGAATGGACTTGAACTGGTAGAGGGGTGATTGAAACTGGATGTTAAGAAGAGGTTCTTTGTAGTGAGGGTGGTGAGACACTGGCACAGGTTGCCCAGGGAGGTTGTGGAGCACAGAATCACCCAACGTGATCAAAGATCACGTTGGGTGATTCTGTGCTCCACAACCTCCCTGCAGATCTTCTTCTGCGCTCCACAACCTCCCTGCAGATCTTCTTCTGCGCTCCACAACCTCCCTGGAAGTGTTCAAGGCCAGGCTGGATGAGACCTGTTCCAGTGGGAGGTGTCCCTACCCATGCAGGGGGTTGGAACTGGCTGAGTTTTGAGGTCCCTTCCAACCTAAACCACTCCATGATTCTAAGAAGAACGTGGATGTGATGGAACATGGCCAGAGAAGGGCCACAAGGATGAGCAGAGGGCTGGAGCTGCTCTGCTATGAGGAGAGACTGAGGGAGTTGAGGCTGTTCAGTGTGGAGAGAAGGCTCCCAGGTGATCTTATTACAGCCTTTCAGGATCTCAAGTGGGCTACAAAAAAGCTGGGGAGAGACTTTTGAGGCTGTCAGGCAGGGATAGGACTGGGGGGAATGGAACCAAGCTGGAAATGGGGAGATTCAGACTGGATGTTAGGAAATTGTTCAGCACCTACAGTGATTCTGTGCTCTACAACCTCCCTGGAGGTGTTCAGGACCAGACTGGATGAAACCTGTTCTAGTGGGAGGTGTCCTTGCCCATGGCAGGAGGGTGGAACTGGCTGAGCTTCGAGCTCCCTTCCAACCTAAACCATTCCATGATTCCCACCTCCTCTTAACTGTCCTTTTCTACTCCACCATGGCCTGGCCTGCAGAGTGGCTCAGTTTGGGGGGTGCTTAGCCTCTAAATGAATCAGGGCTAACCCAGGGAATGTTCCCTGCTCCTGCCCTGCTGCTCCAGGGATGTCGAGTGCAGAGGTGATCAAGGCGCTGGAGCGCGGCTACCGCATGCCCCGCACGGAGAGCTGCCCCGAGGAGCTCTATGGCATCATGCTGAGCTGCTGGAAAGCCAAACCAGAGGATCGTCCCACTTTTGAGTCCACACAGAGCATTCTGGAGGACTTCTTCACTGCCACAGAGAGCCAGTACCAGCAGCAGGAGTAAGGCGTGAGGCTTGGTGGAGCCAGCGGGCACCTGGCTGGCACCCTGCTCCTCCCTGACCTACTCAGCTACCCGTGCATGCCTTCCTCTGCCAGCCCGGCCCAAAATTGCACCATTCCTGGTGCTGCTGGGCTGGAAGCAGGAGCAGGAGGAAGCCATGCTCAGGCCAACCCCTTCTGGAGCTGCTGGGCAGAGGGAGAAGCAATATGGGACCTGACTTTGTGCCCCTGAGGCAGCTGCTCTGGGCTGTGCTGGCTGGAGGCTGCTTGCCCACACCAGGCAGAGCTGGGCCTGTTTCAGCTGCAGTGGAAAGAACCCAGATGATTATTTTTCTACTCCTCTGAGATTTTATCAGGCTCATTTGCAGAAGTTGGTGCTTTAGCTGCGATGGTGGTGGAGAAATGCTCTTATGTGCCTGTTCCCTGCCCTCCATGCCCAGGGAAATCCCAGTGGATTCCTACCTGGGCTCATCCTTGTCACAGGAGCCTGGGTTTTGAATGTCAGGTGTGGCAAAAACCCATCCCTCTCCTCACCCTCCTGGCTTTCTTTCCTCACCCTCTCCTTGCTGGTGAGGTGGGCAGTGTGTGTTGCAAGACCTGGGTGGATATGGGTGTGGCACTTCACAAGGCAGCTCCTAGAACCACAGACTCATGAAGGTTGGAAGAGGCCTCCAAGATCCTCCAGTTCAACCATCAACCACCACCACCTTCACTAAACCGTGCCCCAAAGTGCCTCCTCTGCCTGCTTTCTGAATGTCTCCAGGGATGGGGACTCCACCACTGTCCTGGGTAGCCTCTTCCAATGCCTGACCACTCTTGCAATAAACTGCTCCTCCTGTCCAACCCAAACCTCCCCCAGGGCAGTTTGAGGCTGTCTCCTCTTGTCCTCCCTACTTGTTCCTTGGGAGAGGAGACTAAGCTCCCCCTGGCTCCAGCCTCCTTTCAGGCAGCTGCCAAAAAGCCTCCCCTCAGCCTCCTTTACTCCAGGCTGCACAAGCACAGCTCCCTCAGCTCCTCCTCACCAACCCTGTTCTCCAGCTTTGCTTACCCTTCTCTGGATCCACCCCAGCCTCTCAATGCCCTTTTTGGAATGAGAGACCTAAACCTGAACTCATCAGTGCCCAGTGCGGGGGCGGGGGGGAGGGGGGAAGACAATCCCTGCCCCGATTCTGCATAGTTCCTCCCCTCAGCTGGCCTTCAGGAGGAGCTTCTCCAGCCCAGGAAGCCCTTGGCTGCTGTGGCAGCGCTCTGCTGCTCTGTTCACAGGCAGCGGGAAGGCTGTGCTGCAGGGTGGGCAGGAAGCCCCTGCCTTGCCCTCCCCTGCCTCGCCCTTCCCTGCCTCGCCATCCCCTCCCCTCCCCTGCCCTCCCTTCCCCGTCGCTGCTCCGCGATAGAATCTGACACCGGGGACAAGGATGAGCTCGGAGTTTTGTAAAGCTGCCTCTTGTGCCTCTTTAGCTCCTGGCCCCGCGATTCTATTTTCCTCACCCAAAAAGGCAAACTTCTGTGCTTTTGCATCCGTTTTGGAGCCTTCTTTTAGTAATCAATAAAGAGTTGATAATCCTCTCGGATTCGAGGCGTTCCTCACCTTTCCTCTGCCCTGGCGAGGGGGGACGAGGATGGGGTGATGCTGAGAGCCCGCAGGCTATGAAACGGGAAGGCAGGACCGGAGGGACGCGGCCGAGCTGCCCAGGACCTCCCTGCCCAGGACCTCCCTGCCCCACCGCCTCGGTGCCCGCACCAAGCATGGCTGCCACAGCATCCGGCCCGCAGCGCGCTGCCCTCAGCAAATATGGCGGCGCTGGCTTCCCTTCTACCCTAGCGGCCCCGCGGAGCCGGTGGCTCTCTGAGGACAGAAGCAGCGGCGGCCCACGGCGCGCCCTGCAGCACGGCCGGGCCGGGCCGGGCCTGGTGCCGTCTCCGCCTGCCCCGGCAGCGCGGATCTGCGGGCCCAGCCCGTTCCCGGCGCGGTCGCCATGGCGATCATCCCGCAGCCAACCGGAGCCGCTTCCGGTGACGCGCGCCCCGACACGTGGATCCAAGATGGCGGCGGCGACGGTGAGTGCCGCGGCCCCGGGCGGTTGCCGCGGCCCCTCCGCCTCCCGCGCAGTCTCGGCCGGGCCTGGGCAGCCGGCGTGGCCCCGGCAGCGGCCCCAGGTGCTGGGAGCTGTAAAGGGGCTCCGCGCCCTGCCCGTCCCGCGCTGGGAAGGGACGCGGCGCCCTGCCCGCTGCCCCCGACGGCCTCCTCTCGCTCCGCTCCATGGCTGGAGAAGGCTCCCCCGGTTCTGCCTGAGGTCTTGCAGCCGTCCTGCGTCTCCCTGTGGGCGTCCCCGCGGAACGGGTGGTGTCAGCGGAGGAGGGCAGGGGCGGGTGGAGCGGGGCAGGGCTCCGCGCCTGTGGGACCCTGTCCCGCCAGCCCGGCGATAGCGAAACCGGCTCCGCGGCCGCGGCGCACGGCGCTCTGTGGGCAGCAGGGACGCGGGGCCGGCTCTGGGGCTCTTCCGCGGGATGAAGGGCACCGGGCAGCCCGCTCTGCTCGGGGCAGTTCTCTGGGAGGGCAGCGCTGGCCTCAACCTGCTGCTTGTGCCCGGTCAGAGGCTGCTGCGTCCTGTGCTGTTTGCACAAGTGGTGGGCAGCGAGCTGGGGCCGGGTGGGCACCTTCCCTGTGGCTGAGCCGTTAGAGCCAGAGAAGGGCAGCAAAGCAGGGGAAGGGTCTGGAGAACAGATCTGGTGAGGAGCTGCTGAGGGAGCTGGGGGTGTGCAGCCTGGAGTAAAGGAGGCTGAGGGCAGAGCTCATGGCTCTCTGCAGCTCCCTGAGAGGAGGCTGGAGCCAGGTGGGGGTTGTTCTGTTTTGCCAAGGAACAAGCAATGGCACAAGAGGAAATGGCCTAGAGCAGCCCCAAGGGGTTTGTTAGGTTGGACATGAGGAACAGTTTCTTCCCCTTGTGGGTTGTCAAGGTCTGGCCCAGGCTGCCCAGGGCAACGGTGGAGTCCCCATCCCTGGAGGGGTTTCAGAGCTGTGCAGATGTGGTGCTGAGGGCCATGGCTTGGTAGTGACCATGGTTAGGCTCCATGATCTTGGAGGTCTCTCCCAGCCAAACCCATTCTGTGCTTATCATTGAGTTATTCCCTGAATCCTTGGTGAGCTGGAGGTGTTTCTGGTGGGGCTTTGCTGAGGCAGGGAAGGAAATGAGCTGGAGAGGTGTTAGCTGTCTGCTTGAAGTCTTGTAGTAGCCTGATGGGTTTTCCTGGGCAAGAAGCAGTGATGTGTGTGGAGACAAAGGTCAGTGCTGGCTGGGCAGGGGTGAGGTGTAGCATAAAGACTGGCAGAAACCAGCAGGGAGGTTGTAAGGAGTGGTAGGGGCTTTAATTTCATAGAATCACAGAATGGGAAGGTTGGAAGGGACCTCAAAGATCATCCAGTTCCAACCCCCTGCCATAGGCAGGGACACCTCCCACTAGTACAGGTCACTCAAGGCCTCATCCAACCTGGACAAGGTTAAAGCCAATTTCTTTGGCATTAAGCATCTTCACACTCTGCTGCCTTTCTCCCAGGCTGGGAGGAGAGAGTTGTGAGCTGGCTGAGAGAGTTGTGAGCTGCCCTTGAGAGCTGAAGCTGCTCCTGCTGGGAGTTTCCTTGCAGCCTGCTCCTTTCTGAAAGGCACAGAAGGCTGTGAGCAGCTCCGGGTGCCAGAGGAGCTCTCTGCAAGCAGCCTGAATGCAGCACTTGTCTGCTTCCCAGGGGCTGGCTCCTCATGGTGAGGGGGAGCTGGGCTGGAGGCCACAAAGATGAGCTTGTCCAGGCAGTTGTGAAGAACATCCAAGGAGGCAGCCCTCAGAGGGGAGGGGGTGTCAGGCTGGCAGCTGGAGGGGTGAAGAGCAGGTGCTGCTCTTAGCCCTGTGCCTCTTCATGTGCCCGAGGGTAGAAGTGCTCCATGTGGGAAAGTTTGCTCACTCTCTTGCATGTGGATGTTCTTTGTCCTCCCTCCATGGAATGGGTTTTGCTTTTCCTGCCTTTCTGTCACCCTCTTAGGTTTTTTTAAGTGGAAGAACTTTGTGGCTGCTGATGGGTAAAGGCCTCTGCACAGGTTGGGCTTCCCCTGTTGTTCAAAACAGCCTTTGGAAGCTGAAAGGTTGTGGCTTGGTTGTGGCTGTTTGATGTCCCTCAAAAGAGAGGGGATGATACAAATCATCTCCCTCATGTGATCTCCATCACTGCCCTTTCCTCCTTCCCTTCCCTCCCTGGAAGCAAATAGGATCTTCTGGAGTGGGTGATGAAACTGTAGGACTGAAACCAGGCCTGATTCAAGAGCAGTCCTAGGAGGGCACTCACTGAATGCTTGAGGCTGCTGCTGCTGCTCAGAGGTTTCCTCAGGTTGTCAGTGCTGGGATGTCTGCATCCAGCTGGGTTTGTGTGTTTGTTGTGCTCCTTGTTGCCTCGTTGCAGGATTCCTGGTACCTCAGCTGCAAGATTCTCATCCAAGAGAGAGATTTTGGTGTTTTGTGGGTTTGGCTTTTTTTATTTTTTCCTTTGGTGCATGTGTTTTGAAATGTAACTGATCACAGAGGTGACAGCTCCTGTCTGCTGGCATTCTGGAAGCTGCCATGGTGGAACTGAAGCAGAGCTCAGTCCTGCAGGCTTGGACTATGCCCAGGACATACTGTGGCTTGCAGGCATCCTCCAGACGAGGTAGTTGCCTGACCCATGAGCCTGCAGTTGTTTTGGTGTGGCTGTGGTGGTGGTGCTGAGCTGCTGCCTTCTCCTGGGGAGGGTGAAGCAACTCAGGCAGTATGAAAGCAAAGAGCCTGCTGAGGAAGGCTTCTCATGCTCTGCTGCCCTTAATCTGCTGGGTTCAGAACCTGCATGGGGCACCTCCTCCAAACTTCATTGCCAAGCCTCCCCCCACCTGTTGCATGGCAGCTCTCCCATCTCTTGCTCCCACGTTTTCTCTCCCTCTCTTTGCTGCTGCCTGAGTCCTCATCCTCTGTATGCACAGAGCCTGCTTTCTGCCAAAGGGCTCATCAGAAATGCCATCTTCTGTGTCTTGGATGTCTCCTGAGCATCCTTCTCTTGTCCTCTGGGAGCTCTCCAGGGCAGAGTGGCAGTGGGGTGGGTTTGGGTTTTATGAGGTGGTGTTGTGCTGTGTGTGTCTGGCACTGCAGAGCCCAAGTGAGGCAGCTGCTACAGGACCAGAGGGGTTTGCTTCACCTGCCCAGGAGACCTTTGCCTCCTACTCAGAGTATCACAGAGCACTCCTGCAAGATTAATGAAGGCAAAATCTGGTGAAGCAGAGCAAGCCTCAGATTGTTTTGAGGTAGATCAGAGCTGAGATCCAAGCAATGTGAAGAGTGCTGCCCAGGTGCTTCCCTGTTGTGGCTGGATTGAGCTGTGCTCAGAACAGGTCTGAAGATGTCCCCTGGCAGCTAAAAGATGGACCTGAGATTTTGGTATGAATAAACCTTCTGTAGGTGCATCTTAAATCCATTTGGGGTTGCAAATTCCCAACCTTTATGACTGCTTTGTGAATCCTGCTCAGTTCCACTCACTCTGGATGCTCTGGTGACCCTCACTGGTGTCTGGGTCAAATGTGGCCTCAGACTAAGGCAAGATGATGGTGATGAAGAGGAAGGGAGGTGGAGGCAATAAGCACAGATGGTGTTGGGTTTATGTTTGGTTTTTTTAAGGAGCTGATGAAGGATCCTCACGATAGAGCTGCTCTTTGTCCATCCCTGGTGGTGCACATCCTTGGCCATTGTGTGTGTGCTGAGCATGCTCTGCTGCCATGATGAGAAAGGCATGGAGGCTGTAGCAGCCTCTGCCCCTTCCAGGCAGGAGGGAGCTGTTTGTGGGCAGTGCCAGGAGTTCACTGCTGCCCAAGCCCACCTCACTTGGTCACTTCATTCCTTTTCCCTTCTGCATTTGTCTCCCACTCCTCGTGGCAGAGTAGATGGACAGCCAGGAGGCCAAAGGGACCGACTCTGGCAGCCCTACTGAGGACACAAAAGGGAAGGCAGCAGCTGGGTTCATCTCTGCAGCTTTAGCTCAGGAGGTGTCCCAGAGCAGGCTCTGACCTTCAGGAGCTTTCCAGTGGAGGGGAGCTGAGGAGAGTGAGCTGCCTGAGGTTACAGCAGGGCTGCCAGCCTAATCCTGCCAAGCTGCTGCTGCTCTCTAAGTCTCTTTAGAGCTCCACTTCCATTCCACAGCTTTCCTTGGTTAGCTGAGGTGATGGCAGGGACTGGGGAAGCAGCAGAGTCCAGCAGGTTCTGGTTTGGGTTGGAGCTTCATGGACCTCACCCAGCTGCTCCCTGTGAGAGCAGCGAAAACATTTGGCTGTGTTGTGGCACAGAGTGGTGAGGAAGGAGAAGAGGAGCAGGATGTGACCATCCCTCTGGATGCAGCAGGTGGTTGATTTAGTGTCAGACCTCGCTCTGTGCTAGCTACAGGTAGCAGGATGTGAGTAGGAGTCTGTGAGAGGCTGCAGGATAAGTCCTGGTGCGTGGAGCTGACAGAAGAGCAGTGCCAGGGCTCAGTGGAGGCAGGGGTGGTGGGGAGGGTGGGAGTAGAAGAGTCACCTGGCAGCAGCTGGGTGAAGCTGCTGGAGATGAGAAGTGTATTCTGTTGGTGGTTGATGTTTGTGTGGTTGCAGCTGGAGAGGCAGAGTGGAAGGTGAGAGTCCCAAAGCAAGAGCAGCTTTAGTGAGCTCGCTGGTGCCTGGCATGAACATTTCCACCCTTGGTGGCCTTTTCCCAGCCTTGTTTCCATGCTTCTGCTGTGTTTTAATGCTGCTTCTCCTTGCAGGAAAGGCTGAGGTGCAGCTTGGTGTTGCTGCTGGTGCTGCATGGTGCAGACTCCTTCTATGTGCCTGGTGTGGCTCCTATCAACTTCCACCGCAATGACCCTGTCGAGATAAAGGTAGGATGGGCTTGGGGGGAGCTGTTGGGCTCTCTTGGCTTGGGTTTCATTGTCTCTTGGGGGTTCTCTTCTTTATCTCCTAAGAGCTGAGTCAGCCTTAAGCCAGATTTGGGGATCCTGTTACTCTCTTTCACAGCATTCCCGTTTGGGGCTAAGCAGTCCTGAGCTGGTCACTGTCATCACCTTGCCCTGAAGGTTCATTGTGATTCTGTCTCACTTCTCTTCAGCAGCTGCACCAAAGTCCTCAAGATGCTGCTCTGTCTGGGAGAAGTTAGGGAAAGAGGGAGAAGTGCCCTCTCTCACTGGAGCTTTGAAGTGAATTTAAGAGAGCTAAAGCACTTCTCCTATCCAGACAAGCTGAGAGGGTTGGGGTTGTTCAACCTGGAGAGAAGGCTCCAGGGAGACCTCAAAGCAACCTTCTAGGATTTGAAGGAGGCTACAGGAAAGCTGAAGAGGGAGTTGGTACACAGGCATGGAGTGGCAGGATGAGGGGAGATGGCTTCAAGCTGGAAGGAATCATAGAATGGGAAGGTTGGAAGGGACCTCAAGGATCATCCAGTTCCAACCCCCTGCCATAGGCAGGGACACCTCCCACTAGTACAGGGCACTCAAGGCCTCATCCAATCTGGCCTTGAACAAGGAGCTGGATTGAGAGGAGACATCAGGAAGAATTTCCTCCCTGGAGGATGTGAGGCACTGGAACAGGTTGCCCAGAGAAGTTGTGGAGCCTCCAAGGCCTGGCAGTGTTCAGAGCTGGGTTGGATGTGGCCTTGAGCAGCTTGGCCCAGTGGGAGGTGTCCCTGTCCATGGCAGGGGGTTGGGCTGGATCCACTTTGAGGTCCCTTCTGGGATTCTCTAGCAGTCAGAGTGTTCTCCAGCAGTGCTTCCAGGGCTTGGACCTTTGGCTGGAACAAAAGCTTTGGCACAGACCTTTTTCATTCTCTCTCCCCCCCCATTCTGCATGTGCTGTATCTTCAGGTGGAGTGAAAGGCAGGAGAAGCCCTTTCCAAGGGCAGGCTTTTGTCCTTGGGTGCTGCAGCTGGTACAGCCCAGGCTGGCTGGAGCTGTGCAGTGTGGCTGCTGGTGAATGATGGAGCAGCTTCCAGGAGGAAGCCAGGCTTTGTTTCCAGGCATCAGCAATTTATAGCCCATTTCATTTATTTTTCTCAAGCTGTGGCCTCTGCCTCAGCACAATCCAGCTCCCCTGGGGGTGCTGAGGTTGGCTGCTCCCACGTGAAGCACTACACAGTTTTCTCTTTGGCCACAGGCTGCCAGACTGTGGCTATTTTTAAGCTAATGAGACTTTGCCTGTGGCTGCAGACAGCTTCTCAGAAGAAGAAGAAGAGGAGGGTATTGGAATGGCTGCTCTCAGAGGGATTTCAGGAGCCAAATGCTTCCTCAAACCATCAGGCAGCTCAGCCTGTTGGCCAGAACCCTTCCAACAGAGCAGCTTGGCTGTGTGACAAAACCCTTCTGGGTTTTTCTTTTTGGAGCACCCTTAGCTGTCCTGCTGTGTCCCTTGCACTTCCTTTTCTGCCTAGTGATTTGTGGGAGCTCTCCAGAAACAGTTGAGGTTTGTCACCATCCTTTGTCTTCCCCCTCTGGCAGCTCTGAGCTTGCCCTAAAGAGAGAAAATTGCTGAACTCCTGTCACTGACAGCCAGACCCTGAGGTTCAGTGAGACAGGACTGTGGTGATGAAGAAATCACCACAGTCTTGTATGAGATGTGACCCTTGGATCTCTTCTGAGCTTTCTGCTGTTTCTTGGAACTCCACTGAGGCATAGATTTATGAAACCAATCCAGGACACTTCTGTCTTCCAAATGTTTCTCTGCTGGTGAATGAATTGCTGCTAAGTCATGGAGAAGGCACAAGCAGGAACTGTGCAGAGAGGGAGAAGCTGGAGCTCTCCCAGCATCATCTGCCTCTCTTTTTACACCTTCCCAAAGTCAGCTTTGTGGGAGGTGTCTTGAAGGAAGCTTCAGCTTCTGGTTGATGGAGAGGGTAGGAAAGTGTCCCAGTTCTGCCTGGGGCTAATCATTGTGTCCTGGGCTGCATTAGAAGGGCTGTGGTGAGTAGCTCAGAGAGGTTCTGCTCTCTCTCTGCTCTGCCCTGCTGAGGCCACACCTGGAATATTGTGACCAGTTCTGAGCCCCTCAGATCAAGAAGGGCCTCAGGGAACTGCTGGAAAGAGTCCAACCCAGAGCCACAAAGCTGCTGAGGGCAGTGAACATCTCCTGTGAGCACAGGCTGAGGGAGCTGGCAGCAGAGGAGCCTGAGGGCTGCCCTCACTGCTGTGACAGAGATGTGCAGGGCAGTGTGGGCAGGACACAGCCAGGATCTGCTCAGGGATGGGCAATGCCAGCACAAGGGGCACTGGGTGCCAGCTGGAGCCGAGGAGGTGCCAAAGGAACAGGAGGGAAAACTTTGTCCCTGTGAGGGTGCAGAGCCCTGGAGCAGGCTACCAGAGGAGCTGTGGAGTCTCCTCTGGAGACATCCAACCCCCCCTGGATGTGTTCTGGGTGCCCTGCCCTGGCAGGGGGGGTTGGGCTGGATGCTCTCTGGAGGTCCCTTCCCAGCCCTGCCATGCTGTGCTTCTTCCTGCAGGCTGTGAAGCTCACCAGCTCCCGAACCCAGCTGCCCTATGAGTACTACTCCCTGCCCTTCTGCCAGCCCACCAAGATCACCTACAAGGCTGAGAACCTCGGTAGGTGCCTGCTGAACATCACCTTCAGGCCCTCAGCAGCAGGACCTGGCTGGGTGTGTACAGGAGTGAAGACTGCTGCCAGCATCTTCCCCGGTGCACTGCTCGTGGAGAAGCTGCTTCCTCCAGCTCATTATGTGCTGGCCATGTGAGGCTGGGGTGCCCATGTGCTGGAGAGAGGAGGGCAGTAACCTCCTTCAGAAGGAGAGCTTGATGCTTGCAACAAAACCCTTCAGCTCTCCTTGGGTCTTGTCTCTGAAGCTGTGGTCACAAAGAGGATTTGCCATTGTCACTCCAGCTGCCAACTCAGGGGCAGCAGCAGTGTGGGGAAGGCTTCAACCTGCCTTTATTATTTGGAGTGCTCTGGCCAGTTCTGATGCCCTCAACATAGGAGCTGTTGGAGCAGGTCCAGAGGAGACCACAAACATCATCAGAGAGCTGGAGAACCTCTCCTGTGGGGGGACAGGCTGGGGGGAGTTGGGGCTGTTCAGCCTGGAGAGGAGAAGGCTCCGGGGAGACCTTAGAGCAGCCTGGCAGTGCTTGAAGGGGCTGCAGGAGAGCTGGGGAGGGACTTTTGACAAGAGCTGGGAGTGCCAGGGTGAGAAGGGATGGCTTTGAGCTAGGAAAGGGCAGATTGAGACTGGAGATGAGGAAGTGAGGGTGGTGAGACACTGGCACAGGTTGCCCAGGGAGGTTGTGGAGCACAGAATCACCCAACGTGATCGAAGATCACGTTGGGTGATTCTGTGCTCCACAACCTCCCTGGAGGTGTTCAAGGCCAGGCTGGATGAGACCTTGAGCAAAGCAGGGCTGGTGGGAGGGGGAGTTGGCACTGGCTGAGCTTTGGGGAGGGTCTCTTCCATGACTCTCTGATTTGCCTTCCCTGCAGGGGAGGTGCTGCGTGGGGACCGCATCGTGAACACTCCCTTCCAGGTCTCCATGAACGTGGAGAAGAAATGCGAAGTCCTCTGCAACCTCCCCAACAAACCTCTCACCCTGACTGTGGAACAAAGCAAACTGATGGCAGAACGCATCAGGGAGGACTACTATGTCCACCTGTGAGTGCCCTCTGGGCTGGCCTTGGTGCCAACTGGGGTTGGGAGTGGCTGTGGACCAAGGCTGACCTGAGCTCTGTGCTTGCAGCATCGCCGATAACCTGCCCGTGGCCACCCGCCTGGAGTTCTATTCCAACCGTGAGGAAGAGGAGAAGAAGAAGGAGAAGGATGTGCAGTTTGAGCATGGATACAGGCTTGGCTTCATGGATGGAAACAAGGTAGAGAATCTTGGGGGTGTTTTGAGGAGCTCTGGCAGGGAGGGGCACTGGTGAAGTGTGCCAGAAGTGCCCCGGAGAGCATCGGCGCTGGGGGCACACCAGAAGGGTTTACAGAGTGTGTGGTCTGAGGGAGAGGTCTGGTGGGACAGGCATGAGTCCTGCCTTTGACTCTCTGTCTGGTGGACAGACTCCTGCAGTGGTTTCTCCTCAGTGGACCCCAAAGGCTGGCAGGTCTTGGATGGTCTTGGAGCATCTTGTGTTTAGCTGAACCCCAGGCGGTTAGCGGGGCAGAGGCTGCTGAAGCCTGCAGGAGGGAACTCAGCAAAGTGTCTTCCTGTGCCCCACGAGTGCCTGTGGGACTTGAGAGAACATTTAACCCTCAAAGGTTCACTTGCACACAGCTCTCATCACTTCAGCTTGGGTTCTTAGGGATGAAGGAACCTTCTGGGCCAGCTTTTTTTGGTGTCCCTGGGCCAGCTTTTTTTGGTGTCCCTGGGCCAGCTTTTTTTGGTGTCCCTGGGCCAGCTTTTTTTGGTGTCCCTGGGCCAGCTTTTTTTGGTGTCCCTGGGCCAGCTTTTTTTGGTGTCCCTGGGCCAGCTTTTTTTGGTGTCCCTGGGCCAGCTTTTTTTGGTGTCCCTGGGCCAGCTTTTTTTGGTGTCCCTGGGCCAGCTTTTTTTGGTGTCCCTGGGCCAGCTTTTGAGGTCCCCATGCTCTGTTGATGTGATGCAAGAGCCTTTAGAAAGCACAAAGCTTAGGACAGTCCTGGACCCCTCAGGGCCTGGGGAATGTTCTGCCTGCTAGAAAGAGCAGGCAAGAAACTTGGGGTCGTAGCTCCTGAGGTGTTTCCAACCTAAAGGTGGTGACTGCTGCCACGTGGTTGAGGTGTGGGAGGTGATGATGCTTTTTACAGGCCAGAAACAGGCCAAGCCCTGCTGCCTGGGGTGGTCAAGGTGCTGCCTTTTCAGTATCTCTGCTCTCTCCTCTTTGTCCTTCTGCCCTTGGGCTGATCTTGCTCCGCAGCACAACACATCTGGGGCCAGTTGGGAGCCTTTGGGTTTCTGCCCCGAAGCTGCTTGCTGCAGCTGTTGCTTCTGAAGGTGGCCTGTGCCTCCCTCAGGCTGCTAACATCTCTTTTCCTGTCCACCTGCTTCAGTTGTACCTGCACAACCACCTCTCCTTCATCCTCTACTACCACAGAGAGGATGTGGAGGAGAGCCAGGAGCCCACCTACAGGGTTGTGCGCTTTGAAGTGATTCCCCAGAGCATCAAACTAGAAGGTGAGAGACCCCCTGGGGAGAGGGGAACAGGGCCCCTGGGGGCTGCCCTGCAGTGGGGCCACGAGTTGAACACCTCTGCTGGGTCATGGTGCCAGTTGCTGCTTCCATTGTGGCCTCAGGGGCACAGAAATGAGGGATTCTGAATTGTAAGGACAAGAAACCTCTTTTGTTACTAAGGAAGCACCACAAAGAGAGACCTCCTTGAGGTGCAGCCCATGGGGAAGGGGTGAATGGAAAAAGGACTCTGGGGGTGGGGAGGTTGGGGTGTCAGAATCAGTCAGGGCTGGAAGGGACCACAAGGACCAACCAGTTCCAACCCCCTGCCATGGACAGGGACACCTCACACCAGATCAGGCTGCCCACAGCCTCATCCAGCCTGGCCTTAAACACCTCCCTGGGCAACCCCTGCCAGGCTCTCACCACCCTCATGCTCAACAACTTCTTCCTAACCTCCAGTTTGACTCTCCCCATCTCCAGCTTTGTTCCATTCCCCCCAGTCCCATCCCTACCTGACAGCCTCAAAAGTCCCTCCCCAGCTTTCTTGTAGCCCCCTTCAGATCCTGCAAGGCCACAAGAAGGTCATCTCAGTTTTCTTTGCTCTGTGCTGTCTAGAACCAAGGTTGGCACCTGGCACCTAGGTCTTGTTGTGGCCCAACTCTTGGGACACTGTGTGCCAGGCCAGAGACCCACAGAGTGTCTGGAAGAATTCTAGGGGGACTTGAATGTTAAAAATAATGGTTCAGGGCAAAACTGCCTCAGGGAGCCAAGTGTGGAATGGGTGTCATGAAGGGAAGGCTCCCATGGTTTGAAATGAGAGCAGAGCAGCCTGAAATTGGAGGTGAGGAGCAAGTTCTGCACCAAGAGGCTGCTGGAACACTGCAAGAGGTTGCCCAGGGAGGGAGCTGAGGCCTCCTGGCTGGAGCTGTTGCAGGTGAGGCTGGAGAAGGCTGTGAGCAAGCTGCTGTAGGGGAGGATGTCCCTGCTGGCTGCAGGGGGTGGCACTGGGAGGCCTTTGGGAGGTCCCTTCCAGCCCAGCCCATTCTAGGGTTCTGTGCTGTGTATCCTCCCCTGCAGCTCCCTCCTGGCACAGACTCTGCTGCAGAAGGCTCATTGCTCTCTGTGTCCTGTGAAGCAGAGGATTCACTCATGGTCTAGATCCTTGGCTCCAGAGCCTCTGGCTTTTATCCTTCCAGTTAGGGAAATCCCTTAAAGTTTGCTAATGGTTTCCCCACCTCTGCTGGGAAGAAGCTTTGCAAACTTCACAAAGCAGGGCAGGAAGGAACAAGAACTTCTGCAGTGCTTGGAGGGTACCTGTGCCAAGGTGACCCCTGGGAGAGGTGGTGCCTGAGGAAGAGCTGACCTGCCCTGTGCTCTGTTTTCCCTCCCAGACCTAAAGGCTGATGAGAAGAGCATTTGCACCCTGCCTGAGTCCACAGGCTCTGCCCCACAGGAGATTGACCCTTCCAAGGAGAACCAACTGCTCTTCACCTACTCTGTGCACTGGGAGGTGAGGCAATGCCAGGAAGCTGCCAGGCAGCTCACCCACCCCTGCCTGCCTGGGAGCTGCTGCTTCCCAGGCATCTCAGAGGGGTTGTGGAAAGGCACTGGGAGTTGTGCTGGAGCAAGAGGAACTTCCCTGTGCTTTCAGGAGAGTGACATCAAGTGGGCTTCACGCTGGGACACCTACCTGACCATGAGTGATGTGCAGATCCACTGGTTCTCCATCATCAACTCCGTGGTGGTGGTCTTCTTCCTCTCAGGTGAGGCAGGGCTGGGCTGCAGCTCCGTGGGGCTGGAGCAGGAGGAGGCCTCAGCTCCGTGGGGCTGGAGCAGGAGGAGGCCTCAGCTCCGTGGGGCTGGAGCAGGAGGAGGCCTCAGCTCCGTGGGGCTGGAGCAGGAGGCGGCCTCAGCTCCGTGGGGCTGGAGCAGGAGGAGGCCTCAGCTCCGTGGGGCTGGAGCAGGAGGAGGCCTCAGCTCCGTGGGGCTGGAGCAGGAGGAGGCCTCAGCTCCGTGGGGCTGGAGCAGGAGGAGGCCTCAGCTCCGTGGGGCTGGAGCAGGAGGAGGCCTCAGCTCCGTGGGGCTGGAGCAGGAGGAGGCCTCAGCTCCGTGGGGCTGGAGCAGGAGGAGGCCTCAGCTCCGTGGGGCTGGAGCAGGAGGAGGCCTCAGCTCCGTGGGGCTGGAGCAGGAGGAGGCCTCAGCTCCGTGGGGCTGGAGCAGGAGGAGGCCTCAGCTCCGTGGGGCTGGAGCAGGAGGAGGCCTCAGCTCCGTGGGGCTGGAGCAGGAGGAGGCCTCAGCTCCGTGGGGCTGGAGCAGGAGGAGGCCTCAGCTCCGTGGGGCTGGAGCAGGAGGAGGCCTCAGCTCCGTGGGGCTGGAGCAGGAGGAGGCCTCAGCTCCGTGGGGCTGGAGCAGGAGGAGGCCTCAGCTCCGTGGGGCTGGAGCAGGAGGAGGCCTCAGCTCCGTGGGGCTGGAGCAGGAGGAGGCCTCAGCTCCGTGGGGCTGGAGCGGGAGGAGGCCTCAGCTCCGTGGGGCTGGAGCGGGAGGAGGCCTCAGCTCCGTGGGGCTGGAGCGGGAGGCTGCAGGAGGAGGCCTCAGCTCTGTGGGGCTGGAGCGGGAGGCTGCAGCTCTGTGGGGCTGGAGAAGTCTTCACCATCCTGCAGGCAGCTTTCATCCAGCCCTAGCTAGGGGTGGCCAGAGGAGGCTGTGGCCACATCTGACCCTGGGGTCAGGAGGGGCAGGAAACCACCAGGAGGGCAGGATCCTGCCAGTGCCTCGTGGGGTCAGGGAGTTACCCACTTCTGCTCTGTGCCTGGGGGAGCTGAGGGGCTGGATTGTGGTGGGGCCACATCTTGCCTGGCTGTGTTTGAGCCCACAGGAAATGCAGTGTCCCATTCCTGCTGGAACTGTGCCCTGCCTGCTCCCAGGGGCTGTGCTTGTGGCTGTGCTGCGGGCTGGGGGAGGTGGTGAATGACTCGGGGTCTCTGAGCCAGAGCTGGGAGGAGGAGGAGGAGGAGGTGGTGGTGGTAGGTGTGCAGCTGCAGAGGCCTGGAGCAGGCTGTGAGCTGAGGGCAGCTGTGGCTGTTTGCAGGGATCCTCAGCATGATCATCATCCGCACGCTGCGCAAGGACATCGCCAACTACAACAAGGAGGACGACATCGTAGGTGCTGGGGCCTGGGGTGGGCACAGGGAGGGGGCAGGCAGGGGTGGGGAGGAGGCTTGGATGTGGTGCCTCTTCCTTGGCTCTTGTTTTGTTTGAACCCTGAGGGTGGGAGGGGTAGTTGTGACTCTATGGCTGCAGTGGCAGATCAGATGTCCTCAGACCGAAGGTGTGTGTGCAGCTGGTGCCCTCCATGTGTGCCCTGGCACTGGCAGTTCAGGGCTGAGCTGTTTGAAGCCCAAGGGGAAAGAAACTTCCTAAGTGGAAAGACAGAATTCTGTAGAAATGGGTCCAGGGAGGGGAACCTCTGGGGCTGGCTGTGGGTTTTACTGTGCCCAGAAATGGGTCCAGGGAGAGGAACCTCTGGGGCTGGCTGTGGGTTTTACTGTGCCCAGAAATGGGTCCAGGGAGAGGAACCTCTGGGGCTGGCTGTGGTAAAACCTTCACTGTGCCCAGAAATGGGTCCAGGGAGAGGAACCTCTGGGGCTGGCTGTGGGTTTTACTGTGCCCAGAAATGGGTCCAGGGAGAGGAACCTCTGGGGCTGGCTGTGGTAAAACCTTCACTGTGCCTAGAAATGAGTCCAGGGAGAGGAACCTCTGGGGCTGGCTGTGGTAAAACCTTCACTGTGTCCAGAAATGGGTCCAGGGAGAGGAACCTCTGGGGCTGACTGTGGTAGGACCTTCATTGTACCCAAACAACCTTGTCTTGGATTTTCAGGAAGATACCATGGAGGAATCTGGTTGGAAACTTGTGCATGGAGATGTCTTCAGGCCTCCTCAGTATCCTATGATCCTCAGCTCTCTCCTGGGTTCTGGAATTCAGCTCTTCTGTATGATCCTGATTGTCATCTGTAAGTGGCACGCGCTGGCATGGGCTGGTGTCCTGCTGGCAGCTGGGCCAGACAGAGCTCATTTTCCCTTCCTCTCTATCCCAAGAGGAGGGACAGCACTGGAGGCCTTTGTGGCTCCTGTTGACTTCAGCCTGTGCTCATCTTGGCTTGGGTGAGGCCACCCAAGGCCGAGGCAAGGGACAGGCCTGTGCTCAGCACTCCTGGGCTCCTAGAGAGCATCTCCCAGGTGAGGGAACCTTCCTGTGCTATTGTAAGCTGCAGCACAGCAGGTTCCAGCTCAACACAAGGGGAAACTCTTGCCTGGAAGGGTCCCAGAGCCCTGGCACAGGCTGCCCAGAGAGGCTGTGGAGTCTCCTTCTCTGGAGCCTTTGCAGGCCTGTCTGGATGTGTTCCTGTGTGCCCTGAGCTGGATTGTCTGCTCCTGCTCTGGCAGGGGGGTTGGACTGGGTGAGCTCTTTGGGTCCCTTCCAGCCCCTGACACCCTCTGAGCCTGTGATATTTCCTGTCCTCAAGACGCAGGCCCTGGGTGGGGGAAGGCTGAGAGACCCCTGCAGGTTTGAAGAAGCTTCTGAGCTGCACCTGCTTGAATCTCAGGGGAAACTGAGGCTGGACGTGATCTGTGGCTTGAGATCAAAGCTGAGCTTCCTCTGCTGGAGGCTGTGGGTGTGACAGGCCTTGGGGGCCAGGAGGAGTGTGCAGGAGGCAGCAGCAGTGGGCAGGTCCTGGCTGTCACCTCTCCAGCAGAGCTGCTCTGTGTCCTTCCCCTGCAGTTGTTGCCATGCTGGGGATGCTGTCACCTTCCAGCCGGGGAGCCTTGATGACCACTGCCTGCTTCCTCTTCATGTTCATGGGGTAGGTGTCTGTCTCCACTGCTGCCCACCCCTCCTCATCCTCTCACCAGGGGTCAGAGCTCACTTCCTTGGCTCGTTTCTCTCCAGGGTTTTTGGTGGGTTCTTTGCTGGCCGCTTGTACCGGACCCTGAAGGGACACCGATGGAAGAAGGGAGCCTTCTGTGTGAGTCTTCTGCTGGCCTCCTCACTCCAACAAGGACACTGAGGGGCTGGAGCAGGCCCAGAGAAGGGCAAGGAAGCTGGGGAAAGGCCTGGAGAACAGGGCTGGGGAGGAGCAGCTGGGGGTGTGCAGTGTGTAGCAAAGGAGCCTGAGGGGAGACCTCATTGCTCTCTGCAGCTGCCTGGGTGGAGGCTGGAAGCAGGTGGGGATTGGTCTCCTCCTAAGGAAGAAGCAACAGGACAAGGGAAAATGAGCCCATGAGGAACAATTTCTTCCCCTTGAGAGTTGCCATGGCCTGGGCCAGGCTGCCCAGGGCAGTGGTGCAGTCCCCAGCCCTGGAGGGGTGTCAAAGCTGTGGTGCTGAGGGCCATGGCTTGGTGGTGCCCTGGCACTGCTGGGCTCTGTGATCTTCAAGGTCTCTTCCAACCTCAAAATGCTGTGATCCATTCAGGTTTGCTCGTGGCAGATGTGGGGGAGTTCAGCCTGGCAGAGACTGGACGTGGGTTGAGTCCTTGCAACGAGGGCAAACCCCAGAGTGGATTGGCTGAGATCCTGCCCAGGGCCCACTCCTGGTGCCTCAGTGCTCCACGGGTGCCAGGGCCAGCAGTGGAGCCAGCAGAGGAAGCTCTGCTGGGTGCTGAGAGTTCTCTTCCCCTGTGCTTGCTCTTGCAGACAGCTACCCTGTACCCGGGGGTCGTCTTCGGGATCTGCTTCGTGCTCAACTGCTTCATCTGGGGGAAACACTCCTCTGGAGCGGTGGGTGCCAGCCTCGCCCGGGCTGCTGCTGCCCAAGGGCTGATGGGAATGCCAGGCCCTCCTGCGGGGGTTGTGGTGACATCCTCCTTTTGGGGTTGCGGTGGTGCCCTGCTGTGGGCTTGTGGTGAGGTCCTCCTGTGGGGTTCGTGCTGGCGCCCTCCTGTGGGGGTCTCTGCGGCGCCCTCCTGTGGGGGTCTCTGCGGCGCCCTCCTGTGGGGGTCTCTGCGGCGCCCTCCTGTGGGGGTCTCTGCGGCGCCCTCCTGTGGGGGTCTCTGCGGCGCCCTCCTGTGGGGGTCTCTGCGGCGCCCTCCTGTGGGGGTCTCTGCGGCGCCCTCCTGTGGGGGTCTCTGCGGCGCCCTCCTGTGGGGGTCTCTGCGGCGCCCTCCTGNGGCGCCCTCCTGTGGGGGTCTCGGCGGCGCCCTCCTGTGGGGTTCGCGCTGGCGCCCTCCTGTGGGGGTGGCATCGCTGCGGTTGAGCGCAGGGGTTGGTCTGCCTGGTGCCAGCAGGGCAGGCAGAGCTGAGCCGGTGGCCGTGGGTGTGCTGCAGGTGCCTTTCCCTACCATGGTGGCCTTGCTCTGCATGTGGTTTGGCATCTCCTTGCCCTTGGTCTACCTGGGCTACTACTTTGGCTTCAGGAAGCAGCCCTACGACAACCCCGTGAGGACCAACCAGATCCCCAGGCAGATCCCGGAGCAGAGGTGGTACATGAATAAATTCGTGGGGTAAGTGCCCTCCCCCCCCCAAAACAACCCCTTGCTGTGGACCCCCACACACCCCTTGCTTAGCCCCCTCCCCTCCCGGGCCTGCTGGACATCTCCTGCTGCTCTGTGGAGCAGAGGCAGCCTGGGCAGTGTTGGTGCCTCGCAGTGAGCTGCAGCACTGCTGCCAGGAGGGTGCCGCCAGAGGGCTTGTGGTGGGCAGGCAGTTGGCTCCTGCTGCTCCTGGCATTGTCCCTTCTCGCTCTGCAGGATTCTGATGGCTGGGATCCTGCCCTTTGGAGCTATGTTCATTGAGCTCTTCTTCATCTTCAGTGTAAGCATCTGACCCACCCTGCTCCTCGGGAGGATTCCTCTGGTGCCAGAGCTTCCCGAGGCTTCCCCCAGGGCAACCTCCACTTCCTCTACCTGCTGGAGGGGCTGGGAGGTTCCTTGCAGGCTGCCCAATGTTGATTCAAGAGGGAGCTGGGCTGAAGGCTCCCTGGAGATGTCTGTGGGGTGCTCCTTGGTGGTACAGAGGGAAGCTTCCAGGGATGTTGTGTGTTCACTGAACCATTCCAGCAGGCTCCCATCTGTCACCTTCCTTCTGTGGGGAGGAATTTGCTGTTCCCTTGCTGTGGGCTCAACAAGCTACTGCAGAGCTGGGCCCTGGGCACCTTTTTGCAACCAGACTCCTCTGCAGGAAGGCTGCTGAAAGGCAGCAGATTGATGGTTTGATCCCCACGGGGCTGAGGGCCTCTTCATTTTGCTTTTGGGCTTGTGCTGTGCTTGCCTGGTGAGGCCAAGAGCAAGAGGCCAGACCTGTGCTGTGTCTTTGTTGCAGGCAATCTGGGAGAACCAATTCTATTACCTCTTTGGCTTTCTCTTCCTGGTCTTCATCATCCTGGTGGTGTCCTGCTCCCAGATCAGCATCGTCATGGTCTACTTCCAACTCTGTGCTGAGGTGAGGAGGCCACAGGGGGTTGTTTCAGGGAGCTTGCTCCTGGAGAAGCAGTGGTTAGGTTGAGGGTGGTGAGACACTGGCACAGGTTGAGGGGTGGTGAGACACTGGCACAGGTTGAGGGGTGGTGAGACACTGGCACAGGTTGCCCAGGGAGGTTGTGGAGCACAGAAGCACCCAACGTGATCAAAGATCACGTTGGGTGCTTCTGTGCTCCACAACCTCCCTGCAGATCTTCTTCTGTGCTCCACAACCTCCCTGAAGGTGTTCAAGGCCAGGTTGGATGAGGCCTTGAGCAACCTGGGGTGGTGGGAGCTGTCCCTGCCTGTGGCAGAGGGGTTGGAAGTGGATGAGCTTTGAGGTCCAACCCATTCCATGAATCTCCCAAGGCCACAGTTTCCCTCCAAGAGGCAGGAGCAGAGGTGTGGGCCTGGCTCTGCTGTCAGCTCTTTGCCTTCTTGCTTTGCTTCACACAGCAGCTGCCCAGCCCTTCTGAAGGGGGATGGGTGGAGGTGTCCCAGTGGCAGAAGGGGCAGAGCTGCCCTGAGGCAGTGGCAGAGGCAGGCTGTGGGATAATGAAGCCTTTCACCCCGGCAGGATTACCGCTGGTGGTGGAGAACCTTCCTGGTGTCTGGAGGCTCTGCCTTCTACGTCCTCATCTATGCTGTCTTCTACTTTGTCAACAAGGTACTGCTGGTGGTGCTATCTGAAAGTGATGCCAGTCTTGGGGAGAGGGGGGCTTGGAGTTGGGAAAGGAAAGAATGGAGCTGCCCAGTCCTGGTCTGTGCCTGTGCTTCACCAAGGCAGCTCCCCACAGCCCTTCCAGGGAGGAGTGGAGGTGCCCAGGACCCTGGGACCTTGCCCATCTTTCCTGGGCAATAGCATTCCCTAACTCCACCTTGGAGTTCCAGCATGGGAGTCCTCTGGGGCTCAGCCAGTCCAAGCCCCCTGCTAAAGCAGGGCACCCACAGCAGCTTGCCCAGCAGCACAGTGCCCAGCTGGGGTTGGAAGCTCTGCAGAGAAGGAGACTCCACAACCTCTCTGGGCAGCCTGCTGCAGGGCTCTGCACCCTCACACCAAACAAGTTTCTCCTCAGGGAGCCTCCTGGCTCCAGTTTGTGTCCATTTGTCCTGTTCTTGGGCACCACTGACCAGAGCCTGGCCCCAGCCTCTTGCCCCCCACAGCTCCTTCAGCTCTTGCTGAGCATTGCTCAGCTCCCTCTGGGGCTGCTCTCCTGCAGGCTCTCAGCCTTTGCTCCTCCCAGAGCTGCTCCAGGCCCCTCAGCAGCTCTGCAGCCTCTGCTGGACTCTCCCCAGCAGTTCCCTGTGCCCCTGGAGCTGAGGAGGCCAGAACTGGCCCCAGGACTCCAGCTGTGGCTTCCCCATGGCAGAGCAGAGAGGCAGGAGAACCTCCCTTGCCCTGCTGCCCACACTCTTCTTCATGCACCCCAGGAAACCATTTACCTCCTTGGCCCCACGGGCACACTGCTGGCCCCAGCAGCCCTGCATCCTTCCCAGCAGCTGGCAAGGGCTCTCCTTTCAGCTGGCAAACAGAACTGCGGGGGGAGCTTTGCTGGTGGGCACCGCCTGGGGTGAGGACCTCTCCCATCAGCTCTCTGCCTGACTTTGTTTGGTTTTCCCTGCCCTCTTCCAGCTGGATATTGTGGAATTCATCCCCTCCCTGCTCTACTTTGGCTACACTGCCCTCATGGTCCTGTCCTTCTGGCTCCTCACTGGCACCATTGGCTTCTATGCAGCCTACATGTTCGTGAGGAAGATCTACGCTGCCGTCAAGATCGACTGAGGGTGCAGAGACCCCAGCAGGACTCTGATGCCTCCCAGGGGGGTGTCCTCCCAGCAGCCAAGGGGACAGCTTCTCCCAGCTCTTTTGGTTTGGGTTTGGTTTTTTTTGGTTGGTTTTTTCTTTTTTTTTTTTTTTTTTTTTTTTTAATGGAAACAAAAACTCCAATGGGAGAGCAGCAAGAGGAAAAAAGAAACAAAGCAGCAAACTCCTGGTTCTGGACTGTAACCTGGGCACAGTGTCCATCGACTCTGGGCTACTTCTGGGGGGAAAGGGGACTGTAGATAACCCCACAGCTGAACTTGATTCTCCTGTTCCATGTTTGAGGGAGGTTTTTCTAGCAGAGAACAATCCCTCTGAGTCACTAAAAAACCTTTTTGCTAATTCATCCTTTGGGTTTTTTTGTTTGGTTTGGTTTGGTTTAATACTGATGAGGAATTGGATTGGAGGCAGCAGTGGAAACTCTCCTGTGAAAATGTTTTCTTCCAGCCCCTGGGGTGCTCTGGGACTTAGGGAGAGACTCTTCAGATGGATCTTGGACTTTGGAGGGTTCCTTCCTGCCCTCGGTGTCTGCACAGAAGAGGGAGCTTGGCTGTGGCAAACCCAGGGCAGCAGGAAGGCTTCACCCAGCTGGAGCCTGGAGGGCTCTGCCTGCAGAATTCCTGCCTTGAGCTCATTTCCACTCGGATGGAGCTGCCCTTTGGAGCCTGGGAAGTGCAATTTCACCCTGAGAGCCTGAGAACTGCAACCTCTCCAGCATCACCTCTGCTTCCCTCCAGCCTCGGGGGCTGCTTCGGAGCCTGCTGCCGGGGGAGGGATTCCCTCCCTTTGGGAATGCCGCAGCAGGACGCGGATGTGTGTGAGGTAACTGCAAGGCTGTGTCGTGTCCATGGCTCTGCTCCAGCTGCCTGAGGAGCCAGGGCAGGATTCCTGCTGGGAGCAGCCCCGGGAGCCTGCGGGGCCCCGCGGGGAGGCGACTGCGCTGCCACCGCTCCAGTGCCAACTGCCCCCATGCAGCCAGGGCTGCCCTCGGCTCTCGGCAGGGGTCCTGCAGAAGGGGCTGGGGACAGAGGGAACAGCCCCACCCCCCACCCCCAGCAGCTCCCCCACGGCCAGGAGCTGCCACTGCTTGTGCTGCTCTCCTCTGAGACTCTACCTCCAGGGAACAGAAAAGGTTCACACCCCCAGGGCTGCCTGCTCCACGAAGTGGTCCAAGGTGCCCCCCGGGGGGTGGCTGCTTGGGGGCTCTGCTGCAGCAGCTTCCACTCCTTCTGTGGCTCAATACTTCGAGCAGCCCAGGGGAAGCTCTTGGGAAGAGGCTGCAGGTGGATTTACTGTGATCACTTAGCAGGAAGAAGGTTCCCTGCTGCGGTGCAGGCTCCCTGGGTCCCCTCACCAGCTGGGTTCAGTCATGGCTGCAGGGAAGAGGTTTTGGTGGTGGTTTGGGGTTTTTTTTTATAGTGACAAATGTGCTTTTTTTTCCTTTTGCTTCTTGCTGTGGCAAGCAGCAAGGTCTCTGGAGGAGCAGCTGCCAGCCCTGCCAACCCAAGCACTGCCCAAAGCCCTCCCTGGGACCAGCACTGATCTCTGCACCCTTTGAGGGGGTCAGGAGGGGCTTTGTTTTTAACCCCAATTGCCATAAGTTTCCACCAGGTCCTGTGATTCTTCCCCCCTTCTGGGGCAGGGGCTTCTGGGGGGGCTCAACTCTTGAGTCCCTGCAGCCTTGCCTCAGCAGCTTTGTCACCCTCCCTCCCATCACACCAAAGTCTTAATAATCAGCCAGGCATCAAGGATGGCAAAAGGGCAGCAGTGGGAGCCAGGCTGTGCTGTGGAGTGTGGCAGTGCTCATTTTCTGAGGTCACTTTCTGAGCTTTTGGTTGGTGTATTGGTTTGGTTTTTGGTTTGTTTTGGTTATATTTTTTAGCTCTCTTCCCTTTTCCTGCCCCTGCCCCAGCAGAGAGGCTCAGCCAGCATTGATTTCTCTCCCTTCCCCCAAGTGTCTTCTCTGTATTCTTTGTAATTTTTAATTAATTAATGTATTCCTGGTGTCCTACTGTAAATAAATCTGCCAATGTCCTCTTGTCCTGCTCCCCTGCCTCCTCCTCAGCCACCTCTTGGGCTTTCCTCTCTGTGACACTCTGAACCTCCTCAGCACCCCCAGGGTGGGCTTTGCTGGGTGGATTGCACAGCAGCAGAGCTTGGAACAGGCTGAGGTTTCCCTTGGGATGTTTTTCTTCCTGGTGAACTGGACTGGGCAGAGGTTTCCTCCCCCAGTGTGGTGTCCTGGGGGTTGCACAGAGGTGGTTCTGCCACTTTGCTCTGGTGAGACCTTGCTGTTGTCACTCCAGCTGCCAACCTGGGGCAGGAGCAGTGTGCAGCAGGCTGGAAGTCTTCAACCTGCCCTTATTATTGAGTGCTGTGTCCAGCTCTGGACTCAGGAAGGGTGTGGAGTTGATGGAGAGGGTCCAGAGGAGGCCATGGAATTGCTCAGGGGCTGGAGAACCTCTGTTAGGGCAGGCTCAGGGAGCTGGGGGTGTGCAGCCTGGAGAAGAGAAGGCTGCAGGCAGAGCTCAGAGCAGCCTGCCAGGACCTGAAGGGACTCCAAGCAGAGGTTGCTCCCAAAGGCCTGCAGGGACAGGACCAGGGCAATGGTTTGAAATGAGAGCAGAGCAGACTGAGAGTGGAGGTGAGGAACAAGTTCTGCACCAGGAGGCTGCTGCAGCACTGCCACAGGTTGCCCAGGGAGGGAGCTGAGGCCTCCTGGCTGGAGCTGTTGCAGGTGAGGCTGGAGAAGGCTGTGGGCAAGCTGCTGAGGGGAGACCCTTCTGGCTCTCTACAGCTCCCTGAAAGGAGGTTGTGGTCAGGTGGGGTTGGGTTCTTCTCCCTAGTCTCAGGTGATAGAAGAGGAAATGGCCTGAAACTCTGCCCCAGGGGAAGCTCAGGTTGCAGATCAGCAATAGTGTGGCCAGCAGGGGCAGGGAGCTCATTCTCTCCCTGGACTCTGCACTGCTTAGGCCATACCTTTGTCCAGTTCTGGGCCCCTGTGTCCAGTTCTGGGCCCCTCAATTTCAGAAGGACATTGAGGTGCTTGAGCATGTCCAGAGCAGGGCAGTGAGGCTGGGGAGAGGCCTGGAGCACAGCCCTATGGAGAGAGGCTGAGGGAGCTGGGATTGGTTAGCCTGGAGAAGAGGAGGCTCAGGGGAGACCTTCTTGCTGTCTCCAGCTACCTGAAGGGTGCTTGTAGCCAGGAGGAGGTTGCTTTCTTCTCTCAGGCAAGCAGCACCAGAACAAGAGGACACAGTCTCAAGCTGTGCCAGGGGAAGTTTAGGCTGGAGGTGAGGAGAAAGTTGTTGCCTGAGAGAGTCATTGACTGCTGGAATGGGCTGCCCAGGGAGGTGGTGGAGTCAGCGTCCCTGGAGGTGTTCAAGGCAGGTTTGGATGTGGCACTTGGTGCCATCTTGAGGGCTGTGGGAATGGTTTGGACCTGATGAGCTTTGAGGTCTCTTCCAACCCTGTTGATACTGTGAGACTGTGACACTGTGCAGGTGAGGAAAAGTTTCTTTGCTGACAGAGGGGGCAGGGATTGGCACAGGCTGCCCAGGGAGGTGGTGGAGTGCCCATCCCTGGAGGTGTTCAAGAAAGGTCTGCCCATGGCACTTGGGGCCATGGTTTGGTGGCCATGGGGGTGCTGAGCTGCTGCTTGGCCTGGGTGATCTCAGAGGCCTTTTCCAACCCAAACAACTCTGTGACCCTGTGAGTTGTGTCCTTTAAGCCCTCAGCAGCTTGGCTAGTTCCAGCCTGGCTGACTGAACACTTGCAGGTTCCAGGCCCTGTTGGAGAAGGGGCCCTGGGAATCCATTGCCCAGTAAACAGCTGAGGCTGGTTCCTGGGTTAGACTCTGTGCAGCTGTGCTGGTGAGGGGTGGATGTGGGAAGCAAATCACAGGTCAGAGCCATAGCAAAATGAATCCATTTATTCTTTGACTACTGGCAGGAAAGAGAGGCCTGGCTCTAAGTCCAGCTACTGCTGCTAAAGGGCTCCAGTGATGGCATCTGCTGGGGGGGTACAAGGCAGGCGAGAAGGGGCAAACGGAGCAGGAGGAGGTGTGGGCTGGCTTCCATCTGCTAATCCTACTTGCAAGGGACCACTTCTGACCCTTTTATTGCTCAGAAGGAAAAAGGAAAAGGAAAAAAAAAGACAAGAATAAAAGAACTCCTCAAGTGAGGGCAGGGCTAAGGCTGCAGGGAGCTGGCAGCAGTGTGAAACTCCTTTCAAGAAGACCCAGAAGACAAGGCTGAGGTATTCCATGGGGGTAAAGAGGAGAGGAGCTGAGCCACCCTCCCCCCCCCTTTTCCCTTTGCTGTGTAAGAGAAGAAGGCACTCGTTGAAGGTCAGAAGGCCACCAGGTTTCACAGTGGAGAGAAGGAAGTACTGCATCCAAGTGGGGAGGTCACTGCCACAGGGCATGGCTGAGGTAAAATAAATCTTATATTACATTTTGATACAAAAGTCTTGGCTGCAGCAGGGCTGCCTAAGCTCAACCCGACTGATCTAGCTGCTGGAGAATCAACACAGCTCTACAGAGTCATTCTGGGAGGGATCACTACAGCTAAGATTAACAACAAAATCCTGGAGGCAAAAGGGGGGTGGGGGGCGTGGGGGGGTTGGAGGAGAAGCCTGTGAGCAGCCAAGGCACAGCTCGTGGCACGCCGTGGGGTGGGTGGCTCAGCAGGTGACGTGCCCTGGGCTGAGCTGGCAGGGCAGGGAGGGTGGTGTCTGGAGCTGGGAGGCTCATCAGAGGTAGATTGGCATCTTCTGGCTTGGTGGAGAACAGCTGGGATGGATTTCCTGGGTTCTGCTGGCCTAGAAGGGCTGCTCCAGGCTTGAGGTATGGAGAGCTGGGGGTCTGTGTTCACAGACAGGGTGAGATTGAGCTCTGGTTGTGCCAGCACCCAGGAAACGAGAGCAGGAGCCAACACAGCTGCTAAATGGTGCCACTTTACCAGTGCCACCCCTCTGCCCTTGGCAGGTAGACAGTCCATGAGGGAGTCTGAGTGGGGCAGGGAGCAGGGGAAGCAGGACTTTAACTGCAGCAGGCAAGGCTTGAGGAGGAGAGAACAGAGAAGGCAGTGGGACCAAATCCTCAGGGGCTGGCTGGCTGCAGGCCCAAGCTCTCTGTGCCTGTTGGAGCTGTTAGTGTTGGGGGAGAAGCTCCTGATGCACTGCTGGGGAGCACATGAAGCTGGCACCACTTTTTTCCTCCCAATTCCTGGCTGTTACCCTCTCTGGACTGAGGTAAAACCACACCTCTTGAGGCTGCTCCGTGGCTAAGCCAAAGAGCTGCTGAGCTCACCAAGCTTTTGTGGCTAAACACTGCCAGGAACTCATCCTCTGTCCCTCTTCTCAAGGGAAGCCACAGAGTGGGGCCTGCAGCCTGCTCTCACCCCTCCCTGGCACAAGGGGACTTGGTGCCACCAGCCCTGAGCTCCTCACCTTGCTTCTTCACACGCTTTGGTTTCCAGCACGGATGGAGAACCTGGGGGAGGTGGGTCCCAGGGCTCCACCTACACAGCACAGAACCAAGCAAAGCTGCCAGAGCTGCTCCTTCCCCTTGACACGTGGAGAGGAAAACCAGAGAGGAAAGGCTGGAAGCTGCTGAAGTGGTCCAAGAGCAGAGCATTTCCCCATGGGGGAAGATCATGGTGAGTGAGGAGAAATCAGTGCAACCTGACTTGGTTGTGTAAACAGTGTTCCAGCTGCCCCAGCCAGCAACCCAGGGCCTGCTGGTGCCTCCTGGTTCTGTAATGGCAGAGAGAGGTTTGGGTTGTGTAAACAATGGTCACTGTGATGAGCTTCACCCGGTGGTTCCCCCAGGAGAGGGAGGTGACACCTCTGACTTCACAGTGCAAACGGTCTGCTGGCGTAACACTGGTGCGGAGGAAGTGGTGTGAGGTGGTGATGGGGGAGAGGTAGAGGGGAAGGCTTCAGCCTCTTCCCCGTTGGGCTTCAGCAGGGATCCTGACTGCTCCTCCTGGAGGTGCTGGCTGCTTGGCCAGGACTGCAGTGTGGTGAGGTGAAATGGGAGCTGGACCCCTCAAACGTTTAGCCCAAGGTGAAAGAGTCTCAACTCCTTCCGAGGGAGAGTCCCTTCCCGAGGAGGACCTCCGGGGGGTGGGGGAAGGGCACTGCTCAGCCTGGCTCGCGACTGACAGGTGAAAAACGGCGTTAAAATCTCTCCAGTCTCAGCTGCAAGCTGATGGTCAGGACTGGGACTTGGCATGGGGACAAGCTGCTGGTCCAGTCTCCAAGCGCTCTCCCTCCAGAGATCAGGAACCTCCTGCCCGCAACAGCTCGGCAAAAGCTTTCCCACCCCCGGGGCGGTTGAGAGTTGTGCGTTTTTAAGGCTCTCCACAGCAGGGGGCTGCGAGCTTCGGAGCTGCAGCTCACTGGAAGGCCTGGTGGAAACGCGGCAGCGTGGTCGTGCTCAGGCTGGAGGTGAAGACAGGAGGCAGCGAGTGGAGGGGCCCAAAGTTCAGCGAGGCCCCAGCCCCGGGAGACTCTTGAGGCTGATGTTGCAAAGTGGTGAGCAGCGGCTGAGTCTCCCCCTGCGAGTAGCCCATGACCAGGCCCCCTGACGATCCTGGGGGGTTGCAAGGGGGGAGGTTGAGGGGGAGGAAGCCGAGGAGGTGAGAGAAGTCCATGTTAGCAGCACAGAGAGCCTCCGAGAGGTTAGCAGGGCTCTTGGAAAGCAAAGCCTCGTCCAGGGCGGGTGGCTGAGGCGAGGAGGACTGAGGCTCCCCAGACGAGAGTGCCAGGCTGCCAGGGAAGTCTGGCAAGAAGCTCTCCACCTCTGCTTTGGGTAGTTTCTCAGGCAGGTATGAGGTAGATCCAAGCTGATACTTTGGAGGAGGTTGCGGCGGGGAGGAGATGGGAGAAGAAGATTCCAGAGGGTAGCTCATTCCCATCGGAAGAGAACCGGGAACCAAGGAATGGGGCATCCCTGAGCTCGGCATGGTTTGGAGATGGGTGCTGTACATGCCCACGGGCAGCATGCCAGGGAAGCTCTTGCCACCTATCATGTCTCTGGATGCCATGCACAGGACGGGGCTCAGCTCTTCCTTCACGGCCACGGAGGAGCCGCAGCTCAGCAGACCCAGCATGTCCACCGGCTCCGTCTTGATCTTCAGCAGCTCCTGGGAGTGGCTCTTCTTCATGTGCCTGGTCAGGTGATCCTTCCTCCCGAACCTCTGGGCACAGTACTGGCACAAGAAGTCCTTCCTCCCCGTGTGCACCACCAGGTGCCTGCGCACGTCCTTGCGGGTGTAGAAGCGCCTGTCGCAGTGGTCGCAGGGATGCTTCTTCTCCTTGGCTCCCCCGGAGGCTCTCCTCGAGTGAGCTTTGAGGTGCTCCAGCAGGACCTGGGTGCTCTCGAAGGTCTGCAGGCAGACCTTGCAGCTGAGGTCGCCGCTGGCGGCGGCGTGCATGGCCAGGTGCCTCCTGAAGCCCAGCTTGGTGTTGTAGCTCTTGCCGCAGTCGGGGCAGTGCAGCGCCTCCTTGTGGGGGTCGTGGGTCTGCAGGTGGTTGCGCAGGTGGTCCTTGCGGTGGAACATCTTCTCGCAGTACATGCACTGGTGAGGCTTCTGGGCAGAGTGCGTGGCCATGTGCCTGCGGGGAGGAAAGCAGCCAGCTGAGACCGGGGACCGACCCCTCCCCGCCCCCTGCCGCCTCGTGGTTTGAGGGCTTCCAGGTTATCCCACATCTCCCGAGGGAAAACGCTACAGAGATCCAAGATCCGGTCCCAGGGGATGAACTGGAGCCCCCCTCCCCCAGATAACGTCAGTATGTTATTCAATCCCACAAGCCTGCAGTTCTGCAGCCCCCAACACAAGGAGGATGTGGAAGTGCTGGAGTGGGTCCAGAGGAGGCCACCAAGATGCTGAGAGGGCTGCAGCAGCTCTGCTGTGAGGACAGGCCGAGAGAGTTGGGGCTCTGCAGCCTGGAGAAGGCTTCAAGGACACCTTGGAGTGGCCTTGCAGGATCTGAAAGGGGCTACAGGAGGGCTGGGGAGGGACTCTTGACAAGGGCTTGGCATGGCAGGATGGGGAGGAATGGGTTTGGAGTGGCAGAGGAAGAGATTGAAAGTGGATGTTAGGAGGAAGTTCTTTGCAATGAGGGTGGTGAGACACTGGCACAGGTTGAGGGTGGGGAGACACTGGCACAGGTTGCCCAGGGAGGTTGTGGAGCACAGAAGCACCCAACGTGATCTTTGATCACGTTGGGTGCTTCTGTGCTCCACAACCTCCCTGCAGATCTTCTTCTGTGCTCCACAACCTCCCCCAACCCAATCACTCTACTGCCCCTGCTCTGTTTTAGTACAGAAACTGCATCCTGCTGGGACAGAGCTGCCCTTGGAAACCCTCCTGTGAGCCGAGGCAGGGCTCACCAAAAGGGAGCTCTGCTCTTGCTTCTTATTTTGTTTTTCAATCTCTGACCTTCATTTTCTGCTTCAGTTTCCTCCTTAGTAAAACAGAAAGCAGGCAGAGCTCAGGATAAAAGTTTGATCTGAGCTTCTCTAGAAGGTGCTTTTACAGATGCCAGCTACGGTAAGGTCTGGGACTGAAGCTGCTGTGAGGCAGGAGGGGCATTCCCCTCCTCCACCTTCTCAGAAACTGAAGTCAAAAACAGGAGGGAGGGGTTTTCCCCTCTGCCCTGGCAGGGGCACTCAGCAGGTACCTACCTGTAGAGTTTGTACTTGGAGGCAAAGGCTTTGCCACAGTGCAGCTGGGGGCAGTTGTAGGGCCTCTGCTCGCTGTGGGGGAGCGCGTGGGCCCTCAGCTTGTCCACGGGGCTGAAGGAGGTCTCAGATAGGTCACACTGGCATTTTCCCTGACTTTCAGTCTCTTCTCCTCTTGGTCTGGGGACTAATTTCCAGCCTGTCTCTTCCTCCTCCTGCTTTGCATCTTGAATCCAGTTGGGAACACTGGGGAAGAGTGCTGTCATGGCAGGGCTAGTGGAACAGGGCCATGTCAAGCACAACTGGAGCCTGCCGGTGCCCTGCCGCGGTGCTGCCCCGCTGCAGCCTTCCACTGGAGATCTCTGTGACCAGACTGCTTCAGGAGCAAGACATCTTCACCTGAAATCACAGCAGGCTTTGGTGTTAAGAGCCCCTGCAGCTTGCCCCCAGGCACCCAAAGCAGGTGAGCAGGCAGGCAGCGTGGCGAGCGCCCGGAGCTGCGTTCGCGGACACGGAAACTCCCCTCTGCAGAGCAGGTTTTGTTCTCCCTCAAGCTGTTCCCTGAACTAAATGATGTCAAACTTCCTTTGAGTTACCTTTTTGGCAGCTATTAAGAGGCAGCATCACCCCCTCACCTCCACTTTTTCTCCTGACATACTGGCACTGTCTCTGGGTGGCCCCAAACACCTCACCTTTCCCGCTGTGCTCTGTGGCTCACCTCTCGTCCCCTTCTTCCAAGTCTTTTCTCACTTGCTCTTGATCCTTACTCCCACAGAATTCCCTTCCAGAGCTTCTCAGAGAAACTAAGGCTCTCTTGGAAGGTTTTTTCCCCACCCCCTCTGCTACCAACCTGGTGCCACTGGCAAAGCCAGCCCGTAGCAAACCACTCTGAGTTACCACACACAGGTCAAGAGGGCCAGGAAAGAAAAGTTGCTGCTACCAGCACCAGAAGCCCTCTCTGTGGAAGGTGAGATGCTGCCCCTCAGCAGGCTGTGGTTAGCCACTTGGCTGCTCCAGGGTTAGACTCAGCCTCTCCTGATTAGCAAATTTTCTACAGTAATGAGCAAATTTTAGTTATTTTCTTCCTTTCATGCTCTCATCCAGTGCTAACAGAAGCTCAAAGAGTTTCCTGTTCAGCAAAAGGCAGCTCCTGGGTGCCTGCCTGGCTTTCAGCTCACTGAAAACCTGCACTGCTCTCTCTTGGCAGGTGACTGAGTTGTGGGTTTTGTCTTGTTGGTAAGGCACCAGGGCTGGCATCTCACTCTGAGGGCATTGAGGGGCTGGAGTAGATCCAAGAAAGTGGGAGGAGGTCTGGAGAACAGGGCTGGGGAGGAGCAGCTGAGGGAGCTGGGGGTGTGCAGCCTGGAGAAAAGGAGGTTGAGGGCAGAGCCTCAGGCTCTCTACAGCTCCCTGAAAGGAGGCTGGAGCCAGGTGGGGGTTGGGCTGTTCTCCCAAGGAAGAAGTGACAGGACAAGAGGAAATGACCTCAAGTTGCCCCAGGGGAGGTTTAGGTTGGACATCAGAAGAAAGCTCTTGCTGGAAGGTCCTCAAAGCCTGGCACAGGCTGCCCAGGGAGGTGCTTGAATCCTGATCCCTGGAGGTGTTTCTAAGCCACAGAGATGTGGTGCTGAGGGCCATGGCTTTAGCTCCAGCCCTGGCAGTGTTAGAGAAGGGCTGGGCTGGATAATCTCAGAAGTCTTTTCCAACCAAACTGATTCTGTCACCCTCTGAATTTCCTATGGTTCTACCAACACCTGAACTGGTGCCCAGAGCCCGGGAGTGACACCCTCAGGACAAAGCTCTTTCAGTGAATTCAGCTGCCTGAGAAACTCTTCTTAAAAATAGCATCAAAGCCTCAAGCACTCTCTGCCTCCAGGATTGCTTCAGAGGGAGGAAGTTCCTGCCTGCACACCAACACCAGTGCCAGTTGTGGGCAGGATGTGCAACCCTGAGGGACCTAAGCAGCCCTGAGGAGCGTTGTGAGCAGCTCAAACGGCAGCAACTGCAACCACCCCATGGCTGCCAGCACCAGCCTCAGGATGGGAACCACTGGCAAACAGAGCTGCTCCTGCCCAGCCTGCCACTGGCAGCTAGGGAATGTCCATCAAGGACAGGATTCAGCCTTGGGGGAGTTGAATCTGCTCAGGCAGAGCAGAAGGGTGAAGGACTGGAAGTGTTGATCATAGAATCATAGAAGGGTAAGGTTGGAAAGGACCTCAAGGATCATCCAGTTCCAAATCCCTGCCATAGGCAGGGACACCTCCTGCTAGCACAGGTCACTCAAGACCTCATCCA
>VWZE01025757.1:98782-110574 GCA_013396675.1 Eubucco bourcierii | reverse complement strand
TTGAGCTTTTCATCAACCCAGACTCCAAGGTCCCTTTCCTCAGGGCTGCTCTCCAGCCATTCACCACCCAGCCTGTATTTGTGCTTGGGATTGTGCCTACCCAGGTGCAGGACCTTACACTTGGCCTTATTGAATGTCATGAGGTTGGCCTGGGCCCACCTCTCCAGCCTGTCCAGGTCCCTCTGGATGGATCCCTGCCCTCTAGCATATTATTATATAAATATTCCAGTTAGCCTCAAACCAGCCCAGGGGGGTTGGACTGGATGAGCTCTTCGGGTCCCTTCCAACCCCTGCCATCCTGTGAGCCTGCCCTGACGCCTCCCTCCCGTGTGTGTGTGTTGCAGGTTGGTGGCAGGGAACCATCCGGCAGCGAGGTGACAGCAGCCCCAGCCCCTGCCCTGCCGCCATGTCTAAGCCGAAGAGCTCCGAGTCGGTGCGGGTGGTGGTGCGGTGCCGGCCCATGAACAGCAAGGAGAAGACAGCTTCCTACGAGAGGGTGGTCAACGTGGACGTGAAGCTGGGGCAGGTGTCGGTGAAGAACCCCCGGGGAACCGCTCACGAGCTGCCTAAGACCTTCACCTTCGACGCGGTGTACGACTGGAACTCCAAGCAGGTGGAGCTCTACGATGAGACCTTCAGGCCCCTGGTGGACTCCGTTCTGCAGGGCTTTAACGGGACAATCTTTGCCTACGGGCAGACGGGGACGGGGAAAACCTACACGATGGAAGGGGTGCGTGGGGACCCCGAGAAGAGAGGAGTCATCCCCAACTCCTTCGACCACATCTTCACCCACATCTCCAGATCTCAAAATCAGCAGTACCTGGTTCGGGCCTCTTACCTGGAGATCTACCAAGAGGAAATCAGAGACTTGTTGTCCAAGGATCAGTCCAAGAGGCTGGAGCTGAAGGAGAGGCCGGACACGGGCGTCTACGTGAAGGACCTGTCCTCCTTCGTCACCAAGAGCGTCAAGGAGATCGAGCACGTCATGAACGTGGGCAACCAGAACCGCTCGGTGGGGGCCACCAACATGAACGAGCACAGCTCGCGCTCCCACGCCATCTTCGTCATCACCATCGAGTGCAGCCAGCTGGGGCTGGACGGGGAGAACCACATCCGCGTGGGCAAGCTCAACCTGGTCGACCTGGCGGGCAGCGAGCGGCAGGCCAAGACCGGAGCCCAGGGCGAGAGGCTGAAGGAAGCTACCAAGATCAACCTCTCGCTCTCGGCCCTGGGCAATGTCATCTCGGCGCTAGTAGATGGCAAAAGCACTCACATCCCCTACAGGGACTCCAAGCTGACCAGGCTGCTGCAGGACTCTTTAGGTGGCAATGCCAAAACGGTGATGGTGGCCAATATAGGCCCTGCCTCTTACAACGTGGAGGAGACTCTGACCACCCTGAGGTATGCCAACCGTGCCAAGAACATCAAGAACAAGCCGAGGGTCAACGAGGATCCCAAGGATGCTCTGCTGCGGGAATTCCAGGAGGAGATTGCTCGGCTCAAGGCCCAGCTGGAGAAACGGTCTATTGGGAAAAGAAAGAGGAGGGAGAGGAGGAGAGATGGTGGGGAGGAGGAGGAGGAGACTGAAGAGGGTGAGGATGAAGGAGATGACAAAGATGACTATTGGAGGGAGCAGCAAGAGAAGCTGGAGATCGAGAAGAAAGCCATAGTGGAGGATCACAGCTTGGTGGCAGAGGAGAAGATGCGGCTGCTGAAAGAGAAGGAGAAGAAGATGGAGGACCTGAGGAGAGAGAAGGAAGCAACAGAAATGCTGAGTGCTAAAATCAAGGTAGAGTTCCTCCTTCTCATGCTTACTGAAAGCAGCTTGCTGGGGCAAGGGGGCAGAGAGGGTGTCCCAGTTTGGGAAGGTTCATGGAGTGGGTTGGGTTGGAAGGGCCCTCAAAGCTCAGCCAGTGCCAACCCCCTGCAGGCAGGGACACCTCCCACCACAGAGAGGGCATTCACAACCTCCCTGGGCAACCTGTGCCAGTGTCTCCCCAGCTTCACTGTGAGGATATTTCAGAGTATAAACTGATTTGTGCTTAGACTGGAAGGTTGCTAGGCAGAAGGTGACATTCCCACCACTTTGTGACACGTTTCAGTCTTCAGGAGCTCTGATGTGCTGAGCTGGTAGGACCTTAAGCAGTCAGCACAACACCATGTTGGTGATGCATCTCTGCACGAGCTGTGGCACCAGGAGCACTCCACTCTGTCACAGATCATTCCTAAGTTCTCCTCAGGAGAGCACACCTTGGTTCTGCAGCTTTGCCACACACTGCAGCAAACACAGCATGGCAGGGGTGGGAGGGGACCCCTGGAGACCATCCAGTCCAACCCCCTGCCAGGGCAGGGCACCCAGGGCAGGGCACCCAGAACACATCCAGAGGGGGTTGGATGTCTCCAGAGGACAGAGGACAGCTCCTCTGGCAGCCTGCTCCGGGGCTCTGCACCCTCACAGGGACAAAGTTTTCCCTCCTGTTCCTTTGGCACCTCCTCCGCTCCAGCTGGCACCCAGTGCCCCTTGTGCTGGCATTGCCCATCCCTGAGCAGATCCTGGCTGTGTCCTCCCCACACTGTCCTGCACATCTCTATCACAGCAGTGAGGGCAGCCCTCAGGCTCCTCTGCTGCCAGCTCCCTCAGCCTGTGCTCACAGGAGATGTTCACTGCCCTCAGCAGCTTTGTGGCTCTGGGCTGGATTCTCTCCAGCAGTTCCCTGAGGTCCTTCTTGTGCTGAGGGGCTCAGAACTGGACACAATATTCCAGATGTGGCCTCAGCAGAGCAGAGCAGAGGGAGATGAGAACCTCTCTGAGCTACTCACCACCTCCCTTCTAACCCATCCCGGGACAGAAGGATTAGCCTCAGGTAGAACTCAGTTTCCTACCCTCTCTGCATCAACCAGGAGACCTCAGGCTCCTCTGCTGCAAGCTGAAGAGCCTCACTTCCCTCAGCCTGTCCTCACAGGGAGATGTTCCACTGCCTGCAGCAGCTTTGTGCCTCTGCACTGGACTCCTCCAAGCTCAGTGCCTGATTCTAAGCAAGCTCCCATCTCTTAAATCCCACAGATTTAGAGGAAATTGATGAAATGATCATTCCTGTAGCAGCTGACCTGAAAGCCAACATGAAATGAGGGAGCAGCCAAAAAGAAGTTGTAGGAACAGGAGTGAGAGTTACATTGTGTGGGCACTGAGAGAAGCTTCTGACCTTGGTTTGTTTCCTTCCAGGCCATGGAAAGCAAACTTCTGGTGGGAGGGAAAAACATTGTGGACCACACAAATGAGCAGCAGAAAATCCTGGAGCAGAAACGACAGGAAATTGCAGAACAGGTACAGGGGGGGAAACATTTCTTATCCTGTACAAAAAGCCTGGGGCAGAACTTTAGTCTCCTGTAGAATCCTAGGATGGTTTGGGTTGGAAGGGACCTCCCAAAGGCCCACCCAGTGCCACCCCCCTGCAGCCAGCTTGCTCACAGCCTTCTCCAGCCTCACCTCCAGCCATGAGGCCTCAGCTCCCAACCTGGACAACCTCTTGCAGTGCTGCAGCAGCCTCCTGGTGCAGAACTTGTTCCTCACCTCCACTCTCAGTCTGCTCTGCTCTCATTTCAAACCACTGCCCTGGTCCTGTCCCTGCAGGCCTTTGGGAGCAGTCCCTCTGCAGCCTGCTTGGAGCCCCTTCAGGTCCTGGCAGGCTGCTCTGAGCTCTGCCTGCAGCCTTCTCTCCTGCAGGCTGAACGAGCTCAAGTCTCTCAGCCTGTCCTCACACAGCAGAGGGGCTGTGGCCTCCTCTGGCCTCACTCCAGGAGGCTCTCTGTGGTCATTGGCACTGTCACCTTCTCCAGAAACGCCGCGAGCGAGAGATGCAGCAGCAGATGGAGAGCAGGGACGAGGAGACGCTGGAGCTGAAGGAGACCTACAGCTCCCTTCAGCAAGAGGTGGACATAAAGACCAAAAAACTCAAAAAGGTAAAAATGATTTCCATGTGCCAGGGGGCTCAGCTTGTGTGGGAAGTGCCAGGAACCTTGGCAAGTTGTGACTTTGGCTCTCGTGTGCTGCAGTTGTTCTCCAAGCTGCAAGCCGTGAAGGCAGAGATCCATGATCTCCAGGAAGAGCACATCAAGGAGCGCCAGGAACTGGAGCAGACCCAGAATGAACTTACCAGGGAATTAAAGCTGAAGTAGGTCCTATCACTTCATCACCTGCTGTTAGAGAAACCATGGAATCCTGGAATGGCTCAGCTTGGAAGGGACCTCAGAGCTGATCTGCTCCAACCCCGCCCCCACGGCAAGCAGGGAGACCTCTCAACTAGATTCAGCCACTCAAGGCCTCATCCAACCTGGCCCTGAACACCCCTCAGGGAGGAGCCATCCACAACTTCCCTGGGCAGCCCATTCCAGAGTCCCATGGTTCCTTTGGGTAGGCACTGGAGGAGCTGCTTTGCATGTGCTTGGGAAACAAGATTTAAACAGGAGAAAACCAAAACCTTCCTCCTTTTCCAGGGCTGTTTGAAGTCAGTGGGAGGGGAGCAGGGGACAAAAGGCATCTGCTAATTGTGGTTTTGGTCTCTCTCATTTTTTGTGGTTGCATCCAGGCACCTGATCATTGAAAATTTTATTCCTTTGGAAGAAAAGAATAAGATAATGAACAGATCATTCTTTGATGAAGAGGAGGATCAGTGGAAACTGCATCCCATAAGCCGCCTGGAGTAAGTCTGCCTCGGATCTTTCCTTGGGGTGGGATTACAGGGGAGTGGGAACACCTCTCCCAGGAGCAAGAACCCCTCAAAAAAAGAGGGGATTGAAGTGGGGATTTAAAGCAGCCCTCCAGAGTTTGTGGCTTCCTGCTGCATGAGAAAGTAAAGAAAGCTCTTAGTGGGTGTGAGGAAACCAGGAATGCACAGCTAGGGGAATTCTGGCAAGATGAGGGTTGGCTTGTAGGTAAGATAAGGAATTGTGTGTGAAATGTGCCTGACAGTGGATTCCCCAGGAAAATAGCAGCAAATCCCTGTCCTGTGTGGGTACCCAAACTGGCACCCAGGAGCTGCCATCTGAACGGGAGGAGAAACTTGTTTGGTGTGAAGGTACAGAGCCCTGGAGCAGGCTGCCCAGAGAGGCTGTGGAGTCTCCTTCTCTGCAGAGCTTCCATCCTGGGCACTGTGCTGCTGGGGGTGCCCTGCTTTATGAGGGGGGTTGGATTGGATGATCTCCAGAGGTCCCTTCTAACTCCACCATGCTGGAATTGAGGGATTCTGTCCTGTTCCAGATAGCAAAGCTCTTGTAAATAACTACCATGAGAGCTGTGGCTAGGTCCTGCCTCCCTGCACAGGAAGCTCTCTGCAGCAGGTTTAGAAAGGTGAGTGCAGCAGTGGTCTGTAGAGTGAAAAGGTGCAGAAGTCCTCCCCTGTGTGCAGGGAGGAGGTGACACAGGGCAGCTGTCTCCTCTCCTGGCCTCTGCCTGCAGAGAGCTGTTCCTGCGAATGCAGCCTTGGGCATTTCCGCTCCGCTGCGGAGTCTGCCCATGCCTGAGCTCATACTCTCCAGGGGGAGTCTGCTTTTGGTGTATAATAGCCCTCATCATTTTCTCTAGGAACCAGCAGATGATGAAGAGACCAGTGTCTGCTGTGGGCTACAAGAGGCCCCTGAGCCAGCACGCCAGGACCTCCATGATGATCCGGCCAGAGACCCGCTACAGGGTGAGCCTGGCTGGGGTTGGACCCTTCCTGCCCTCACCCTCCTGGCTGGGCAGTGGAGCTTCTGCAGCATTGCTTGTTCTCTGGGGTGGGAATTGCTGCAAGGGGTCCAGAGGAGGCCATGAAGATGATGAGGGGGCTGGAGAACCTCCCCTGTGGAGGCAGGCTGGGAGAGCTGGGGCTCTTCAGCCTGGAGAAGAGAAGGTTCCAGCAAGACTTTAAAGCAGCCTTCCAGTACCTGAAAGGGGCTTGAAGAAAGCTGGGGAGGGACTTTTTACAGGGGCTTGGAGTGATAGGATGAGAGGAAATGGGTTGAAGCTTGTGGAGAGGAAATTTAGACTGGATATAAGGAAGAAATTCTTTCCAGTGAGGGTGGGGAGAGACTGGCACAGGTTGCCCAGGGAGGTTGTGGATGTTCCCTCCCTGGAGGTGTTCCATGTGAGGTTGGATGGGACCTTGAGCAGCCTGGGTTAGTGGAAGGGTTGAAACTAGATGATCTTTAAGGCCCCTTCCAACCCAACCCATTCTGTGAGTCTAGGAATTTTCACAGCACCCTGCATGCATTTATGAATTATAGGACAAGAGGAAATGGGACTCAGGTTGCCCCCAGGGGAGATTTAGGTTGAATATTAGGAAAAAATTTCTTCACTGAAAGCATCATCAGGCTCTGGCCCAGGCTGTCCTCATTCCCAGAGAGGTTTCAAAGCCCTTTGGATGAGGAGCACAGGACCTAAGAGTGATGTACAGGGAGATGGCAGTTACGGTTGGACTCCATGACCTTAAGGTCTTTCCCAACCAGGCCATTCTGTCGTTCTGTGATCACTTCAGACAGAGCTTCTGGAGGGAAAAGGAACAATTGATATGAAAAAGAGCAGAGTTGGATCCTGCTTTTGCTGTCTCAGGCAGAGAACATTGTGCTGCTGGAGCTGGACATGCCCAGCCGAACGACGAGGGACTACGAAGGGCCAGCCATAGCTCCCAAAGTCCAGGCAGCTCTGGAAGCAGCTCTGCAGGATGAGGATGAGATCCAAGTAGATGCTTCAACCTTTGAGAGCACTTCCAATAAAAAAACAAAGCCCAGGTGAGTTGGACTCACAGGAAAGAAGGTAAACAGTAGAGGTGGGAGTAGAGCTGCTGTGTGTCACTGTTTCTCGTTGGGGGATGTCAGAGGGAGCTGAGGAGAAAGAAATGAGGCAGAGAAGAGAAAGCTGAGAGTGGGCAGAGAGTAAATCAAGGGGGAAAAAAGTTCAGCTTTTGGAAGGTGAATTTTGATGTGTATCAGGTGACTTTAGACTGGAGATAAGGAAGAAATTCCTGCCAGTGAGGGCAGGGAGACACTGGCACCGGTTGCCCAGGAAGGTTGTGGATGCCCTGTCCCTGGAGGTGTTCAAGGCCAGGTTGGATGAGGCCTTGAGCAGCCTGGGCTGGTGGGAGGTGTCCCTGCCCATGAGAGGGGGCTTGGATCTGGATGATCTTTAAGGTCCCTTGCAAGCCAAACTGTCCTGTGATTCTGTGGCTTTGTGGGGGCTTTTTGCTTATTTTTTTTTCCCCCATTTCTTCTTCTTCAGGCCTAAAACTGGAAGGAAATCAGGGGCATCCTCTGCAGTAGGCACCCACAGTTCCCAGCTCTACCCACAGCCCCGAGGGCTGGTTCCAAAGTAAAACCAGCAAGTTCCTCTCCAGGGCATGGACAGCCTTTGCCTTCCGAGAGCAGAGACAAGAACAAACCTGCAGAGAGCCCTCCCAGCCCCTTCCCTGGAGATGGCCTCTGCTCTTTGACTGACCTGTGCTGGCCAGGGTGCAGCAGGCTCAGTGCTCTGCCACTCAGCCTCTGGCCCCCGTGGGAAACAGCTTTTAGTTAGGAAATGAGAAATGCATGAGGTACGTTCAAGTGTGTTAGAAGCAACGGGAAGCATGGGGATCACCTCACACCATCACCATCTCTCCTCCTGCACTGCCCCTCTTGCTGCTCTGGGCTGCTTCTCTTGCTGTTGGGCAACGAGAAGAGTTGGAGTTCATCTCAACTGCACCACTGCTTCAGAGCTCCACGGTGAGAACCAAGCAAGGATCTGTTCAGTCTTGACTGGGTGCTTCCTTTTCCTCTTCCTGCTCCAAAGCCTGGCATCATCGTTTGGGGTGAAGAGGTGGATCTGACAGGCAGGCTCAGCAGGCAGCTGTGCCTCTCTCTCCAGCTGTGGGACATGAAAGGGGCTGGAAAGCAACTCTGTGCTCTCTGGAAAGGCAGCAGCAGGAGCTGAAGGCCTTTCTTTGTTTACAAGCATAAGGAAGAGCTTCTCTAAAGTGACCTCCTACAGACCTCACCTGTACCAACAGGAAGCACCTTGTCAAGGAACACACCTGCACACCAGTGCCAGCTCCACCACTTTCTTCCCCTCTCTTGCCTCCATCTTTGCCCCTGGCATTTGCAGCTGGTGGCCACATGAAGCCTTTCAGCCACGGGCTGCTCTGTGGCCATTCTCTCAACTCTCCCACTGCTCAAATGTAGCACTGGCTCAGAGCCTTCATCCTGGCAGGCTCCTGGGCCTGGCTCTGCTCTCCCCTGTGTGCTGGGCATAGGGTAGAGCAGTACCAGGTGGAGCTGCCTCTTGAGTGCACTTGGCTGGGCCCTTCCCTTGCTGTGGAGAGGGGTTCAGCATTTGGTACCTTTTGTGCCTCGCCCGTTCCACTTTGGGAGCTTTCCCTTTGCACTTCCCAGCCCGTGCAGAGCCTGCTGGGAGGGAAAGCTCATGTAGCTGAGGCTGGGTGATGGAATCTGGTATCAATTCCAGGGGCTTTACTTGGAAAACAAGGGAGGGAGAACTCCTGCTTTTGACAGTCTCGTTGCCAAGCTGCCCTAAGACTAAAGCAGGCTCCTGTGATGCTGCAGGCTTGTGTGGCAGGGTGGAGGGAGGTGGAACTGCCACGCTGAGGACAGTAAGGTGTCCCTGTCTGGTGTCTCACAGCTCATTCATAAGTTTTAGTTCACTGTATATTGAGATTTGGGGTTTTACTTTTTCTGGTTGCTGTTGGCTGTCCCCTGTGGACTTTTTTACCCATTTCCCTCCCTGCTGACTCCCTCCAGCCTGCCCTGTGCGAGTGAACAAAGACTTGCCTGCTTTTAGAAACGCTTTCACACCTGGGCTCTGCCTTGTGAGCTCCCTAAGTGAAGTCAGCTGGGCAGGAGAACTGTCCTGTGTGACCCTCACGAGCAGAAGGAACAGAACAGAAGGTTGGGCACAGCACAGCTCAGCCCTGCATCCTGCGGGCACGGTGCCTCGGTGAGCTGAGCTGGCTGGGCCTGCTTAAACCCTAACCCAGCTGCTCCAGTTCATGGAGTGCTTTTCTGGACCACAAGATTTACATATACATATATATATATATATATATATATTAGTTCTGTTGAGAGGGAAAAGAAGAGTTTGCTTCTAATTGCAAGGGCAGGCAGCTGACAGATTTCTTTCAGCCTGCAGATGGGACCCTGGCATCATCCTTTTTCTAAAGCACTCCTGGTGTACAAAGAGCCTTTAACTGGTTCACGTCACATAATCTAATGTCTCCTCCTCTTCCCTCTCTAGCACATCACCTCCCGTCCTTGGCTGTTTTTAAAGATGATTGTATGGTGTTGAGTGCTCCAAGAATTGAAATGAAACCTGGAAGGGGGTTGGTGGGGGCAGGGGGTGTCACCTAAAAGCTGGAAGAGCAGCAAACAATGTCCCCATGTCTGTCCCGCCACAGAGGTGTGGTGTGTGTGAATAAGGCACAGGCAGAGAGCTCTGTCTGCACACACTTCTCCCTCAGACACTCCATAGGGAATTCTGGCCCCCATGGGACCATTCCATAGGGAATTCTGTATTGAAGTGACATGCTGGAAGCTTCCCCTCTATGGCAGGACTGGTGCAGTGGCATTGGCCGTCCAAACCCAAGCTGTGCTTGTCTTAGTGTTGCTGAACTAGCTGGTGGCTGCTCCAGAGAGGAGCTGCTCTCTGCTAGAAACTCCTTAGCAAGGTGAAAGAAGTGTCCATAGGAAGGGGGAGGGGGAAAAGAATTAAAGCTGCATATTTAGTCTTTGTCTGTAACGTGGAGCTGTGGCTGGAGATTTGGGTGGCATCTGAGCAGTCAGAGAAGCTTTGGGAAGCTCATTCTGGACTTGCCCTCGCCCCGGTGCTCAGTAGCACTGAGAGGGAGGGGAAATAGGTTGTCTTAAGCTGTACAAAAGGTGCTGAGCTCTGGGCTGAAGTTCTTTCAAAACATTCCTGCTGAGTTTGTCACTCTCTGGGTTGTTACCTGACCCTTCTGGGTTTCCTGCAGCTTCCTGGCCCAAAGGCAGGAAATCCAGCTGCCTCCTAGAAGAGGCCCTGGGACACTCCTCGCCCTTACAGCCTCCTCAGGGGAGCGTTTCACATCCTTCTCCTCTCTGCTCTGCATCACAGGATCTGCGTTTAAAGGGGGACCTGGGGGCAGATGCTGGCCCTTGGCCCTGGGTGCAAGCACCACCTGACACCAAAGCAGAGAAATGAAAGCACTTTGTGAACTGTGCCCACGGATCCAGCACCTTCTCCAAAATACCTGCATGCTGCTTGAACCTTCTCAAAGTCAATACCTCTGCCACAGCACCTTGGGCAACGCCGGCGCCTTACACAGATCACACCAGGCAGACCCTCCCCAGTGGGGTTCTGGTGTAGCAAAGCCTGCCCTCGCCGCACACACAGCACTCCCTGGAGGTGGCTGTCAAGCTGCATCTGTCCTCTCCCCCTCTGTGAGCAGATTCCTGCAGGGCACTTCCTGCTGTGTTCGAAACGCAACTTGGAAAACAGCCTGCAAAAAGCCATAGTCAGTGCAGAGATGGAAGTGAGGTGAGAGGGCAGGTCCAGGCTCTGACCACCCCTCCTCAGGCTCCTCTCCATCTGCCCCGGAGCTTTCCCAGGGGCACAGCCCGTCCAGATGAGAGCCTGCAGCTCCTCACAGATACACCCATCTCCACCTCCTCCTAGGTGATCTAGAGACAAAAGAACCTGTCGATAGTTCTGTCCATAGTTTTACAGCTTGTATTTATTTGTATCATCTCTTTTGTCTAGGAATGTAAAGTGATCCTAAAATACAATGTGTTAATAAAGTCAATTAAGATTTATTGCATCTATCCAAACCTGCCTGGTTTTCATTCTTGATTTCTAAGGAAGGGTTTAGTGGGAAGGTTGGAAAGGACCTCAAAGATCATCCAGTTCCAACCCCCTGCCATAGGCAGGGACACCTCCCACTCGTACAGGTCACTCAAGGCCTCGTCCAACCTGGCCTCGAACACCTCCAGGGAGGTTGTGGAGCACAGAAGCACCCAACGTGATCTTTGATCACGTTGGGTGCTTCTGTGCTCCACAACCTCCCTGGGCAACCTGTGCCAGTGTCTCACCGCCCTCACTGTAAAGAACTTCCTCCTAAAATAAGCTTCTGGGCAAACTAAATTATTCAGCAGTTAAAATAAAGAGTTTAAAGTGTCGAACGTTGTGCAGATGTCTGGCACATGGCACCTCGGGAAGCTACAAGAGCCCTGCCCGGGGGTCCCGGTCCTGCAGGCTTCGATGCTCCTCACTAGAGGGAGGCAGCGAGGGCAGAGGCGGTAAGAGAGCCCCGAGCAAGTTGTGTCTGCTTAAGGAAGTCAAACAGCAGCGGCTCTGTGCTCCTGGGCGTTCGGCTCCGTGGGAAGCACTCTCAGGGACATCACCGAGTTCTGAAATACCAAGAGCCATAGCCGGAGCCTTCAACCAGAGAGCGGCGAGACACCAGAGCCGACATTTTCGCTTCTCGCAGCATCCGCCGGGGCCGCGAGACCTCGCCTCAGGCTCTCCCGCTCGGGTAGAACCGAAGAAACCGGTCCCACAGCCATCTTCAACCCAGCCACCGACGCCTCTCCCTCCGCGGCCCGGCGAAAAGAAACCACCGCCATAGCGCGGAGCCCGCTCCCAGCATGCCCCTCGAGGCGCGCAATGCCCGCCGGGAGCTGTAGTCCGTCGGCAACGCAGTCCCCGGGGCTGGGCCTGTACGCCGGGACGACAACTCCCGGCAGCCCCTGCGCTTTGTTTTCCTTCAAACCGTCCCCAGGCCCCGCCCTCTCGC
>VWZE01025757.1:71885-98696 GCA_013396675.1 Eubucco bourcierii | reverse complement strand
CCCCCGCCGCCGCCGCCGCCCTCCCGCCGCCCGCGCGCGCCTAACGGTCCGCGCCCGCCCGCCGCCGCCCCGCGCGGGAGGAGGAGGAGGAGGAGGATGAAGGAGATGAAGCAGCGGAGGAAGAAGGAGCGCACGTGGGCCGAGGCCGCCCGCCTGGTGAGGGGGGTGTGGGACCGGGGATCCGAGCCCTGCCGCTGAGGGCCTGGGGTGGGCCTCGGGAGGCGGCGCGGGTGCTCGGCTGGGCCCCGAGGGGCCTTCCGCCCCGGGGAGCTCCTCTCACCACAGGAACCGACCCCACCTCGAGTAACGGGGCCGGCGGCGGGGACGAGCCCGGGTCCCGAGCTTCCCGGCTCTGGGGGCAGTGTCGCCAGCTTCCCCCCTCCCGGGTCTCGCGGCCGGCGCCTTCTCCCCGATTGTTTTTCTTCCCGAGCCGGGTGGGAAGGAGGAGACCCCCGGTATGTGGGGGACCCGGTGCGGGCGCAGCCCCCGGCCTGCAGCGGGGTTCTGGACCCAGCTGCCCACTGCTGCGGGGCTCCTCGCAGCCATCGCCGCCTCCCGCCAGGCCCAGGGGGGCCCGGGACGGGTACTGTGGAGGTTCGCTCCCGCTCTTCGGTGTCTACCGTCTCGGTTGTTGCCCCGGGCCGTGCTCGGGGTGGGAAGGGTTCATTTTCTTCCTTTTAGGTGTCTCAGGACTGGGCGGGAGGAACCGGAGCCTCCGGCCTGGCCCCGGGGCAGGGCCTGTTGCTGTCAAAACTTTGTGCCTTATTTCCTCAGCTTTCTTCCGTGCCCCAGACGCAGGCCTGGGGCTGCCCGGGCCACGAGGGCTGCAGGCAGGCATCCCTTGGTCCTCTCTCGGGCCTTTAGGAGCTGTAGCTGTTGGGCACACTTAAATTCTTTTTGTTCTTTGAGAAGCTGCTTTGAAGGCTTCGACTTCCAGCTCCCAGGTTTGTGTAGGTCTGTTTGACTCTGCTACCGTGTGGCAGTGGGAGGAGGAGGAGGATGGTGGTGGTTTCCTTCCAGGATGTGTGTTTGAACCACATCTGTCTTCAACCCCATTTATAAAGGAGGAAATAATGAGCCCCAAAATATCTTGAGAGTCTTCCAGGTGTGGTGAGTGGGAACTGGGCAGAAGTTTGCTTTGGGGTGGGCTTGGAGGTGTTTGGGCTCACTGCTTGGCATCACCACAAGCTGATGGTCACTGCTGCTGCAAGGAGCTTGCTCCTTTTGGTCTCTGCCTGGGGGCTGCTCGTGCTTGGTGGCACAGACCTGTGCTGGGGCTATCTGTGATGATCCCACAGCTTGTGGCCAGTGTGAGCAGATCCCTGCAGTGTCCTCCCCATAGCCCTAGCAGTGGCACTGGCTGTTGAGGATAGGGCTGTACTGGCTGTGTAGTGTGTGGGCATCTGGAGGAATGGCCCTTGAGGGTGCCCTGATCCCTTGGGGGTTTTGTTTTTGTGTGTTTTGGTTTTTGCCTGGCCAGGTTGTGCTGGAGCACATAAACGTTCTGGGGAACAACTGGGGTGAGTCCAGCTGAGAGTTGTGCCTGGAGTTGGGGATCTTCAGGGTAGGTCTTGGTGCTCCTCCTGAGTGAGATTTGTTTGGCTGTCAGAGTGTTTTCTTAGGGCCTGCCAGGAGGAAACCTAATCAGCCAAGCATCCATCTTCCAGCAGCTTGCATCATCTTTTGTGTGTAAGTTACAGTGTTCTAGACCCACATGACTGAGCTGCAGAAACTGGAGAAGGGCAGGAGCTGGCCACTGTGGGGCTACCCTGCAGGAGCAGGTGAGCAGTGCCATGCCCTGTGGTCCTCTTTGAGACCCTGGTTCTGCCAGCCAAGCAGGTTGGCAGGGGGAGCTGTGGGGCAGAGGATGTGCTAGGTGACCTGGCACAAAATCATCTCCTTGGGATCAGATCAGGCAGCAGATGGAGAGAGGAGATCCTGCCCCTCTGCTCTGCTGAGACCTCACCACAGGAAGGACTTGGACCTGATGGAGAGGGTCCAGAGGAGGCCATGGAAATGTTCAGGGGGTTGGAGAACCTCAACTAAAAGGCCAGGCTGAGGGAGCTGCAGGTGTGCAACCTGGAGAAGGCTGCAGGCAGAGCTCAGAGCAGCCTGCCAGGACCTGAAGGGGCTCCAAGCAGGCTGCAGAGGGACTGCTCCCAAAGGCCTGCAGGGACAGGACCAGGGCAGTGGTTTGAAATGAGAGCAGAGCAGACTGAGAGTGGAGGTGAGGAACAAGTTCTGCACCAGGAGGCTGCTGCAGCACTGTCACAGGTTGCCCAGGGAGGGAGCTGAGGCCTCCTGGCTGGAGCTGTTGCAGGTGAGGCTGGAGAAGGCTGTGAGCAAGCTGCTGTAGGGGAGGATGTCCCTGCTGGCTGCAGGGGGTGGCACTGGGAGGGTTTTTGGAGGTCACTTCCAACCCAACCCATTCCAGGATTCTCTGGATGGTTTCAGTTCTAACAGGTGAGCAAACCTCAGCATCTCTGGGCTGCCCAAAGCAGCAGAGGAGACTCCAAAGCAGTCTCCTCACGCTTGTGAGATGGGGGAAGGAACTCTTCACACCCACCTCTGGGCCAGCACCTCAGGCAGAGTGGGTGCCAGAGCTGTCTAAAGCCTCACCAGCAACTCAGAGCAGACCTAGCCCCATCTCACACCAGAGCATCCACTTCCAGAGCCCTGGAGCTGCTCTTGCAGCTCTCAGGACTGATTGTAAATGTGCTAAAGATAGCTCTGGAGCTACCACTCCTCTCACACGTGCTCCCTGTCAGAAAAGCTTTTCCCTTCCCTTTCTGGCACACACTTCTGTGCTTTGTATTCCTCTCAAGGTTTTTCAGCATCACAGGCAAAAGTGGTTTCCAGTGTGACCACTCCTGCAGAGCTGAGGCTGTGCACGTGCCACAAAATGAGCCCTGAAGGCTCTGTTTGGACACCCAGAGCTGATGTCTAATTAATTAATTGGGGGAGTGATGCAAACTGCCATCATGAGTGGCATGGAACCTCTTGGCTGTCTGTGTTGCAAAGGGTGGAGGGGGAAATCTTTTTTGAGAGGTAAGGGATAGGTAAATGCCTAAGTTGTGGCTGCAGCTGGAAGGTTGCTGTGGTGCTGGCAGTGCCAGGATGGAGTCTGGGCTGTGGTGGGTAACCTGCAGGATCATCTCTTTCCCCCAGCTCTCCCATTAAGCAGCCTCTCCACTTTGTTGACTGGAAATGGTTCCCCTGAGCACAGCTGCTTTTATCTTTATGTAAATGCTCCTCCAGGCTGAGTTTTAGCCTGGCTGTGGCTGTCACTCCAGAGGGGGAGTCCCAAGCTGTGAAGAACTCTTTTCTTTTTCCCCACACGTTCCACCTTGTGGCTCCTCAGCCTGGGGAGTGATGAGTTCCCCCTCGGCAGCAGCCTGTGAGTGACAAGGTGACAGGTCATGGGCAGAGCAGGAAGCATCACAAGCTACAGAGGAGGAGGGAGGGGTTGATTAGTGGAGAAAAAAATGCTGGAGCTGGATGGAGTGGGAATGAGAATTGTTTACTGCCTCTGAGGAGGGCTGAGTGTCTGCTTTGATCTTTGCTTTAAACTCTTGGTCTGTTCCTTGGGTTTGATCTCTGTATCCCCTTCCAGGTTAGCAGCAGCACCACCACCTTCAGACAGCTGGTAAATCCACCTGTTGGGATGAGAAATTGCTTTTAGCCCAAAGCAGAGCTGAAGAGCAGCCCTGCAGTGCCCTGGCTTGGCTGCTGCATCCCTTGCAGAGGTTGGAGGTGCTCTGGAGATGCACACAGGGCCCTACATGACCATCGTGGGGGGTGGTTCTGTACATGTCCTGTTCCTGCGACTCCAGAAAACAACCTCAGGGCTCTGGACCTCCCCACGGTGCTGCATCGACTCACATCTGGCTGATGCTGAGCTAGATGTGGCCTCTGGCTTGCTCCCTGGGCCTGTGACAGCAGTCAGAGTGAAAGCTGCCAGCCTGGCTGCCTCCTCTGAAGCTTGCTGACAGATGGCATCCGGGCCCAGCATCACCCTGCCTGTTGCAGCAGGGGAAGTTAGACCACAGAAAGTTCTCAAGTCATAGAATCATAGAAGGGTAAGGCTGGAAGGGACCTCAAGGATCATCCAGTTCCAACCCCCTGCCATAGGCAGGGACACCTCCCACTAGCACAGCTCACTCAAGGCCTCCTCCAACCTGGCCTTGAACACCTCCAGGGAGGGAGCAGCCACAACCTCCCTGGGCAACCTGTGCCAGTGTCTCACCACCCTCACTGCAAACAACTTCCTCCTAACATCCACTTTCAATCTCCCCTCTGCCACTTCAAACCCATTCCCCTTGTCCTGCCATTCCCAGCCCTTGTCAATAGTCCCTCCCCAGCCTTCCTGCAGCCCCCTTCAGATCCTGCAAGGCCACTCCAAGCTCTCCTGGAAGCCTTCTCCTCTCCAGGCTGCAGAGCCCCAACTCTCTCAGCCTGTCCTCACAGCAGAGCTGCTGCAGCCCTCTCAGCATCTTGGTGGCCTCCTCTGGACTGGCTCCAACACTTCCATGTCCTTCCTGTGCTGGGGGCTCCAGAACTGCACCCAGGACTGCAGCTGGGGTCTGAGGAGAGCAGAGCCAAGGGGCACAATCCCCTCCCTTGCCCTGCTGCCCACACTGCTCTTGCTGCAGCCCAGCACACAGTTGCTGTCTGGGCTGCACTCACACTGCAGCCTCAGGTTGAGCTTTTCATCACCCCAGACCCCCAGGGCCTGTTCCTCAGAGCTGCTCTCAGCTATTCCCCACCCAGCCTGGAGCTGTGCTTGGGACAGCCCCTTGGCTGTGCCAGGCTGTGCCCTGTGCCTGTGGGCTCAGCATTTGTGCCCCATCATGCCCAGGGCTTTGCTGAATTCCATCTCCTTGGCACTCAGCAAGCAGCACTCCGTGCCCTTGGCTGAGGCAGCTGCAGGAGGATCTGCCTCCAAAGGCACATCCTGGTTTACATCTCCTGCAGCTTATTTTGGTTCCTTGTTTCCTGTTTATGTGGGAAATCATCCCCACAGAAATGTTCCCTCCTCTTTTCCAGGCCTTCAGTTCTTGCTTTGAGATGGTTTGGAGCAGTCAGTTGCAGAGGCTTTAAGAAAGGCCTCTTTAGTTCTTCACATGTAAGGAGCAATTCACAGGACATGTGAAGGGAGGAGTTATTCCTGCACTGCCTTTTTCAGGCCTGCTTTTACTCCTTGGCTTCCAGACAGCCCAAATCTTTATCACAGAGTGGCTCCAAGCCATCACTTTTCCCACATCCTTCACTGTCATTTTGGGTCTGGGCAGGGGCAGGTCTGCAGTTGTTGCCTCAGGGATATGCTGAAGCCTTTCCCTCCTCTTCTTCAGCCCTGAGACCAGTGAGGCCTTTGCTCTGAAACTCTCCTGTTTTGCCTGCCCTGCTGCTTCCATTCATCTCCATCCATGATGCTGAGGGGCCTGGAGCAGCTCTGGGAGGAGCAAAGGCTGAGAACCCTGGGGCTGAGAGCCTGCAGAAGAGCAGCCCCAGAGGGCAGCTGAGCAATGCTCAGCAAGAGCTAAAGGAGCTGAGGGGGACAAGAAGCTGGGGCCAGGCTCTTGTCAGTGCTGCCCAGGGACAGGCCAAGGGGCACTGAGCACAAACTGGGAACCAGGAGGTTTCCTGAGGAGAAACTTGTTTGGTGTGAGGGTGCAGAGCCCTGGAGCAGGCTGCCCTGAGAGGCTGTGGAGTCTCCTTCTCTGCAGAGCTTCCAACCCCAGCTGGGCACTGTGCTGCTGGGCAAGCTGCTGTGGGTGCCCTGCAGGAGCAGGGGTTGGGCTGGATGATGCTCAGAGGTCACTTCCAACCCCCCCATGCTGAGCTCTGTCCTCTGAGCAGGATTCTGACTCCTGCCCTTCTTGAGACTAAGCAACAATCAGGGGGTTGGCAGCTGCTGGATTGTGCAGTTGCTGTCCAGTGCCACCTTGAGTGGCAGAAGTAGTGCTGGGTGCTTCACCAGGAGGCAGGAAGGTCCCTGGCAGGGAGAACCTTTTGCATCACTGAAGGTCACACTGCCTGAGCCACAGCTCTGGAGGCTGCATGTGGCAGCAGCTTGCTTTAAAAGCTGGGGTAAAGCTTCTGCTGACTTCATGCTGTGGGGTCAAGGCCAAATCCTGCTGCTTTTCCTCCCTCTTGTTTCATTAAGGAGCAGGTTAAGGAGAGGTTTTGTGATGCTCAGCCTGGTCTGATCCTGAGGCAGCTGAAATTTTCAGCCTGTCCCCTGCAGTGGATGCATTTTAAGAGGCTTTACTGCTCGGGTCTGAGCCACTCTGTGAGCAGAGAGGTAAATTCTCTACTGACTTGAGGCCCTTTCTGTCTTTCCAGGTGCTGGAAAATTACTCTGATGCTCCTATGACACCAAAACAGATTCTGCAGGTCATAGAGGCTGAAGGACTGAAGGAAATGAGGTTAGTATTGATGATCCTGGCTGGAGCCTGGCGTGGAGCGTGGAGGAGGCTCCCCAGGAAGCCTCCAGTTGCTTAGTGCAGTTCTGCTACATCTCCTGCCCACTTTTCTTCTGCTGCTACTCCTGCAGGCATTGCAGATGACAGCAGAGACATTTCTGAACAGGTTGTGGGTTGGGTTGGTTTCTTTTTTTTTTTTTTCCCTCTCCTTTGACAATAACTGGGAGCTGTTGCTTGGATTTTTTGGTAACAGAGAGAGTCTTCTTCAGCCCTCTCTTGTGAAACCAATGCCTGCTGCAGGTCAGGCTCCAGCATTGGCTGCTACTTCCCACCTCCTCCTCCAGTTCTCTCCTGGGCAGCTCCCAGTTCCTGCTGTTCTGGCTGCAGCTTGAGGACAGTTGAAGTGCTGTCTCCTGTGGTGCTTCGCTTCTGGAGCAGACAAGATGCTGTAGGAGATTCCAGAAGCTTTTCCATGTCTCTGGGAGCTTCTGCTCAGATTTTGGAGTGCAGCTCACACTCCTGTGGCTCCTGGCATCGTGGGGGAGATGCCCATTCTGAGTTGGGTTCCCTGTGGAGCAGAAGCTGATGAGGAGACTCAGAAGTGGCAGGGCTGGGAGACTTTTCCTTGCTGAAGTGACTGTGAGCTTCCATCTGTCCCTGTGGCAGCTAGAGGAGCTGAACACAGAGTGCCTTGCAGATCAAAGGGAGTTGCTAACTGATGGTCCAAGTGCCTCAGTCAGTGCCACGTGGCAGCAAAAGGAAGTTGGAGCAGCAGGAGCAGACAAAGCAATCCCTGGCTGCTGCCTGTTGATTGCCTCTGCTGGGACCCCACCTGCAGCACTGCCTCCACTTCTGGAGTTCCTTTGGTGGGGGGAGATTCAGAGGAGGCCATGAAGGTGATCAGGGACCTGGAGAACCTTCCTTATAGAGACAGGCTGGGAGAGCTGGGGCTGTTCAGTCTGGAGAAGAGAAGGCTCTGGGGAGCCAAGGGCTGGGAGTGCCAGGGTGAGAGGGAATGGATTGAAGCTTGTGGAGAGGAGATTGAGAGTGGAGGTGAAGAAGAAGTTCTTGGCAGTGAGGTTGGGGGAGACACTGGCACAGGTTGAGGGTGGGGAGACACTGGCACAGGTTGCCCAGGGAGGTTGTGGAGCACAGAAGCACCCAACGTGATCTTTGATCACGTTGGGTGCTTCTGTGCTCCACAACCTCCCTGCAGATCTTCTTCTGTGCTCCACAACCTCCCTGGAACTCTTCTTCTGTGCTCTAAAGCTGAAATGCTTTTTGGGTTGAAAAAGGAAACTTTTTTGGTCAGTTTGCAGTTTGAGAATGATCTTCTTTTGAAATGTTTTGTCTCCCTTCAGTTCTCAGTTTCACTTTTAGTAACAATATCAGCCTGGCTTGGGTGGCTTTTCCAGGTAACTTTTTCTGCCTCTGACTAATTGGAAAACACCAGAGGAGGTGACACAGAAGTTCCAGCAGTGTCAGGTGGGGGATGAGTTGGCAGATGAAGGCATCAGACATTTTCTCTCTAACTCTGCTAGTGCAGAGCCTGAGTCTTGACAGGGAGAAGATCCCAGCATGGTGATGGTTGGAAGGGACCTCTGGAGATCAACCAGGCCAACCCCCTGCTCCAGCAGGGCACCCACAGCAGCTGCACCCACAGCAGCACAGTACCCAGGGGGAGTTGGATGCCCTGCAGGGAAGGAGACTCCACAGCCTCTCTGGGCAGCCTGCTCCAGGGCTCTGCACCCTCACACCAAACAAGTTTCTCCTCAGGGAACCTCCTGGCTTCCAGTTTGTGCCCACTGCCCCTTGTCCCATCACTGAGCACCACTGACAAGAGTCTGGTCCCATCCTGGCACTGGATGAGCTTTAAGCTCCCTTCCCACCTCCACCATGAATCTAAGACAGCAATTGTCAGAGGGAGGTTTTCAGGCAGCCCTGCAGCCCAGCTGCCTACAGAGGCAGGCACCACAGCAGCAGGCCAAGGGCAGGCTTCAGATGCTTGAAAAGAAAGCAACACAGAGCAGTGAAGGGAGTGAGGTGCCCCAGGGAGGTGGGCACTGGAATCAGGGGGCAAGGGAGGAATATTCCCACCAAAGAAATGTAGTGAGGCAGGATCCCAGCATGGGGGGGGTGGAAGTGACCTCTGGGCATCATCCAGGCCAACATCACTTCTCCAGCAGGGCACCCACAGCAGCTTGCCCAGCAGCACAGTGCCCTGGGAGGGGTTGGAAGCTCTGCAGAGAAGGAGACTCCACAGCCTCTCTGGGCAGCCTGCTGCAGGGCTCTGCACCCTCACACCAAACAAGTTTCTCCTCCACATGTGTGGGGACAATCAGTGCTGGGTTTGATTTTTCCCCTTCCTGCTGCTCAGTAAATCTTGGGGTGCTCTACAAGATCAATCTAACTCCAAGTTTGATGCAGAGAAAGGGAAGGAATGGGGCATAAAAATCAGAAACATCTAAAAAATGGCTGAGAGCAGCTTTAAAATTGGTGAAACGTTTCCTGTTTGCTGCTGATTGCTTTGCTCTGAGCTGAGGCTGATGCCAGGTCAGAAGGGAAACAGTTCTGATTGTACCATAAAGGTGATGAGGCACTGGCACAGGTTGAGGGTGGTGAGACACTGGCACAGGTTGCCCAGGGAGGTTGTGGAGCACAGAAGCACCCAACGTGATCTTTGATCACGTTGGGTGCTTCTGTGCTCCACAACCTCCCTGCAGATCTTCTTTGCTCCACAACCTCCCTGGAGGTGTTCAAGACCAGGCTGGATGAGTCCCTGGGCTGGTGGGGAAGGTGTCCCTGCCTATGGCAGTGGAATTGGCACTGACTGACCTTTAAGGTCCCTTCCAACCCAAGCTGTTCTGTGATCCACTGAATGGTTTAGGTTGGAAGGGAGCTCAAAGCTCCATCCGGTGCCCACCTCCTGCCATAAGCAGAGACACTTCCCACTAGAACAGGTCTGTGAATGGCTTCTGCCCCTTCCATCAGCTGAGGGATGGAGCCCAATGGAACATCCCCTTCAGGCTCTTGCCCTGCTGAGGCCATTCCCTAAAGCTGGCTGCTCTCTCTCTTGCAGTGGCACCTCTCCCTTGGCCTGTCTCAATGCCATGCTGCACTCCAACTCCCGAGGTGGTGATGGCCTCTTCTACAAGCTGCCTGGAAGGATCAGCCTCTTCACACTCAAGGTAAGTGCTGAGCTCCTGCCCTCTCAGCTGAGCTCTTGCTGACACCTTCTAGTAGCCTTCCAGGATCTGAAAGGGACTACAGGAGGGCTGGGGAGGGATTATTGACAAGGGCTTGGNTGCTTCTGTGCTCCATAACCTCCCTGCAGATCTTCTGTGCTCCACAACCTCCCTGGAGGTCTTCTGTGCTCCACAACCTCCCTGGAGGTCTTCTGTGCTCCACAACCTTCCTGGAGGTGTTCAGGACCAAGTTGGATGAGGCCTTGAGCCACCTGTTCTAGTGGGAGGTGTCCCTGCCTATGGCTGAGCTTTGAGGTCCCTTCCAACCTAACCCATTCTGTGAGCTCTGGGAATTAAACTGTGCCACTGAGCACCCCTCTGAGCTGTGCCTTGTGTGAGATCATTGTGGCAAAGGGGATCTGGGAGTCATTGCTCTGCTTCTCAACTGGCTTCAGCCACAAATGATCAGTTCCTTTTAAAGCACTCCTGTGACTCCTTGGATTGCACAGGCAAGACCAGAGAATTGTGGCATGATTGGCACTGGAAAGCACCTTAAGCATCACCTAGTCCTAACCTTCCCCCTACCATGGGCAGGGATGCCTCCTGCTGGAGCAGCTTGCTCAAGGCCTTACCCAACCTGGCCTCCAGCACTGCCAGGCTTGGAGCCTCCACAATTTCTCTGGGCAGCCTGTGCCAGTGCCTCACCATCCTCATCCTCACGTCTGGTTTCAGTCCTGCTCCTTCCAGTCTGAAGCCATCTCCCCTCACCCTGTTACTCCAGGCCTTTGGACAAAGTCCCTCTCCAGCTCTCCTGGTGCCTCCTTCAAACACTGGAAGCTGCTCTGAGGTCTCCCTGGAGCCTTCTCCCCTCCAGGCTGACCAAGCCCAACTCTCTCAGCCTGGCCTCACAGCAGAGGGCTTCTAACTTCCAGCCCTGCCAGCACTGCTGTGGCCTCCTCTGGCACTGCTCCAACAGGTCCCTGTCTGTGCTGTACTGAGGGCTCCAGTTGGGGTCTCAGCACAGCAGAGGGGCAGAATCCTCTCCCTCCCTCTGCTGCCCAGGCTGCTGGAGATCAGCCCAGGACACAGCTGGCTCTGGGCTGTGAGGACACTGCCAGCTCACAGGGAGCTTCTCATCACCCAGCACCCCCAAGTCTCTCTCCTCAGCACTGCTCTTTATCCATTCCTCACCCAGCCTGGATTTATGCTTGGGATTGCCTGAGCCAACTGCAGGACCTCCTAAGATAAATCCTCTTATCCCAGCACTTGGTGTCCAGTTCAGGTGGCTGCTTAATCAGAGGGCTGCAGCAGCTCTCCTGTGAAGACAGACAGAGAGTTGGAGCTGTTCAGTCTGGAGAGGAGAAGGCTGTGAGGAGACCTTGTTGTGACCTTCCAGCATCTAAAGGGGACTACAGGAAAACTGGGGAGGGACTTCTTAGGATGTCAGGTGGGAGTGGAGTGAAACTAGAAGTAGGGAGATTCAGACTGGATGTTAGGGGGAAGTTTTTTTCACCATGAGGGTGGTGAGAACCTGGAGCAGGTTGCCCAGGGAGATGTTTCAGGGTGGTTTGGATGTGGTGCTTAGGGCTATGGTTTAAGGTGAATCTTGTAGAGTAGGGTTCTGGGTTGGACTTGGTGATCCTGAGGGGCTGTGCCAGCCTGCATGGTGCTGTGAGGTGGTGGAAGCCTCATCCTGGAGGTGTTCAAGGCCAGGCTGGATGTGGCTCTGAGCAACCTCATCTAGTGAGAGGTGTCCCTGCCCGTGGCAGGGGAGGCTGGAGCTGGATGATCCTTGAGGTCCCTTCCAGCCCTGCCAATTCTGTGATTCTCATTCTCATTGCTGCTCCTTTCCTGCCAGCCAGAAGGGAACAGAACCAAGCAGCAGATCAAACTGCTCTGCCAGCTTGCAGCTCCCAGTCAAACCTTGCAGGCAGAGAGCATTGCTCAGCCTCCTGCCTGCTCTCTGTGCTGTGCAGTCTGTGCATTCAGCATCATCCCAGGGGTCTCTCTGGGATGTTTATTTTTAGGGGGAGTTGTTTTGACCCAGTACTCAGAAATGTTGATGTTTCTGAGGCTTCTCTTTCCCCTTGTCATGTGCTGTTGGGTTCCCTGCTCAACATCAGCTGGGTGGAGCAGCTGAGCTACCTGTTGTCTGCTTGCAGCTTGCTTTGGTTTTTGGTTTTGTCTTTTCTGCTGTCAGAAAATGTTGTTGAGTTGCCATATTTGGCTGCAAACAGATGGAAATGAAGTGGCTTTGATTTGTACAAGTAGTAAACACATCTCCTGAGCTTACTATCTTAGTAGCTGGCTACTGGGATGCTGCTCAGTTCTTTCATAGTGAGAATGAGCACAGAATGGCAGGGGTTGGAGGGGACCTCTGGTGATTGAGGCTAACCTCTCTGCCAAGGCAGGCTCAGGTAGGTCACACAGGAACACCTCCAGGTGGGGTTGGGAATGGCTCCAGAGATGGAGACTCCACCACCTCTCTGGGCAGCCTGCACCAGGGCTCCAGCACCCTTAATGAAGTTCCTCCTCATGTTCAGATGGAACTCCTCATGTTCAAGCTGGTGCCCCTCACCCTTTGTCCTGTCACTGGGCACTGCTGAGCAAAGCCTGGTCCCATCCTCCTGCCACCCACCCTTGAAGTATTGCTGAGGATTGCTGAGACCCCTTCAGGCTGCTCTTCTCCACACTGAACAGCCTCAATCCCCTCAGCCTTTCTTCACAGAGAGGTTCCAGTCCCCTCTGCTGCCCTTTGCTGTCCTCTCTCCAGCAAGTCCCTGTCCCTCTTGAACTGAGGAGCTCAGGATAATTCCCTTCAGAGGCTCCCCAGTGTGGAGGAGTGCAGTTCCTCACCTTAATGAGCTGGGATGTGTTGGGGTCACTCACGCAGGAGGTGCCTGCGCCGCGTGCTGGCGCTTCGGCTGATTTCTCTTCCACTCTGAGCCCAGACAGGGGAGGTTACAGTAGGGCAGGTGAAACCCAAACTGGTTCCCCAAACCCTGTGCACTAAAGGTTGTGTTGGTAGAGGTGGTGGAGGGGGGCTGCAGCCATCCCAGTTGTGTTTGCCCCCGTTAGAAGGATGCTCTGCAGTGGTCCCGGAACCTGTCGGTGCCGGAAGGGGAGGAGCTGGAGGACGCAGCAGATGCAGAGAGCTGTGGGTCCAATGAAGCCAGCACTGTGAGTGGTGACAACGATGGTAAGTGTCTGGTGGCCTTCACCTGAAGCCACAGGCCTGCCCCAGGCTCTGCCTGACCTCTCCTCTCTCTTTCAGTGTCTCTCGATGAAACCTCCTCCAACGCCTCCTGTTCCACTGAGTCTCAGAGCAAGGCACCTGCTGCCCCCCGGGAGAGCTACAGAACTGCCTCTCAGGTAGGAAACACTGGGAATAGTGGGAAGCAGGAAGCCTCTGAGGGACCTTTCATTGCTGGGTGATGAGTGGGTGAGCAAGATGGGGACTGGTTGGGCAGAGGTGTCTCAGAGTTATGAAGCCTTCTCCCCTTAGGTGGGGTTTGCAGTGTGGGGAGGGATTGTGGACTGGGAGGTGATTTGGATTCCCTGCTCATCACAAAGGTGACTCCTGAAGGGTCACTTCAGAGCCAGGTAGCTCTTAACCAAACTGCCTAGAAGATGTGGGCTACAAAGATGATCAGAGGCCTGGAGAACCTCCCTGGTGAGGACAGGCTTGGGAGAGTTTGGGCTGTTCAACCTGGAGGAGAAGGCTCTTGGGGGGCCTTAGAGCAGCTTTCCAGTACCTGAAGGGGCTCCAGAATTGCTGGGGAGGGACTTCTGACAAGGGCTGGGAGTGCCAGGATGAGGGGAATGGCTTTGAGCTGGAAGAGAGGAGATAGAGAGTGGAGATGAGGAAGAAATTCTTGGCAGTGAGGATGGGGAGACACTGGCATAGGCTGCCCAGGGAGGTTGTGGGTGTCCTCCTCTGGAGGTGTTCAAGGCCAGGCTGGATGAGACCCTGAGCAGCCTGGAGGTGTCCCTGCCAATGGCAGGGGATTGGCACTGGCTGAGCTTTGAGATGCCTTCCAACCCAAGCTGCTGTCTGGATCTATGATTTTTACCCTTCCATAATGCCTTTGCTTCCCTGGTTTGCTCTTGGTTCCATCCTGGGCTGCAGACAAACAAGCAGAAGAAGAAGCCTGGAGTGATGCTGCCTCGTGTTGTGCTCACACCCCTGAAAGTCAACGGTGCCCACATGGAGTCTGCCTCGGGTGAGCATCACTCTCTAATGGCTGCCCAGGGAGCTTTTAATCACCTCTCCCTAATTATCTGTTAAGTTTGCCTCAGGATTTCCTTAACCCTGGCTGCCAGTGCCTGGGGCTGTGGAGAGTTGTGCTGAGCTCTGTCAGAGGAGTTGGTAACTGGGCAACACCACCCTGCCAGGGCACACGTTGGCAGCAGATGATCCTTGCAGCAGACCTCTCTCCAGGCTGGGTTTCTGCTGCTCTCTGCATGGCTTTGAGATGTGGGTTTGCTTTTTTAGGCTTCCCAGGCAGGCATGCAGATGGGGAGAGCAGCAGCACCTCCAGCAGCAGCAGCAGCTCCTTGGCCCTCTGCAAAGCCTCCTTGCGCAGCAGAGCAGAAATCAACAGGGATCCTCCTCAGCTGCTCAGAGGCATCCGGAAGCCCACAGCAGGTTGGTGCTCTGCTTGTAGTCAGAAGAGTAATTGGGCATGAACAGGGCAGTGCTGAGGTCCCTCTGTAGCTGAGACAAGAGCCAAGGTTCTTTTCCTTCTGAAGGCAGATGATGATCTCAGGCTCACAAGCCAGACCTCCCCCCTGAGCGTTATTGAGCCAGCAGAAGTTTGTGTGCTCTGAATTGTACCTGAGCATGCCAGAGATGTGACCTCCTACCAAAACTCCAGCTGCACAGTTGTTAATTAGTGTGTTGGAGAATCATTCTTCATGGAATCAGAGTTGTGTGGGCTGGAAAAGGCCTCTAAGAGCACCCAGGCCAGGCAGCAACCTAACACCACCATGGCCACCCAAACGCTGTCCCCAAGTGCCATGGCCACAATGCTTCTTGAACACCTCCAGGGATGGGGACTCCACCACCTCCCTGGGCAGCCTGTGCCAGTCCCTGACCACTCTTGCACCATAGAATTTTTCCTAATGCCCAACCTAACCCTCCCCTGGCACAATTTTAGGCCATTTCCTCTCCTTCTATCACCTGATACCAGGGAGAAGAGACCAACTCCAACCTGGCTCCAGCCTCCTTTTCAGAGAGCTGTAGGGAGCCAAAGGTCTCCTCTCAGCCTCCTCTTCTCCAGGCTGCACACCCCCAGCTCCCTCAGCTGCCTCTCACCAGCCAGACCCTACCTTAGCTTTGTTGCCCTTCTGGACCTGCTCCAGCTCCTCAATCTCCTTCTGGGAGTGAGGGGCCTGAAACTGACCCTGGGATTCGAGGTGCAGGCTCACCAGTGTGCAGTACAGGGGCACAACCCCTGCCCTGGTCCTGCTGGGCACACCATTGGTGATCCAGGGCAGGGTGCTGGTGGCATTTTTGGCCACCTGGGCACACTGCTGGCTCCTCTTTGGCTGCTGTCAGCCAGCACCCCCAGTTCACACTCTGCTCTGCTCCAGCTCTTGCTACTTTTGCTGTTGTAGGCTCTCCTGCTGCAGTGCTTGCACACAACCAATGTTTGTTTTATCTGCCTGTCCTCCAACTGCAGGGCAGATGAAAAGGAACCGTGGTGAGGACATTGACTTTGAAACTCCTGGTTCCATCCTGGTCAACACCAACCTGCGAGCGCTCATCAACTCCAGAACCTTCAACGCTCTCCCCTCCCACTTCCAGCAGCAGCTGCTCTACCTCCTTCCCGAGGTCGACAGGCAGGTAGGAGTGGTGCAGCCTGGGGGGGTGGGGGTGTTTACATTCCCTGCCTTGGCCCCGGAGGGCTGGAGGCAATGCTGGCTGTGTCCATCAGGTGGGGGCTGACGGCTCGATGCGGCTCAGCGGCAGCGCTCTCAACAATGAGTTCTTCACCCACGCCGCGCAGAGCTGGAGGGAGAGGCTGGCTGATGGTGAGTGGATGTGGTTCTGGAGGAGAGCTCTTCAGTGCAGGGCATCTTGGGGGGGTTCTTTGACAGGTAACAGAGGAGTGGCTGTGCTGCCCCCAACCATTCTTCCTCTGTAGAATCAAAGATGTGCTTTCCTTTGGGGCCTACAGAGCACAGTGGTGGAGATGTGAAGGTGCCAGACTTAGCTTCATGGAATGGTTTGAGTGGGAAAGGACCTTTCAAGCTCATCCACTCCAATCCCCTGTACTCCCCAGGGACATCCCCAACCGGAGCAGAGTTGCTCACAGCCCCAAACAGCCTGATCTGCAGCGCTGCCAGGGCTGGGGCAGCTCCCACCTCACTGGGCAACCTGGACCAGGCTCTCCCCACCCTCATTTCTCCCTTCTCTCCAGTCTGAATCTTCCTCTTCTAGCTCAGACCATCCCCCCTTGTCCTGTCAAAACAGGCCCTGCTCAAAAGTCTGTCCCCAGCTTTCTGCTGGGTCCCTTTGAGCTCTGAAAGGCCACCAGAAGGTCTCCCTGGAGCCTTCTCTTTTCCAGGCTGAGCAACCACAACTCTCTCAGCCTGGCCTCACAGCAGAGAGCTTTCAGCCCTCAGTGACCTGCATCTTTTGGCTTTGTGACCATTGCCCTTAAGGAGTTGCAGTGACAGAAGATGTGTCCTCTGTACCTGTCCAGCTGCTGCAGAGGCACCAAAGGCTGCATTTGCAGAGGCAGGTTTGTGTGGAACCTGAAGTTCAGTCTCTTGCTTCCACGCAGGTGAATTCACCCACGAGATGCAAGTTCGAATTCGGCAGGAGATGGAAAAGGAGAAGAGAGTGGAGCAGTGGAAGGAGAAGTTCTTTGAGGACTACTATGGACAAAAGTGAGACATTTTACCTCCTCTGTCCTCTTTGTGTTCTGTGCCTGTGCAGGTAGCAGAGTGTTTGTGCTTGATGGGTGCCCAAAAGACACAGCTTAAACTCCTGGCAAAGCCCAGCTTGTGGGGTTGCAGCAGGGGAGTGCTGGGTGGAGCTGCCTGACAGCAGCGTTTGTGTCCCAGGGAAGGTCACATCCCTGGTTCCCATCTCTTGGTTTTCTCACTCCCTGTGGCCAAGCCGTGGGGTGGGAGGTGTGGAATGATCGTGGGGACTCTGGGAGGTCTGATGGGTCTCAGCTTTGCCGTCTGTGGAAGCTCAGCTGCCGGCGTTGGGTGGGCTTCAGCTTTCAGCTCCTTTTTACATCTCCCTCACAGGTTGGGCTTGACCCAGGAAGAGTCCCAGGAGCAGAGCTTGGCGCAGGAAGACGCCGAGAACAGGACGGGGCTGGCTGTGAAGGCAGAGGCTCGGGGGCCGCGGGGGCCGGCGGCTCGGCAGCGGGACGGCCACTTCCGCAAGCGCTCCCGCGCCGACCTGCGCTGCAGGGCCAGGAGGAGCCTCTACAAACTGCGGGAGGCTGAGCAGGCAGAGGCCTCCAAGGAGGCCACTCCAGCACCACCTGATTCCTCCCTTCGCAAAGAGACCAAGCCTGAGGCAGAGCTGAAGAAGGACGATCTGCGGAGCCCTTCGGCCGCGGCGCTGAAGCCGGAGACTTCCCAATCCCACCTCTCTCCGGAGGCTTCCAAACTCCACGGGAAATCCGAAGACCCATCCTTGGCAGCTGCAAACAGAATTCCTGCTCTGCCCCAGGACAGCCCTGCTCCTCGGGATTCCAAGGACCAGAAGAGGAAATGCTTTGAGGAGGCTGCCTCTGCATCCTTCCCCGAAAAGAAGCCCCGGCTTGAAGATCGTCAGTCCTTTCGTAACACAATTGAAAGTGTTCACCCAGAAAAGCCACAGCCTACTAAAGAGGAGCCCAAAGTCCCACCCATCCGGGTAGGAAAGGGGCTCCTTGGTGCTTGGGGGGCTCAGGGCTCTTGTGCTTACCACCACCAAAACATTATTAGAGTGGGAAGTGGTGGCATGCTGAGAGAAGTGGCAGGGGCTCCCTGGTGGTGCCCCCTCTGATCCCCACTGTGCCCTTTAGAGAGGCAAGGAAGGGAAAATCACTCTAAGGTCTTTGCAGAAGAGCTCAGGGTGACCTTGACTCCCTTAGGTAACAGTTCTGTGGGTGCAGAAATCACTTTTCCCAAGCCTGACTGACCTGTTGCAAAAGAGACCTTCAAATGGTCATCTTCATCCTGTGCAGCTTGGCAGTGCCTTTGGGGCAGAATCTTCTGACTTGCCCTATCCTGACTGTAAGTGTTCAGCAGCCCTGCAGGGTGCCTACCCTGCTGTAGGGGGTGACTGAGAGGAAATGGCCTGAAACTGGGCCAGGGGAGGCTTAGGTTAGAGATGAGGAAAAATTTCTTTGCTGCAAGAGTGGCCAGGGACTGGCACAGGCTGCCCAGGGAGGTGGTAGAGTGCCCATCCCTGGAGGTGATCAAGCCTGTGGCCATGGCACTTGGGGACAGGGTTTAATGGCCATAGTGGTTGGATCTTAGAGGTCTTTCCCAACCCTACCAATTCTCAGATTGTATGACTCTGGGCTCTGTAGGTCCAAATCCAAATTGCTTATTCTGGAATAGAGTCACAGAATTGTTTTGACTGGAAGAAAACCTTTGAGGTCATCAAGTCAAGTCCAGCAATGATCCAGCTGCCAGGTCTGGTGTCTGTGCCCATGGGCTCTGCTGGAGCAGTCATAATGGAGCTTTACCTGTTCTGTGACAGAGCCCACACAGGCTGCAGGGGCACAAATTGCTGCTCCCCTGCCAAAGGCAGGTCTGAAGTTGGAGTTTTCAGTTTTTATGGAAGCCTTTGATGCTGCCTGTGTTGAGCAGTTACCAGTCAAACATTTTGCTGTCCTCTGTAGGGACAGGCTTGGGAGAGTTAGGGTTGTTCAACCTGGAGAAGAGAAGGCTCTTAGAGACCTTAGAGCAGCCTGCCAGTACCTGAAGGGGGCTACAGGAGAGCTGGAGAGGGACTTCTGACAAGGGCTGGGAGTGACAGGATAAGGGACAATGCCTTTGAGCTGGGGGAGGGGAGATTGAGACTGGAGATGGGGAAGACAGTCTTGGCAGTGAGGGTGGGGAGATACTGGCAGAGGTTGCCCAGGGAGGTTGTGGATGCCCCCAACCAGGCCGGATGAGGCCTTGAGCACCCTGGGCTGGTGGGAGATGTCCCTGCCCAGGGCAGGGGCTTGGAATTGGCTGAGCTTTGAGGTCTCTTCCAGCCCAAGCCGTTGAGTGAGTGTCAGAGGCAGTGCTGATGGCGTCTCCCTCTCTTTGCAGATTCAACTGTCACGTATCAAACCTCCCTGGGTGGTTAAGGGTCAGCCCTCTTACCAGATCTGCCCCCGCATCATCCCCAGCACCGAGCCCTCCGCCCGGGGCCGCGGCGGGGCCCGGACCCTCGCAGACATCAAAGCCAGGGCCCTGCAGGCCCGAGTCCAGCGGGAGGCTGCCGCTGCCATCGGAGGGGGCGGGGGCCCGGGCGGAGGGAGAAGCCCTGACGAAGGAGGCGGCGGCAGAGGAGGAGACGCTGGAGGCCGCGCAGGGCACAGGAGATCCAAGAGGACTCACAGAAAGCGTTCGGCAGATCTGCAGCGAGCACAACTACTGTCGCCTCTCCAGCTGAGTGGGCAGCAGCTGGGCTCCCAGGTGGCTGCTCAGGAGGAGGACTCCAAGGCCTTCCTCCCTTCCAGACGAGGCCTCCTCTCCTCGGCCAGTGAGGGAAGTGGAGATCTGGAAGGCGGTGCCGGCACTGGCTCAGGGGAAGCTCAGCCTGCTGCTGGGTCGCCTAGAAGGTTCCGTGGTGCTTTGACTGGGTCAGCAACTTGTGAGAGGCAGGAGGAGAGCCCTGAGCAGCTCCCCTGTGAGCCAAGGACCAAAACCCCATCCTGTGGAGCATCACAGGAGGGGCAGAGCAGGGAGCCCAGCAGCACAATTTCTCCAGTGAATGGCCTGCGGTGGTCTCAGGTGCAGGGAGCTGCTGCAGTCAGTCCTGGGGCGGATGGGTCACAACTCAAAGGTGGTGGTGGTGCTGCTCCTGCTGCCCAGCTGGCTCAGCACTCCAACCTGAAGGGAAACACCTCCAACTGTCCTGCTCTGCTGCCAGAGTTGTCACCAGATGGTAAAGAATGCCAGCAGGCAGAAAGTCTGGCTAGGTTTAGACTGAACGGCTCTGAGACACTGGTGGAGAAGGGTGGCACTGGCAGTGGTGACTCCAGAGAGGTGGAGCAGGAGGTCCCTGTGCTGTGCAGCTTTGCAGACCTGCAGGCAGAGAGAGTGAGCGAGGGCAAACTGTGGCAGGAAGAACAGAAGATGGAGTCTGTGGCAGAACCTCCCCACGGTGACCTCGTTTCTCAGAACGGGACCAATACCTCTGACAAGCTGCAGCTGAGGGACAGGTGCCCCAGAACAGGACCAGAAGATGCCCATCAGGGAGAGCCTGAAGAGCTGCAGCCAAAGGGAGATGCTGAGGTGCAGAGCACACACAGCGAGACCACAGACACCGCTTCCGACTTGGAAGCCGATGAGAGCACGGAGCTGGATGCCTCTGGCAAAGGCGGTGGCTGCAGGGAGGTGGCTGAGAAGGGCTCCTCCCATGGCAGTGGCACCGAGGGGTGTGACAGGATCAGATCAGGATCACCTGTAGAAGCAGAGGGCCTGGCCTGTGCCCTGGACTTCCCCACGGTGCCCAGCACCGCAGCTGCGGCTCAGAGGTGGGCACCACACACACCACTGCCCCAGAAAGTGGAGAGGGCAGCAGGCCCTGCCTGGCCTGTGCCCTCTGTTGAAACCAACCACCCCCTGGTGGTCATGCAGCTGCTGAAGGGGAAGCTTCCCCTGGAAGAGGTTCTCCCAGCATCTCCCAGCAGCATGGAGCTGGATGGTGCACAGCCGGCACTGGGCACGCAGTCGGAAGGCCTCTGCCTGCCAGCGGAGGGAGGCAGCAGTTGCTGTTTGGGCAAGGAATCTCCTCCAGATGTAGGAATTGAGACGAGTGCCCTAGGCAGGAGTGATGACTTCCATTCTGTGAGATCTTCTGTAGATCCCCAGGAGTGTGGGGCAGGGGCAGCACTGCCCAGAGCTGAGGGTGCCGAGGATCAACCTGCTCCAGAAAAACATTCCAAAGTTGGTTCAGCTTTAAGCTGCCAAGACCAAGTGGCAAATGTGGCAAGTGCCTCTCAGAAGCCTGAAGATTTGGGGCCTCTGGGAAGAACATTTTCCTCCTGTAGCTTTGAGGAGCAGAAGGAGTTGCCCAAGGTCCATCGGATGCCACAGCACAACCTGTTAGCGAGCGTCACCACGAGTAAAAGCCCAGAGAAGCTGAAAGCATCCACAGAGCCTCAGTTTTTATCTCCAGCTCTCCCTTCTCTTGGCCCAAATCAGACAGGGGGCAGCAGAAGTTGCGTCAGCGTTCAAGGCAAGAAGCTCTTCGGCTCCGGCTTCCCTTGCGGCCCCAGCGTTCGCCTGCAGCCCCCCAGGGCTTTAGACTCCACTGCAGCCCTGGGGACCTCATCCCCCAGCAAGCAGAGTCCTCTGGAGAAGAGCTGCGTGTCAGGAGGCGGCAGGGCGGCCGCGAGGGATGGGTGGACCTCCAAGCAGCACAGCACCCCTCTGGGAGCCGGCAAGAGCGAGAAGGGCTCAGCCTGCGGCAGCCTGGCCAAGAGCAACGCCGAGAACAGGAGCGGCGCGGGCGGGAGCCTGGCGGAGCCGCGGGAGCAGCCGCAGGGCCTCCCGAGGGACCTGCCCTTCCTCAGGCTTTCCAGGGAAGCGGGGAAGGGACAGAGCCAGCCCTTGGAGCCTTCTTCCATCCCCTCTCAACTCAACATCAAGCAGGCGTTCTACGGGAGGCTGTCGAGGCTGGGGCTGAAGCCCGGCGGCCGCGGCTGCTCCCCGGGCGCGCCGGCGTTCGCCCGCAGCGTGGTGCAGCTCAGCCACAGGGGCGGCCGCGGCGCCGCCGCCCTCTCCGTCCAGATGTTCGCCGACAGCAGCAGCATGGATGAGATCTCCTTCAAGTGCTCCTGCAGCCTGAAAGCCATGATCATGTGTAAAGGCTGCGGGGCCTTCTGCCACGACGACTGCATCGGCCCCTCCAAGCTCTGTGTACTGTGCCTTGTGGTGAGATAATGGCCGCTGGCCGCGGGCGAGCTGTGTGTTGTGTGGTGTCTTTTGGTAACGACTGATCCTGACTCCTGTACACAAAATCCTCTCCTGTCTGTAGTAGAAACGCTGTCACGCTCTGGCTGGGGAGGAGAGCTGAGCTGCCTTCCCACCAAACACCACGGTGCAAAGCCCTTTCTTGCTCCCCGGGGAGGGAGGATCTGGAGGGATCCTTCCGCTTCGTGCGCCGCTGGAGATCCCAACTGCGCCCTGAGGAGAGGCAGCTTGCTGTGGCCATGCGTGGAGCCTCTGCTGAGGAGCTGCTGACATCCAGAGGAACTGGGAGGAGAGGTTTCCTACTTCAGGGCTGTGCTAGGTGAGGCCCTTCAGTCTTCCACTCTCCCCTCCTGCCGCCTCCATCCCTGGTCTGTGCGGGAGGAGCCAACGGGCAGCCTGCGAGCGAGGAGCTGCTCTGCAGCACTGCTCTGAGCCGTGCCTGGGATGCTGCAGCAGGATGTGGTGCCCAGCAAAGCACTCTGCAGGAGGCTGTGGAGCCAGCCACGGCTCACCTGCACCGGATGGAGCCAACGCGGAGGATGTGAGGAGAACAAAGCAAAACAGAAGCATGGCAGGTGCCAACCCGATGCCTTCTGCTGCTCTGCAGGGTGTTGTGTGGCCCTGGCTGGACTGCTGGCCAGCTGCTGCCACCTCTGCCTCTTGGCTGGCTTCACAAACTGAGGTGAAACCTTGGGAGGTTCCCAAAGCTCTTGGGGGTGTGGCCAAGTGACCTCTGCACCGCAGCCCTGCCCAGGGGTACCTCAACCTGGCTGAGCATCTTGGCTGTGCATCTGTGTGACCATCAGTGACTATCATCTAACATTTAAAGCAGTGTTTTTATCCCCCCTTCCCCCCCCCAGTTTTTTTTTTTTAATGAGTTTGGGGTTGGTTTGGTTTTTTTTTTTTTTTCCTTTTCTATATTTTCATTCTTTGGATGTATAAAGTGAATCCTTTTGGCTCCTGTGAGTAACCTCTCTGCATCTGTTGGGTCATGTATTTATATGTTGTACACAGTACTGGCCAACTCTGTAAATGGATGTGATGTACATAGGACATAAAGGGGTCTCTCTCTTTTGGTTTTTTTTTTCTTCTTCTTCTTCTTCTTTTCTGTTGTCCCCTCCTTGGATTTCCAGGCTCTTACAGCAGCGTTGCAGTCAAGTGGTGGTAGATACCCAACCTTGCACCCCTGGCTGGAGCCTCTCTTCCACCCTGCCCAACATCAGGCTCGGTGCACCAAAGCCTCTCTCCCTGCTGCAGGCAGAGGGTGAGGTGGGAACTCTGGGGTGACCTCGGGGGGGTGTGGAAGCTGAGTGGACTCCAGCAGTAGCTGCCCTGAGCCGTGCGCTGCTGCCCGGCGAGCAGCCCTGTGCGCGGTGGGTGCATGGAGAGCGCCGCAGTCACTCTGCCTCCGGAGCAGTTGATGAGCAGGAGGGGGAATTGCTGCTGGGGGGAGGGGGCAGAGCCTGGCTGGGTGATTGCAGCCAGACCCGGGCGGGGCGGGGGAGGGGGTTGGTGTTTATTTTCTCTTCTTGTCCCTTCTCTAGCTCTATCCTACCTCCCTTGACCATGCACTTTTGTTTTTAACCGTACAAGTCCCTGTTTGAGGTGCAGCCTGAGGGATGCAATGAGTTGTAGTCTGCAATGGTTTATCCTGAACGCATCTGACAGCCTCCGAGGGTGGGGGGAGGAGAGGGACCAAGGCAGCCCGGGCTGGACAGAGCTGACAGCAGAGCTGGGGGGTGTGGAACCTGCTTACCAAAGATAGGGAGCGGAGCCAGGGTCTGGCTCTGCCTCCTTTGGGGCCACTGTAGTGTACAGCTGGAGCTGGGCTGGTCTGGGGGGCCCTGGGGGGGCCCTGCTCTCATGTATGTCCCTTGTGGTATTGGAAAAATAAACACTCTGTAAAACCTGCAGCTGTGCTTTCATCCTTCCTGCCCCAGTGCTGCTGTTCCTCTGCTCTCTTGGACCTAGGGGATCCCAGAGCTCTGCTCCAGGAGCAGGGCCAGAGGAGGCCACCAAGGTGAGGCAGGGCTGGAGCAGCTCTGCTGTGGGCACAGGCTGAGGGAGCTGGGGGGGTGCAGCCTGCAGAGGAGAAGGCTCCAGGGGGACCTCAGAGCTGCTGCCAGTACCTGAAGGGATCCAGCAGGAAGGCTGCAGAGGGACTTCCTGAGGGTATCTGAGCCAGGCCAAGGGGGAATGGTTTGGAGCTGAGGGAGAAGTTGTGCAGTGTGAGGGTGCTGAGACTGGCACAGGCTGCCCAGGGAGGCTGTGGCTGCCTTCTGCCTGTGGGTGTTGCAGACCAGACTGGATGAGTCCTTGAGCAGCTGAGTCTGGCTGAGGTGTCCCTGGGCGTGAGGAGGTTGGAACTGCTGAGCTCTGAGCTCCCTTCCAGCCTGAGCCACTCTGTGGTGATCCAAGGGGGCTACCTTGCTGCCTTGGCATCCTTAAGATGGGTTTTAGACCCTTGCAGCACCAGGGGGAGGGACCTGCCCTGGCTACGGGCAGCAGCTCCCAGACTGGCCCAGGTGGCACTGGGCAGCTCTTGCTGCTGCCACTGCTGCCTGCACATCACCGGAGCTCAGGTGCTGGCTACAGGGACCTGGAAAGGCCTCCGGAGGAGCACAACCTCAGAGCACTCACACTGCCCACTGAAGCCACCTCTGAGCTTTCTCCATCCCTTCTCCCCTAGGCAGTGAGAAAAGGATCAGGTCAGTTCTGGTGGGGGCTGGGCTTGGGGACCCTCCCCAGGGCAGTTGGTGACCCCCCAGGGTGGGCACAGCTGGGCTGTGGGAGTGTTCGGGTCACTGTGGTGACAATGTCCAACTTGCTGTTGTCCTGCAGTGCTGCAGGTCAGTGGTGGTGGTGCCAACTCCTCCCAGTTTCTTCACCTGGATGATGCCAGGGGCTGGTGGGCAGTGCTGCAGCCCAGCTGCCTGGGTCTGCTGGCTTCAGAGGTGGTGTGGAGGAGGAAAAGGGGCAAAGCTGGGTGCTGTGGTGTGAAGAAAGCTGTGCCCCTGGGAGGGGGCTTCTGGTTTCAAGTCCACACTGCTCCTGCTGAGAGGCAAGAGTGAGCTCTGTGTGCCAGCCTCAGGCACCTCCAGCATCTGGTGGCACAAGACATGAGGCTACTCTGGCACAGGAGCTAGGGCTGGGTCCTGCACCAGCTTTGGTGGAGTTTTGGTAGCTCTTTGATGTTCTCCTGGCTCTGGCAGACTTCAGGGTGCTTAAAGACCTCCAGATAATCAAAATGTGTCAAAAATGAGGAAAGCAAAATAATTCCTGAGGTGGTTGCTCAACAGCTGCCAGGGTTTGTGTTCTGCTGGTGGTGTCTGGTGCCTGGGTGGTGATGTCAGGAGCAGTTTGCTCTTGGAAGAGAGGAACTTGGAGCTTTCAGGAGTAAACCTCAGTTAAAGGCAGAATTTCACACAGAGCAAATAGAAATTAACTATTTTTGGGGTGGGATTTCTCTGATAATTAATTTTCTCTCTCACAGTCTCTGCTGTGTGGGTCTGACTCTGTGGTGCTCTGGAGTGTCCCAGCTGCAGACAGAGGAGGCTTTCTGAGCTGCCCAAGACACCTGTGGAGCTGTGGAAGCTGCAGGAGCTGTGTTCCCATGTGCCAAAAGGTGTTTTGCCACACTGCTGTGACCCAGCACTGCTCATCTCAGCTCCCTCCATACCCTGGAAGTTTGGGAGCAGCTTTTCCAGGGGCTCAGTGTCACCAAACCTGTGCCCAAGGACAGGAGGGAAATGCTTTGCCTGTGTGTGCTGCAAACCCTCAGGTGAGCTCTGTGCACACTTTGAGAATCATGGAATGGTTTTGGTTGGAAGAGACCTTTAAGATCTTTGATCCCAACCCTGCCAGGGCACCACCAACCCATGGCCCTCAGCACCACAGCTCCAGGGCTTGGAAACCCCTCCAGGGGTGAGGACTGCACCACTGCTCTGGGCAGCCCAAGCCAGGAAGAAATTGTTCCTCATGTCCAATCTAAGCCTCCCCTGAGGCCACTTCCTCTTGTCCTGTCACTTGTTCCTCGGGAGGAGAGCCCAAGCCCCACCTGGCTCCAGCCTCCTTCCAGGGGGTTGGCTCTGGAAGGTCCAGCTGGGCTCTGCTGGCCCAGTCACAAGCACAAACGTTCAGGTAGTTCCTTGGCCAAAGTCCTGCCCTTGGCACCCAGAAATGAATCAAATCCAGGAGAGCTGCAGCTGATGGGACTCATCCTCCTGGGCCCTCCTGACCACCATCAGGTACCAGGAGCTTTGGTCTCCACAAGGCTTTGAGGTAAACACCCAATGGATGCAGGGAGTCCTTACCCTGAGCTGGTAAGGAAAACCTCCAGGATTTTCCAGGGGGGGAGAGGGAGAAGTCCCCACAGAGGTCAGTGAAAACTCCAGTGGTGGCTGCTTGGGGTTTTGTCCTCTGGGGGTTGGGTTTGGTGGTTTGTTGTGGGGTTTTTTTGGTTGTTGTTTTTTTGCTTTTTTTGGTGTTTTGTTGTTTGTTTTTTGTGTTGTGGGGTTTTTTTAAATCTGTGAANTTTGTGTTTTTTGTTGTGGGTTTTGTTTTTGGTTTTTGTGTTGTGTTTTGTTTTTTGGGGGGTTTTTTTTTTTTTTTTTTTTTGGTGGTTTTATTCAGACACTTCACAAAATTAACTTTGCTAGAACTCAAGGTAAGGGAGAAATTGGTGCCCAGCCACACCTGTGGGTGGTGCCAGCAGCTCTCTGCAGTACCCAGTGCTGTTGGCAAGGAATGGGAGTCACAGCTGATGGCAAAAGGACCCAGAGATGAAGGAGGTTTTGCCTTTTAACACCAGAAGTTAGTTCCTGCTCTGGTGACCACTGGTGCCAACCTCTCACACGAGGTGTGTGGGGCTCAGGAGGAGCTGGGATGGGTTGAGGGGCAGTGGCTGCTGCTTGCTGTGGAGGAAAGAATCATGAAGGGGAGAGGGGATCCTGCCCCTCTGTTTCTGCTCTTGCTCTGCTCTTGCTCTGCTCTTGCTCTGCTCTTGCTCTGCTCTTGCTCTGCTCTTGCTCTGCTCTTGCTCTGCTCTT
>VWZE01025757.1:41822-64149 GCA_013396675.1 Eubucco bourcierii | reverse complement strand
AGGAGGAGGAGGAGGAGGAGGAGGAGGAGGCTGTCATGCGAAAGCAATTTCACTGGACAGAAAAGGCAGCGGAGCCGTTTCCTGGCTCACCGAGGGGGAAGGAGCTGGGAGTGGGTTTGAGCAAGAACTGCCTGAGGTGGGGGATGGAAGGAGAAGACACTTCTGGGCAGCAAACCCCCGCAGGCTTCTGCTCACAGCGGGAGGAGAAGGGGCAGCTCCTTGCCAGCAGCTCACTCTTACCTCTGAAGGACTGGGCAAGAGCTTGTCAAGGGGGGGTGGGGAAATAATGGTGAAGTAGAGGCAGGAAATGCATCAGAAAGGAGCCTGGCACTGCTGTGAGCTACACCCAGCACCTCCTGCTGCCCCTGGGGTTGCTCTGGGCTGCTTCTGCCAAGGAGCCATTGCTGGTGACTGGGTGAGAGGAGGGTGCCAGGCAGCCTAGGGGCCCAGGGGTGCCAGTGCTGTTCTTGGGAGGAACCTGAGCTGCCTCCAGCACGACTGCAAGGATTAGGCCTCGGCAGCTGGAGGCCGGGGTGGGATCTTTATTCAGGGTTAAGAAGCATTAGGAAGGGATGATAAGAGTTAATCCCAGACAGGCACCGCTCAGGGCTCCGGAAATCACATCCTCCCAAATCCCACCTCCCCGGGGCGGGCAGGGACAGGGCAGGAGCCCAGAGTGGACTGGGGCGAGCCAAGGCAGCCCAGAGATTGCTGAAAGACCAGCTGAGGACCAGAGGACCAGCTGAGGACCAGCATGGTGGTCTCCAGCCCCTTCCTGCCACCACTGCTGGGAGCACAAAGCCAGCAGGCTGTGGCCCGAGGGCAGAGCCTCTCTTTTGCCTGGGTGCCAGGCAGTCACCAGGTACCATGCTGACACCTCCCCAGGTACCCTGCTTGTCCCCAGGCCACTCTGCTTTGATCACTTGCTCCTGACTCAGCCAACCTCTCAAGCCCTGAGCTCTCCTTCTGCCTTTCCATTCTGTACCCTCAGTCCAGCTCTCCTGGACACTTCTTAACCTGTGGTAGGAGCTGGCAGCACCCTGGGTGCTGCTGCAGAGCCCCTGAACTTCACCAGCCCTGACCCCATTCCTGTCCCCAGGAGCAGCCAGTGGGGAAAAGGAAGGGCTGAGAGCAGGCAGGAGCTGAGGGTAGTGCCAGGCACCTGCCCCTGTTAATAATTAATGGCTGCTACAGACTCTCTGCTTTCCTCAGTCACTCTCCTTCCCTCCTCCAGTGCCACCCCAGCTCACTTTAACAATTAACCACCCACTGATGGGGCTGGGCACAGGCTGCAGGAGAAGAAGAAGGGGTTTGGAGCAGCCCTGTGCAGCAGAGGCTCTGCCATGCCCAAGCTTGGCATGAGACATGGAAGCAGCCCCTGCCCTCCCTCCAGTGGCCAGGGCTGGGCAGCTCTCAGCACGGGCACAGGGTGGAGCTGATGGCTGCAAGGGGGTCCTGCTGCCACCGCGGCCGGGCAGAGGGGGTGGGCACTCACCGTTACTGTGGTTGCCTGTCTGGAGGGAGGCAGGGGGCTGCAGGCTGCCCCCCAGGGACCCGTAGCCACGGTAGCTGTAGTTGAGGCTGCCGTTGATGTAGACTGGGTCTTGGGAGTAGGATGAAGCTGGTAGTGAGTAGGAGGAGTGGGTGATGGCTGTGGAGTCCCTGGAGTGCTGCTTGTCCAGAGCGATGGGCTCGTCCTGCACGGGGCACACACAGCTTGGCTCTAGTCAGGAGGCTGGGGGGAGGGATGGACCAGCCCAAAGCAGTGCCCCCCCCTCCAATCCTCACCAGAGCAAGGCTCTGTCCTGCAGCCCCCTGACTTTAACACAGGCTTTAAAAAATGCTTTCCCCAGTTAGAACCCTGGAACCACAGCATGGGTCTGGCTGGAAGACACCTTGAAGATCACTCAAGTCCAAGCCTCACCCCAGCACTGCCAGGGCACCACCAAGCCATGGCCCTCAGCACCACAGCTCCAGGGCTTTGAAACCCCTCCAGGGATGGGCACTGCACCACTGCCCTGGGCAGCCTGGGCCAGGCCTGGACAGCCCTCAAGGGAAAGAAATTGTTCCTCATGGCCAACCTGAACCTCCCCTGGGGCAACTTGAGGCCATTTCTTCTTGTCCTGTTGCTTGTTCCTTGGGAGCAGAGCCCAACCCCACCTGGCTCCAGCCTCCTCTCAGGGAGCTGTAGAGCCCCAGAAGGTCTCCTCTCAGCCTCCCTTTCCCCAGGCTGCATGCCCCCAGCTCCCTCAGCCACTGAGAGATGTCTCTCTTTCTCCCCACCCCACCACAGGCCCCTGCTGGCTCCATCCCTCAGCCCCCTCCAGCCAGGAGCACCATACCTGGGAGGTTTGGTAGATCTCCAGCCGCATCCTCTTGGCTGCTTTCCGCGTCTCGCTCTCGCAGGCGGCAGCCAGGATGTTCTCTGCCATGGCTGAGGTCAGGTGTGGGGGCGTGGGCCTGGTCTGAGGAGACACAAGCAGGGAAGGCGCTCAGGGAGCTGCTGGCCAGGGGAGGGGAGGGTGGCAGCAGGGCAGTGGGGTGGCACTCACCATCTCCATCCCGTTCTTCTTCATGCGGCGGCAGGACTTGAGGTAGGTGCGGATGCGCTTCCGTGCCCGCTCCTGGAACTCGGGGAACTGCCTGCTGCAGGACTCGATGATGGCCTGGATCTTCTCCTTGGGCTGCTTGGAGATGGGAACCATCCTGTCCAGGTTCTCATCCACGAAGAGGCGCACGAACATCTGCCAGGGGAGAAGGCAGGCGGTGGGACGCCGAGGCGGGAGGCAGGGGTGGGGTGGGGGTGTGTTGGGGTCACCCTCCCCATGCCACCCTCCTTACGTTGAAGGCTTTTAGCCTCTCTGGGTCCATCCCCTCCGAGTCATTGATCTTGTCGTTGTCTTCGTGGTCGTCGTGGTCATCGTCGTCTTCGTCGGCCGTGGGGGCCCTGCCCACGGTCAGGTCCTCGGGGCAGCCGCTGACCTCTGTCTTGATGGAGTCGTAGCTCCCAGAGCTGTATGGGGGGGACTGAGAGGAGATGGGAGGTTACCACGAGCAGCCCTCGCCTGCCCACCCCTGCCCAGGGCACAGGGCAGGGGCCCTTGCTCCTGGGCTCAATGCTTCTTGGTGTCCCCCTGGGAGGTGAACCTGCCCTGAATGCAGAGGAGGCTCTGGGGAGACCTTAGAGCAGCCTGCCAGTAACTGAAGGGGACTTAGGAGAGCTGGGGAGAGACTTTGGACAAGGGCTGGGAGTGAGGGGATGAGGGACGATGGCTTTGAGCTGGCAGAGGGGAGATTGACACTGGAGATCAGAAAGAAACTCTTGGCAGTGAGGGTGGGGAGACACTGGCACAGGTGGCTCAGGGAGGCTGTGGACGCCCTTCCCTGGAGGTGGTGGAGGCCTTGAGCACCCTGTGCCTGTGGGAGCTGCCCCTGCCCATGGCAGGGGGTTGAAACTGGATGAGCTTCATCCAACCCAGCCCCCTCTGTGACTCTCTGCCCTGTGCCAGGCTTGGTGCCACCCGGCTTCACCCCTCCTACCTCTGCCGTGCTCTTCACCGCGTACTTGACCCTGCTGCGGAGCCCATCGGCGCTGCAGCCGTCGGGGGCGTAGGAGGGGGTGGTGTGGGCAGGGGCCAGCTTGTCGCAGAGGTTGATTGGCTGCTCGTCGGCCGCCGCCGTGAAGTCCATGGGGGCCGCGGGGCCATTGCCGTTCATCTCGGGGAAGCTGCTGTCGCCCTGCGTGCTGCTGGAGGTGGAGGGGTTCAGGGTGGAGGAGCCATTCCCGCTGCAGCTCTCTGAGGAGGAGTCATCTGCAAGGAAGGATGAGTGGTCACCCCCGTGCCACCCTCCGGCCGGCTCCCCGAGCCCCGCTGCAGGCCCTGGGATGCAGCGGGCGGAGGTGCGGCCGACAGTGCCCGCCGGGTCATGGCCACGTCCCTCAAAGCACCCCGGGTGCTGCCATGCCCGTGCCAGGGCCACTTGTCCCTCCCGCAGGTGACTGTCCCCACGCCTCCGCCCGGGGCTTGAATAAGAACTTTGGAATTTGGTCCTTTTGGGTTTCTGTTTGCATTGCAGGGAGGAGAAGGGGCATTGCCTCTCCCCTGCCGTGGCCCTCGCCTCCTGGCACCCTTCTCCCAGCCCACTTCGGGGCCAGGTGTGGTGGGAGGTGACCAGCTCCAATGCTGGCAGCTTGGGGACACGCTGCCGTGCGGTGTGCTGGGGGCGTGGGCACAGCACACGAGGGCAGAAGGGCCCGAGTGGGAAAACTCTGAGCTTGTGCCGCCTGGGAGCAGAGCCAGGACCCCTGGGCACAGCGGGCACATTGCCTGGCAAGGCTCCTCAGCGTGCTGCTACAAGCAGGGACTGCACCACGCCGCTGCTATCCCACTCGACACCCAAGTGACCTCCTACACCCCCCCTGGGCCCTCCTGTGCCTGCTGCCACACACCCCAGAGCCACCCTCGTGCTCCACCACCCCAACAAGCAGAGCCCACAGCCCACGGGCTGGGCCCCACCGATGCCCCACGCCCCCAGAGCATAGAGCCTGCCTGCTGCTTGGTGCCTGCTCCATCCATACCCCCACCTCCTGGCACCATCTCCTGCCCGTGCCCTGCTCCCATCAACCACTCCAGCCTCGCGTTGCTCGGAAGACACCTCCCGGCCCTGCCCATACCCATGCCCAGCGCTGCCAGCACCCAAGCTCTGCCCGCGGGCAGCCGAGGAGCCGCAGCCCCGGGGCCAGGCAGGACATTTGGGAGCCGCCGAGGCCGTCGCCTTCCCTCCCCCTCGCCGCAGTAAATCCTTTATTTCATTAGGTGCCTCCGCGAGGGAAGGGCGCAGCGCACGGGGGAGCTGCCTGCGCCAGCCTGCACCGAACAAAGGAGCCGCCGGCGGCCGGGAGCAGATGGCAGAGCCCCACCGGCCGCCGCCGCAGGACAATGGGGTCGGCCTGCGAGGTGCCCTCAGCACCCCGCCAACGGCTCCCGGCACACGGGTGCCAGGTCCAAAGGTGTGCGGGCGCAGGGTGCAGGGATGGTGCCCGGCTGCTGCTGCTGCCACCCATCCTCCTCCTCCCCACGCTGGCACCCACGGGAAACGTCAATGTGAGGCTGGGCGAGAGCTCCTGTGGCAGCCCAGGACTTGGTGTCCCTTCCAACAGACAGCCCCGAGGACACTCGGGCACCCAAGCTTGCCACCGAGGACAGCTGGCATGGCCCCAGCCACCCTGCTTCCTGCCCAGCCTCACACGTGTGCCAGTGCTGGTCCTGGCCCTGCGAGCCCCTACGTTCTGAGGTGCCCACTGCAGCTCGCCCCTTGGCAGAGTGGGCTCCCCCTCCTTTCCCTGGCACTCATCCCCTCACTGTCTGAGCCACGACCAGAGCTGGCCTAATCCCTGGGCTTGATATTTACATGCCAGGGGTCTGGGCTGGTGGCAAGTGACACCTCTCTGGCACAGGGCTGGCTCCAGGCAGGAGCTCTTGCTCCTGGCAAGGGCCAAGCACTGGCTTCATGTGCCAGGGAGTTTAGGGCTCTGGGGGAGCTCAGCAGCCACCACCACCCTTGGGCACCCTCTGAGCCATCCCCTGGGACCAGCACTGGTCTCCTGTCTCTGTGCCACAGCAATGGGGCTTGGACAAGTGGCTGCAGCCCAGACCATGGCAGCAGAGCTTCTGCTGCTGGCTCAGCCCTACCTGGAGGAGCAGGATGCTGATGGCACTGCCACCTCCTGCCCCACACCCAGGGCGCTCTCAGGCCCCCATGGGTTTTACTGCTTGTTCCGTGGGGCTCTCTGCCCCACAAGTGCCTTGCCAGGAGGTGCAGCCAGACTCAGCACCCTCACCCAGCACCCTCAGGGTGGGCACAGCAGCGGTGCTGGCAGTGGGCAGGGGGGCCCTGCCCGTGGGATGGCGGCGCCCATCCTTGGTCCTTCCCTCCCTCCCCCCACTCTGCTCTCCATGCCAGGCGAGATGGGGCTCCCAGAGGGAGGCTCCAGCCTCATCCAGAGATGCCTCTCGGAAGGATTAAGGAGAATTATTCCCTGCACAGAGGCACGAGGCACACGCCAGGCCCCACCGGCAGCCTGGGCACCAGCACAGCAACAGCAGCGCGGGGCCAATCAGCACCTGCACGCAGGCCAATGGCAGCCACCCCCTGCCACCTCCCTGGGGCACAGGCAGCCCCCTGCACGGCTGCCTGCACCGAGTGGGGGCTGGGGGAATCTCTGTGCCACAAATCCCCTGCCAGGCAAGAGGCACCGAAAGGGATGTCACCTGGGAGAAGATTGTACCAGTGCCCTGGGCATCTCCAACCTGTCCTGGGCATCCCCAACCTGCTCCAGACATCCCCAGCCTGCCCCAGATATGCCCAACCCGCCCTGGGCATCCCTGCACTGCTCTAAGCATCCAGAACCTGCTCTGAGCATCCCCAATCTGCCCTGGGCATCCCCAACTTGCTCCAGATAGGCACAATGCGCCCTGGGCATCCCTGCACTGCTCTGAGCATCCTCAACCTGCTCTGGGCATCCTTGCCCTGCTCTAAGCATCCTCAACCTGCTCCAGATATGCCCAACCTGCCCTGGGCATCCCTGCCCTGCTCTAAGCATCCCCAATGTGCCCTGAGCATCCTAAATCTGCCTCAGACACCCCCAGCCTGCCCTGGACACCCCTGCATTGCTCTGAGCATCCTCAACATGCTCTTGAGCATCCCCAACCTGCCCTAGACATCTTAAACCAGCCCTGGGCATCCCTACAGTGCTCTGAGCAGCCTTACCCTACCCTGAGCATCCTCAGTCTGCCCTGGACGTCTCTGCCCTTCCCTGGGTGTCCTGCTCTGTCCTAGCCACCAACCCACCTGCAGCTCCCACTTCCACAGCCCCCTGCCCTGCCCTGGTCCCTGCAGCTCCCACTTCCATTGGCAGTGCCAGTCCTGCTCTGCCTGCTCACATTGGGCAGGATTCTGGGGGTGAGGTCTGCTCCCCCTGCCCCAGACCTCACAATACCTCAGGTTTTGGTTGTTTTGCTGCACAAAACACAGAGAGCAGCTGCAAACCAGGATCCTACCCAACTCCTCTGCCCTCTGCATTCATGAACTTGAAGTCTGCTACAGACAAGCTGAAAGCAAAGAGGAGGTGCTCAGGGACCTGTCCAGGTGGGAACTGGAATCCAGCAGCAGGGACCAGCACCTACTGCAAGAGCAACTCAAACCAAGGATGAAGAGAGGTAAGGAACGAGGTCTGTAAGCCACCAGCTGCAGATAATTTTCTTACTTCTACCTTTCCAGAGGTGCTGCTCCCCCAGCAGCTCAGCACAGAAAGCAAAAGGTTAATCTCAGTCTTGCAGGCAGAGAAAACGGCCACGAATATGGAGTGCCAAGGTCCTTGCTCTGCAAAGGAACAGCCTCAGCCAGCCTGGAAACGCAGAGAGGCTCAGCAGGGAGCACTGCACTCTCCTGGTCAGTATGGATGGGAAGGTGCCAGTGCTGCTGCTCCCCCAGAGGGCTGCAGTGGGACATCTCCAGCCCGCAGCAAGCCCTGGGCAGCGGCTGGGGCACCTCACTGCACCCAGCCCCTGGGGGAGAAGCAGCAGAAGCTGCCTGGGTGGCAGGAGCAGGTTCAGGCTCCCACTTTGGGGACAGCAGCCGCAGCAGGGCACAGAGCTGGGCTGGCCACGCTCCCAGAGAATCACAGCCTTGCTAAACGACCCCCCCAAAAAAAACCTTGTGAGCCTGGAGAGGTTTGCTGCCAGAGGGTGCCTGCAGCACCCCTAAGGAGCAGGGCTGAGCAGCAGCAGGCCAGCCAGGCCATGAATTTATTCATCACCAAGCAGCACCAGCCTGGTGAGCTCCCAGCTCACGGCTGGAGCTCGACTGCACCAGGAGCCCCTCTAATGAGGATAATTGGGAGCCCCCCTGCTCCACCCCCATGCCCTAATTGAAGCAGATGGAACTGTAAAAACAATGTCACTTGGAACTGGTTTGATCTTCCCTTTGGAAAAGGGAATATTGCATTCCCCACTCAAATCCCCCAGAGCTGGATGGGGATGGAAGAGACCCCAACCCTGGGCAGGGGATGCTGGTGAGGCTGCCCAGCCCTGACCCCCCACAAAGCTCTGTCCTCCTTGGCCCCATGGTGGTGGCCAAGCCAGCCAGGAGGAGGCCACCAGGAGGCTGCCTGATGCCTCTGCTGCGTCCGCCCAGCGGTGCCCAGCCCAGGAGAGAGCGAGAAGCAAAATGGCTCCTTGGGCAGTGGTGCTGGGGGAGGAGGGGGATCAGTCACTTATTAAATGAATTAATCAGGGCTCAGCGTTTTCATTTTGAAGAGGCTGCTGGATTATCCTCGACTTGTGCAGCGCTGGGGATCAGGAGGGTGACGGGGAGATCCCCAACACCTGCTCCCAGGGAGGCTGCACGGCAGGGAAGTGGCTGGGCTGGAAGGGCTGTGCCAGCGCAGGCCACCGCGGCCGCGCTCCCAAGGCAGGGCCGAAGATGAATGGGGCAAATTGTTCCTCCTCCTGTCACATCTCCAGAGGGGAGACAAAACCCTCTTTTGACTCAGAAAACAATGAGCTTATGCAAGAGCCACGGCCCACGGAAACCTCACCACAGCCCAGCACCGGGCGCTGGCTATGGGGGCTGCCCGCCCCTGCCCCTGCCCCTGCCCCTGCCCCTGCCCCGCCACAGCCCCACGGCCAGCGCCGGGCAGAGACTCCCTCAGCTGCTCCCCACCTGCCTGCGTGCCCTCAGGCACCGCAGTTACCAGCAGGTCCCACCAGTGACCCTTGGATCCCCTGCGGACCACCGCTGAGCCGCCGGGCGCAGCCCTGCCCACTCTGTTTGTCCCCAGCCAGTGGGGCAGAGGCAGAGGTCGCTGCTCCCACCCGAGACTTCCCACGGCTGGTGGGAGGGGAAGGTCCCAGTCGCAGCCAGCGTGGCCCCAGCAGGGGCTGGAGCTGCAGGGGCAGCCCCAAAGCGGCTGCCGGGGGGGCGCAGAGCATCCCACTGCCGCCTGCCCGCAGCGACAGGCGGGAGGATGGAAAGTGCCATCAATTATTCACTCACAAAAGAGACGCGAGTGGGGCACAGGGGAGGAGGAAAGCTGCCAGGAAGGGACCCTTCGACAAATGACAGAGCCCCAGCGGTAACCCCGCGGGGCCCCGCGGCCGGGCGGCAGCAGCGCCTGCCCTAGGCACAGGGGAGAGCAGCACCTCCAAGAGCCAGAGCTCACCACTAGGGCTCCTGTGCCCACGACCAAGGGCTTCTGGGACCTGGTTTAATGGGCACAGAGGTGCCAGGCTGCCAGCTGGACTCGGTGCTCTTGGTGGTCTTCCCCAGCCCAAACGATTCTATGATTCTGCACCCAGGGCCATGGGTCCCACACCCAGGATCGGGGCTCTTGCAGCTGCGACTGGGCAGGGGGTGGCAGGAGAGCCCCCGGCCGTGCTGGCTGCCACGGGCACCCTGCAGCACTCACAGGGTTGCACCAAGCCTGCTTGCTCCGGGTCCTGCCCAGCTGATGGCCTCCAAGATGTGTAAGGAAGCAGCACAGGAATGTTGCTGGGAGCCATGGAGCCGTGGCACAGGCCAGGGCCCAGTTCCAGCTCTCCACTTCCTGCCTGCCTTGGTTAATGCAAACCTCCTCGTGTCCCAGACAGGGTGCCCACTGCTCCCTCCTCAGGCCCTGCCCTCACCCAGAGCCCTCCACCAGCCAGACATCTGGCAGGGCCGGGCACAATGCGCGGCTCGGCCGGACAAGGCAGCGCTGTGCAGCCAGCTCCCCCTCCCTCGCCATGAAAGGTGCCCCTCGGTGCCATCTCCCCCCAGCTCCACTGCCCAGCAGCTCCCTCTGGCACCAGGACCTCACCCCACCGGCCCCACGATGGGCATTCCCATGCACCCAAGCTTGGCAGCTGCCCGTGAGGACAGCAGCCTTGCCACCCACGCTCTGGGTTTTCCCTTCTCCCGACACGGCAGGGAAGGTGGCACAGACCAAGCCCCTCCTTGTGCCACCATTGCTGGCAGCCTCCCTGACCCCGATGCGGGGAGGGGACACACCGTGGGCCAGCACTGCCTGGGCACTGCCTCTCCCCATGCCAAACAAACGGGTTTGGTGGCTTTGGGCAGGCTGCACACCGAGCTGCTGCCTCCAGAGCAGCTCTGCCACCCTGCTGCTCACCCCTAGAGCAGAGACTGTCCCCAGGCCACTGGGACCTGCACCCCTCTCAGGCAAGGGACACGCTGTGGGGCTCACCCTGCTGTCCCTGCTGACCCCTTCAGCTGCAGGTGCTGGGTCTGGGGGGTCAGATGTGGGCACAGGCAGCACTGCCTGCCCAGTAGCCTGCAGATCCTCTCTGCTCCACACCAAAGGAAGAGCCTCCCCCAAAGCTCTGCTCCACGCACCAGCAGTGATGGACTCGGCAGAGGTTGGACCAGCCAGGAGAGAGCCCCAAGGCCAGTCCAGTGCCACAGGCTGGTGAAGCCCAGGCCCCGCAGTGCCCCTGCTGCACCCCCTCAGCCCTGCGCTTCAAAGGGTGCCAGAGGGAAGCTGTTATCGTGGCGAGGCCTTTGCTCGGGAGGAGCAGACATGCCCCTGACAGAGGTGACAGGGGACACGGCCACCAGAGCCAGCCAAGGCTGTGCCTCCAGGACAGCACAGCGTGGGCCCATCCAGGGGGCAGAGGAAATACCTGGCTAAGAAAAGCAAGGGAAGGTCACATCCAGCTGCTCTAAGGACTGGCTGCTGGCCCCAGGCTTGTTCAGGCTCTGAGCTGGGGCTCAGAGAAGACTGAAACCCAGCACTGGGGCAAGGAGCCCTGCAAACCACGAGGATTCCACCCAAAAAGCCAGCAGCTCGCAGGCCACCCTTGGCATCGGGCATCAGACCATGCCCAGGTGTCTGCTGGACCTTCCCTGGGGCTGACAAAGAGCTGTTTGTGGTCACCTGGAGCAGGGATGAGGAAAGCCCCAGTGGAGGAGGGGAAGGGGGAGCTGTGACACTCGATGCTGCCCACGGTAAGCCACCCTGCTTGGGGGGGCCAGGAGGGTGCCATGGCCCTGTGGGCGGGTGCCAGCTGTCAGGGAGCTGCAGGTGTGGAGCAAGGTGTCAAGGCTGCCCTAGGCATGGAGCCTGGCAGGAGGTTGGGAGGGTGCTGCTAGTCCTTGCTGTGCCAGCACCAGCCTGGTTTCTGGACCGTTCCTGGGAAGGGGCTGCTCTCCTCCCCAGGAGCCCTCTGCTAGGTCAGTGGTGCTGTGCAGCACAGAGTGAGCATCTCACCAAGGAGAATCATGGAATAGTTTTGCTTGGAAGAGACCTTTGAGGTCATGGAGCCCAACCCCTTAACCCAGCCCTGCCAGGGCACCACCAAGCCCTGGCCCCCAGCACCACATCTCCAAGGTTTGGAAACCCTTCCAGGGATGGGGACTGCACCACTGCCCTGGGCAGCCTGGGCCAGGCCTGGACAACCCTCAAGGGCAAGGAATTGTTCCTCATGGCCAGCCTGGGGCAACCTGAGGCCATCCCTTTTTGTCCTATCACTTGAGCCCCCCTTGGCTTCAACCTCCTTTCAGGGAGCTGTAGAGAGCCAGAAAGCCTCCTCTCAGCCTCCTTTTCTCCAGGTCTAACACTGGTGAGCCCCAGAGCTGCAGGCCAGGTGTCACCAAGAGACTGCTGTGCTGGAAACCACTCAGCTCTGCCCCAGCCAGGCCCAGGACAGGGCATACAGAAGAACAAGGTGCCCTACCTGCTCCCAGGACAGCATCCCAAAATACTGTTTGCCTGCCTGCATCTCCTCCTTGGAGCACTTCTGAAGGATGTTCCCAGCACCCAGGATCCTTCCCAGCCAGCTGCCTCCAGGGATGTCCCCAGGCAATGTGTCCTCCACTGCTAAGTAGGTTATGAAAGTCCTTTCTCCAGGGTCTGGATTAGCCACTGCTGCTCCGGGCAGAATGGGCTCAGCAGGGACACTGCCACTCAAACCAGGACCTCAGCCGGAGGAGGATCTGTCCCAGCAGGGTACCATGAAGCAACCTCAGGATCTTCATGCAAGGGAAAAGCAAATCCTACACCCTGGAGCTGTCCCTGCTCTTCAGAAGGCTGTGGCAGGATGGATGAGGAGCAGCAGCTCCTGCTGGCAGGCTGAGCTCTGCTCCTGGGCCATGGGGCAGGGTGTGGGGCCAGGCAGGAAGCAAGATGTGAGAGGACACAATGGGGAGGCCTTCTTCACCAGCTCAGGGCTTTGCCAAGTCACAGCTGCCAGGGTTCTGGAGCTTGCTGCTTGCTCTTCAGGGGAACTGCCCCCACCAGCGGGTCACAGCCTCCCTGCGGGGACATTCCTCACTCAGCCCCACACACCAGACCAGACTGGGAGGTTCTGGAGCTCTGAGATGGCTTCTGGGTGCAGATGAGCTCTGAAGATGGACAGGCAGACTCCACCTGAAACTGCCCAGGCCAGGTAGCGAGCCCCATGGAGCCCCATGCCCAGCTGGCAGCGGGCACAGGATGCCTGGAGGGTCAGCGATGGGCACAGGGGAGCAGCCAGACGCTGTGGCTCTGAGGTGACTTTGCTCCAAAGGCCTGCAGGCTCCCACAGATGTGTCCCTCCAGGATGTCCTGCACAATAGCTGCGCTCCAGCGGCAGCAGAGAGCTCCTCTTGATCCTGCTGCCGCTTCCTGCGGGCACGGACGCGGTGAGCAACATCCGACAGGGAAGCGCCGGCGTGGGCAGCCTCACGTGTCCTGTGCTGGGCCACGGCATGAGGAACAAAGGGACGTGGAAGGGGCTGGTGTGGGACTCACTGCTCGGAGCTGTCGCCGTGTCCTGTGTCCCAGCAGCCCTGCAGGAACCTGCCGCCACTGCCGGACGCTGCCTCCCGCGGTCCTCTGCCACCAAGATCCACCCACAGGATTGTGGCTTCAGAGAGTTCTTTGGGTCGGTAAAGGCCTCTGGGATCACCCAGGCCAAGCAGCAACTCAGCACCACCATGGCCACCAAACCACGTCCCCAAGAGCCACAGCCACACAGGTTTCTTGAACACCTCCAGGGATGGGCACTCCATCACCTCCCTGGGCAGCCTGTGCCAGTCCCTGACCATTCCTGTGGCAAAGAAATTTTTCCTCATCTCCAACCTAAGCCTCCCCTGGCACAGTTTCAGGCCACTGCCTCTCCTTCTATCACCTGATACTGGGGAGAAGAGACCTCTTAGGTCTAATTTCTTCTCCTGCTGGTCCAAGGGCTGACACCATGTGGCTATCCTGGGCCAAGGGGCCAAGGTTTGTGGGCATGGGGACAAAAGCTGCTGCTGGTCTTCATGTGAGCTGCTTTTCAGCAGCCACCCGAGGATCACAGCATGGGATGGTGGTTCCCTGCTCTCCCACCTGTGGGTCTCCCACTGCCCTGTTCACAGGCTGCAGGCCCCCAGGCCTGGAGTTGGCACTTGGGTGCCCCCAGAGCTGCTTTTGCCCAGCCTGTCAACCGACACCACTCGGCCCTCCCGCTGGGCAGTTCTTCATTAAAACTTTATACTGCAGGAAGCCTTTCACAGGAGGAACACTCCAAGGACCCTGCCCATCACCAGCAGCAGGCAGGGACAATTTAGGAAGTCAAAAGGGTTCCCAGAGGGAGGAGAGTCCCCAGTCCTTAGCAGGCTCCTGGCTGAGGAAGTCAGTGTGCAACCAGAGCCCTGTGTGCTAGGACAGCTGGAGCTAAGCCCAGCCTGGACCTGTGTGGTTGCATCTCCCACAGCTGGTGGAAGAAGGTTGGGGCTCTGTGGGGCTGCTGCCAGCTGAGTGCAGGAGCCATGGCTGAACATCCAGCTTGGGCTTAGAGTACATCAAGCAGAGTTCTCAGGCTGCCAGGTTCTCTGCACAGGGCTGGCTGGGCTGCGAGGAGCAGCAGCTCGCACAGGCTGGTTCCTCACGTTCAGGAGATTCCTTGGGCAAGCCTCACGAGCACAGCCTCAGCAAGCCACTGCTAAAACACTTCTGCTTCAAAACAACAAAGCTGTCCTGGCTCAGGAGGAGGGGAAGCTGAAGAGTGCTCAGTGCTTTGGTTCATGCACATTCCCTTTGCTGCCTTTCCTCCAGCTCTCTGCTCCTTCTCCACTCCCTGCTCCTCAGCTCTGCCCACTCGCTCTTCTCCTGGGTTGCTCCATCCTCTTCCTCCCCTTCTCAGCCTCCTGGGTGGAAGTGTTGGTCTGGTAGAGGGACTGACCCGACAGCAATAGTCTGTGTTTTGGAGCTCCAGCACAGGACACGGATCTTCCCCACAGGGACAAACCCTCTCTTCAGTCCCATAAAATGCCTCCTGAAGAAGGGCAGCCTGATGGAACTCCCAATCCATGGCTGCTTCTTGATGGCTCTTGGTGGTAACCCTGGGCTTGGCTCGCTCACTCCATTGCTTCTGACCTGCCAAACCTACCTGGCTCAGCCTCCTGCCTGTCCTGGGGACAGCCTGGGGCTCTGGCATCTCACCCACACCAGGAAGGGACTATTTGTGACTTACTGCTCACCACTGAAGCATACAGAAGAAATGGAAGGAGCCAAGAGGGGCCCCAAAGAGGACATCTGCTCCTGAAGGAAAACCACAGGGCACAAAAATGGGAAACATTCCCTGAGAGGGCAGAGAGGGAGGATGTAGCCAGAGTGAGGACACCTTGATCTGCCTACACACACCAGGGCCTTGGCAAACTACTCTCCTGTTGAATGCCAGTGCCCAGCAAAGAGATCCAGACCCTGCTGCTCTAGGTGGTAGCTAGAGGTAAGCCACCAGCCCCAAAATATCCCAGTGGGAGAAAGGCAAAGTTCAGGGGCGGTGGAAAGATCTGTCTGGGTGATGACTGTGGGAGGCAGAGCTTGCTCGAGGTCGAGGCTGCAGCCTGCTCTTGAGGAGCTGGAGGCTCCAGATGGATTCCCACCAAAAGGCCTTTCCTCCTGCACAGGGAGAAGTGCCACTGCCTGCTCCACCAGACAGGCTCAGGTTTCACAGCCCCCCCCAAGGCTGCCTGCTCCCAGGGCTGGTCCCTGTTAGCTCAAGCCAGCAGCTCGGAGAACCTGCAGGCTGGAGTGCCACAGCGCGAGGGACCGAGAGCAGTGTCCCTGCTGCCCCCTCTGCCTCTGCCAGCCCTGCTGCTGACCACACAGGCAGCTAAAAGCCATCCCAGGGAGACCTGCCAGCACAAAAGCCCTTTCTTCCCTCCAGGGTGGTTTTCCAGTGCCCTTCCTTAAAGCAGCACCAACCCAGCCCATGTTGTCCCTCGACTCCTCCGCTCCCTTCCCACCCTCCCAGCAGCAGCTGGGCTGGGGACAATGAGGGACTCAACCTCTTGAGCAAAAGCCAGCAACAGTCCAACCACTGAAGCCTTCCAAGCATCACGGAGATGAACCCTGACCCCAGCTGGTACTTCCACCATTTATTTACTCACTCTTTCATGTTAACCCAGTGGGCTTCACACCAGTAACACAGCAGCTCTCCCCAAACTCTTCCACCCAGCTCCACCTGTGCCCTCTCCAGCCCCTTCCAACCACCTGCCCCCAGCCAGGAGCCACCCAAAGTCCTCCCACCACTGTTGGTTACTGCAGGCGACACTTTCCTTGCCTGGGGGGGGGGATCTCAGCCACCACCTAAGGAGCAGCTTTGCTTCCTTGGCACCCTTCCTGCACACAGACCACAGCTCAGGACCAGCAGGGCTCTCTTCCTTACGCTCAGAGAGCTACAACCTGCTGCCTCGGGGGGAGATTCAGCACACCACAAGGTCCCCACACAAGCACCATCAGCAGTACAGAGCACATCACTGATTTAGGACTAAAATAGGAAGGTTCTGGGATCCCAGAGAAGTGTCAAACTTTTTACTTCCTCTGAAGCACCATTCAAGGGGAAAGGTACAAGAGAGCCACGGAGGCTCCTTGCAGAGGCCCTCAGGTGCCCCAGAAAGATGGCAAAGAGCTGGAGAAGGCCCTCCCCGAGCAGGAACTCCAAAGCTAACTGGGGAAGCCTGGGAGCCAGCACTGCTTCCATGCTGAGATGAAATCCACCCCACAGGCAGGACACCTGATCAGAGAGCGCTGGTTAATGTTTAACAAGGCACCGAGGCAGGGGCGCAGGGGCGGCGGGCACGGCGCGGTGGGCACGGCGGGCAGGGGGCAGCGGGCACGGCGGGCACTCACCGTCCTCCTGGCCGGGCAGGGTCTGCGGGCTGCGCATGCTCTCGTCCTGGCTGGGGCTGAGGCTGGAGTTCAGGTGCTGGTCAGCTGAGATCCATGTGGAGTCGTTCATATCAAAGTCCTCGCTGCTCACCGAGGTCTCATCCTGGAGGCAAGCAGGAAAGGGTTAAGCGCCTGAGCTGTTTTCTTTCCTCCTTTCTCCGGCTTTGGACACCTCCTCGCAGCTCTCCCTCCTAAAAACAATCGGGCAGCTCCTGCCTCCCCCAGCAGCGTCGTTGCTGGCCCCTCGGAGCTGGCCAAGGCCACGGGCCGGGCTCTGCTTCCTGCCTGAAGAGCCTGAGCAATGGCAGTGTCTCTAATTGAGGACAATTAGAGCTCGCATCCTGTAGGAGCGGATGGCTGAGCCCTGCAGTTTACCCTTTAATCTCCATCCACCCCAGCCTGCTTCTGGCGAGGCAGCGGCATGCAGGAGCTGAGGGTGGGGGGAAGCCCATCAGCCAGCCCCTGGCACACCTCGGATGGTTGGGAGATGGAGGCAGCTGCTGCAGGAGGAGCCAGCAGAGGAGTGGCACTGCCTGGGGAGAGGCCAGCAGGGCAGCTCTGGACAGCAGCACTGGGCCTGCACTGCCTGAGCACAAAAATCACAGCACTGTTTGGGTTGGAAAAGGCCTCTGAGATCACCCAGGCCAAGCAGCAGCTCAGCACCACCATGGTCACCCTGACCCTGTCCCCAGGTGCCATGGCCGCAATGCTTCTCAAATGCCTCCAGGGATGGGCACTCCACCACCTCCCCGGGCAGCCTGTGCCAGTCCCTGACCACTCTTGCAGCAAAGAAATTTTTCCTCATCTCCAAGCCAAGCCTCCCCTGGCACAATTTCAGGCCATTTCCTCTCCTTTTATCACCTGAACCTAGGGAGAAGAGACCAACCCCACCTCACTGCAACCTCCTTTCAGGGAGCTGTAGAGAAGCAATGAGGTCCCTGCTCCTCTGATGCTTGCAGAGAGTCCCCCCCAGGGACTGCTCCTCCAGCCCTCTCCAAAGGGACATCACTGCCGTGTCCTGATCAAAACTGACAGCACACACCTTGGGAAGGGGCTGGGGGACCGAGGACCCCAGCGAGCCAAGGACACCCAGCTGGGGCTTCATGCCTGCTCCCTGGTGGCACATAGATGACATTCCTCTCTCCCACTCCTGCGGCTGAAAGGACATTTTCCCTCTCTCTCCCTTCTCTCTAACCTTTACAGTACTTCAAGACACAGCCCTTGGATGGCTTCCAGCGCCGGAAAGGTCAGCCACAGGATTTCAAAACCATCACCAGACAGGCAGCAGTGAGATCCTGAATGAGAGGAGGGGCTGCAGGACCTCCCCGGGCTGAACTCTCCGGCAGGCAGCTTGGGAGGAAGCAGATACGTGTTCCATGGTGCCGCTGCTGATCCCTTTATCTCCTTCCTCTCCCTGCTCCCATCCCTCAGCAAGGGACACAGACCTCACCCAGAGCCCTGGGGTGCAGGGGAACACCAAAAATGTTTTCAGAACCACTTTCGACTGGGCTGTCCTCTGGCTGAAACATTTCCAAGGCTTCTGAACTCTATCAATTGTTTTCGTGTGTGTCCTTGGTCCTCAGATAAAACACAGCTCCTGCTCCCTTGTCGTGTAAGAAACAACTCAGGCACCCTTCAACCTGCCCTGTGCCTCATAAAGTGCCCTGCCTACCCGCTGCTGCCTGACAGCTTTTATTGTGAACAAACAAATGTCTTCCAAGACAGGTTTGTGCCTCTCCTCCCAGCTCCTCGTCCCTGCAGCCACATCTGCTGGCTCCAGGCTCATGCCCGCCCCCAGCCCACTCCCTCCATGAGCCTCCCGGGGAGTTTCCTGGAATTTACAGCTTGTGAGACCTCTCAGGCACCAAGGGGCAGAGAGAGGGACACAGAGGGCTCAGCGGCTCCATGCACACCCATCAATGGAATGGGGACATACTGACACCCCCCGGCTCCAGACCTGCTGCCAGGCTGGTGCCCAGGTCAAGCAGAGCAGCAGAGGCAGGGGGACAGCACTGCTGCCACTCCAGCCATGAGGCCAGGAAGCCATCCAGCCTCTCCAGAAACTCCATCTTGAGGAGCAGAACTGCAAAGGTCTCCCTGTTGCACACTATAAATAGTCTCATTGCAAGCATTTGCAGGAGGCAGCCACCCTAGTATCTGCCCTTCTTCACAGGGCTTACTCCAGATTACTGTCAGGGCTTAAGAGACAAATGCAAATGCCAAGGTCCCTGCTGCCCACAGTCTCTCACCTGTCCAGAGGAGGAGGCTTGGGAGTGATGTTTTTTGGAAAGCACAGGGTCTGAGGGGCTCAGCTGCAGAGGACACCCAGGCCTGGCACCCAAACCTCAGCCCCGGAAGCATCGCACTCTCCGTGCAGTGCCAGGCGGTGGGGACGCGGTGCCACGCAGGGCGCCTGGCACACACATGCTCTGTGAAGTGCCTTACAAACGTGTGCAACAACATTGGCCTATTATTAGAAATACTCTGAGTATCAAAGCAGAAACTGATAAGCTATAAATGACTCAAGTCAAACAAGGCCATCACACGTTCACCACTCCAGGATCCAGCCAGCAGCAGGAAGAGCACGGTGCAACCTGTCCCCACGTCCCCACTGTGGCTCTCTGCTTCCCAGAGGAGCTTTTGCTGTCCAGCACTAATAGCCTTGGCCAAAATGCCACTGGGAGAAGGTTCCTAGAAGGACACAGCTCCCACAGCACAACCTGCCCCAGCCCAAGGGAACGCAGAGCTGGCCGTGCTGGATGAACCCTTCACAAAGCCAGTGGTGGGAACTGCCTTGGGGAAGTCACCGTCGCTCTGCCCACGTCAGGGTGCCCCAGGAGCTCCTCACACCTTTGTGCCCCTTCCTCAAAGCAAGAGAAAGGCCCCAAACTCAAGCGTGGCCTTGGCATGTGGCCCTGCCCATCACTGCAGCTCTGGCATCCTCCACTGCATCCCTCGCTGCTTGCTGGGACCAGAGGCCACCAGCAAGATCCCTCCTGAGGCTACACCTCAGAGACACCAGCAGGCAACCATTGTGACACCTTCATGCTACCCATCAGCACCAGTGGCAGCTGCTGTCACTGTCCCACTCACACCAGGGCCAATGCCAGAGACAGGAGGCCCCAGCAGCAACACCACCAGGTCCCAGGAGCAGCCCCACTTCAGTGGGGCTGGGGCAGTAGGACAGCAGCACAGCACACATCCATCATCAACACACAGGACACCAGAGCAGGAACAAAATTTCTGGCTGGGTGGGCAGCTCTGGATGCCAGACACCTGGGTAGGCCCCTCCCTGGATGCCAGGCACCTGGCTGAAGGCTGAGCCTCGAAGAGGCTCCACCACCCAGCCAAAGGAGGACGCATTTCTCACAGCAGCAGCAAGCAGGACTCGGAGCAATACGGTAAATCTAATCTACCCTTCCACCCTCTTTTGGCTTGCACGTCAGGCAGCTCATTCTTTTTCCTCTCTGCCTTCTCAAGAGAATTCTCTCTGCTAATTTCTTCTTTCCTGTAAACAAACTTCAAATGAAACTTTCATTAGGAAACAGAACGCAAGCCATTACCAGCCCCTGTCTCGGGACCCCGATGCTCCTTCCTCCCTTCCACGCCACTCGTGGCACAGATGGCAGTGACAGTGGCTGAACCCCTCAAGCCTGGCATGGCCACCCTCCTCCTTCCTGCCTTGCCCATCTCTCCACGGGATCTCCTCACCCTGCAGTAAAGTCTCATGGCTTTGTTTCCAGCGCTCAAGGCATGGAGCGATCAAGGGTCAGGCGACGCCAGCGCAGCTCCTCTCCTGCCAGGGGAAGTTGGGTCCTGCTGGTGCCTTCTCAGGCCACACCCAAACATCGGAGCAGGGCTCCCGGCAGGGTCTGGCAAACACCACCCCTGCTCCCCTCCTCAGCTACAGCCCAAACTCGGCAGCCGCTCGGCAGGCACTGGCAGCCGCTTGTCCCCGGCTGCCCAGGCAGACACTCACACGTGCAGGGTGCAGGCTCCGTGTTCCTGCCCCACTCTCCACTCTCCACTCGCCGAGCTTCGAGCCCCACGCGTGCAGGCGGCTGCTGAGCCTCTCCACTTCCCTCCTGAGTTAGGCAACTGCCCCTCCCACCACGGAGCTGGCAACCCCAAGGCCTGGCAGCCTCCCTGGCTGGCCCAAGGACACGGCGAGTGGCTGGCAGATCCGGGAAGAGCACCAGGACCTCTGGACCGTGAGGTTTTAACTGCCAGAAAGCACCAGCACCATCCCTCCTTCCTGGAGAACAACCTCCCACGGCGTGGGCTGCTGTGGGGCAAGGTGGGGGGCAGCTGCTCCTATGACCAACTGTGGCTGGTAAATGTATGCCAGGCTATCGGTGATCTGCTTCTTTTACAGCCGGGCTCAGTTTCCCGGGGACTGCCTCTCTCCAGTCATTTACATGCTGTGCCTCACGCTTCATATTCCCAGCTCCCAGGCTCAGGATGGTTTATTTTCTCTCTCTTTGAGTCCTTTCATTTTGAAAACGTGTCCTTTCACGCCACAGCCCAACCATCCCGGTGGGATTTCCTTCCGCGGAGCAGGAACCGGTGTGCCGGGCGACCTCGCTCAGCTTCTCCCCCAGAAGCAGCCTTGTTTTTAGAGTCAACAAAAGGCAACGCGTGACTGGCAACCCCCGGAGCTGCTCCAGCACCGTGCCAGTCGCGACCTGCCCGGCACAGGCAACCCCCAGCCCTGCCAAACCCGGGCCGGGGCAGAGCAGCTCCCGCCGTGACCCTCGGGGACAAGCTTTAGGCAAGGCTGCCTCATCTCCTTCTCAGCCACTGTTTAAACCCGGCCCTCTGAGCATGCCAAGAAGGTATTGAACCAGATTTGACCCTAACTTAACCAGTTCAGCGCAGAGAAAGGCTCGCTAATGGAAGATAAAACACCCCGGGTCAAAGATTGATGCTGCAGCCACCAACGCGGCGGTGGTCACCGCTTCCCGGAGCCCCCGAACGCCTCGGAGCGCAAGGGTGGACGCTGGCCCTGAACCGGGGCCGTGCTGCCCAGCTCGGGTGTGCGGTGCCCCCCTCCCCCCGAGGCGGAACCCCCACCCAGCGCTCTTTGTCGGATCTCTTAGGTCCCTTTGCTGACATTTCTGACAATTTCCACAGGACGCGAGGGAAAAAAGACAACAACAACAAAAAACCAAAACCCAAACCCAACAAACCAAACCAAACCAGCAAAACCACAACAAAAAAAACCCAAAGCCGAGCCGAGCATTTGTTAGTTCTCAAAACCGGGCAAAGAGTTAATTGCAAAGACGAACGGCAAATGGGAGAGGAAGGGAGCTGAAGCTCGACACCCCCTCCCCCTTCTCCAAGAGCTCTTCTTATGGCAACCCCTCCCCAGGAGTGCTCCCACCGCCCCAAAGTGGAGGGATGCTGCGCAGGCAGGGGGGAGCCGGCAGCCCCTTCCCCCGCGCTCCTGCTGTTCAGCGGCAAGGTGCTGAACCGGAGCCCCGGCCCCGTCTGCGTGTGTCCCCCCTCGAATCCCGGTACCCCGCAGCCGCCTCCCCTGAACTTGCTCCCGGGCGTTTGCTGCCCCACAGGCGGGGCTGGGGTCGCGATGCCCAGAAGGGCGCGGTGTGAAAGGGCACTTTGCCCTCGCCTGGAAGGGGGTGTCAAGGAGCGGGGATGGAGTGGGCTGGTTTGGGAGGAAGCGACCGAGAAGAGCAGCCCTGAGCAGCCGGGGATCTCCCACCCCCAAGCCGGACGCGGTTCCCAGGCGGGTCTCTCCCCCCCGTAGCAGCGAGGTGCCGGTAGCCGGGCGAACATCCCCGTTCCCCGTTGCCCTGTCCCGCCCCTCACCCCCTTTCCCGGTAAATAAATAAATACAGCGGCGATGGAGCCAGGGCTCAGCGTGCGGCGGGGATTGACACGTAAGTAGGGCTTTACCTCCAGGGAGGCGGCTATTTCCAGCACAATCCCCGCCCGGGGACGGGGCTGCTTCGACGATGGCGGCGGCGGCGGCGGCGCGGGGCCGGTACCCGGGAATCGCTGGGGCCGGAGCTCTCCCGCCGCCGCCTCCTCCCACTTTCTTCCTCGCTTTTGTGCTCTTCCGGGGAAGGGGGAGCCTCGCCGGGCGCCGGGAAGGACGCGCCAACCTCTCCC
>VWZE01025757.1:22350-39128 GCA_013396675.1 Eubucco bourcierii | reverse complement strand
CCGCCCCCCCCCAGTAAACCAGTCCTGTTGTTATTGTGTTAGCTGCACAGAGCATGCAGCAGTTACTTAGAAGTCAACTCCTTCCCCTCACAACTCCTTCCTCACCTCTGCCCCCTGCAACCCCCTTCACACAGACCTGCCCCGGCAGAACCCGAGCTCCCTGTGGTCAGGCTCTTGCTGCCCAGACAAAGCCCTGTTTGGCTGCTGCAGGTCCAGAGGAGATCCATGCCCTGCTTGTCACAGCCCCACACCACCCAGCCGCCTGCGTACCAGGCAGTGACGCTTCCAAGGGCATCACAGCGCTGCCCTGACCTCATCTGTCATCATTTCCTAAGGCAGGGCTCTGCTGGAAGAGCAGGGCTGCTGTCAAAGCCAGGAAGAAGGCACATTTACAGCACTGTAGGAGCTTAATTGAATAGCTGTGCTGTTGGGGAGTGTGGGCACAGGGATCTAGTGGCGAGAGCAGGGGACTGCAGGACAGCAGGATCTGGCCATCACGCCGGAGGAGTCACTGACTCACGGGCGACCTTGTGCCAGTCACTTGATGTTCTTGTGCCTCTGAAAAGTAGGTTAAATAACAAATAGGACCTCCTGGACTGGCTCCTCCGTGACCATCAAACCCTTCTGGGTAATGAGCATTAAAATGTGAATCTCTCAGGGGTGAGGCCAGTTAAGGAAAGGGGTGTTGGGGCGTGGGCAAGAGGAGAGCTGCTGAAGGAGGCCCCAAGTTGCATGGCAGGAGGCCACAGAGCTCTCACCAACAACATACATTAACTTATCTGGCAGCCAGAGTAGAGCCAGGAAGAAAAGGAGAGTAAAGAGGTAGGGAATCTTATTCCAGGGCAGGGCAAGGGATGGGGATTCTGCCCCTTTACTCTGCTTCCCTCAGACCCCACCTGCAGTCCTGTGTGCAGTTCTGGAGCCCCCAGCACAGGAAGAACATTGAACTGTTGGAGCAGGTCCAGAGGAGGCCACCAAGATGCTCAGAGGGCTGCAGCAGCTCTGCTGTGAGGACAGGCTGAGAGAGTTGGGGATCTGCAGCCTGGAGAAGAGAAGGTTTCCAGGAGACCTTAGAGCCTTGCAGGATCTGAAGGGGGCTACAGGAAGGCTGGGGAGGGACTATTGACAAGGGTTTGGAATGGCAGGACAAGGGGAATGGGTCTGAAGTGGCAGAGGGGAGATTGAGAGTGGATGTTAGGAGGAAGTTGTTTGCAGTGAGGGTGGTGAGACACTGGCACAGGTTGCCCAGGGAGGCTGTGATCAAAGATCACATTCTGTGATTCTGTGCTCCACAACCTCCCTGGGCAACCTGTGCCAGCATCTCACTACCCTCACTGCAAAGAATCTCTCCCTAACATCCTTTTCAAATCTCCTCTCTGCCAGTTGAGAGCCAGCTCCAACAGCACTACCACCCAAGCCACCCTGGGCCTTTTCCAGATGTGTTCCAGAACCCATCTTGGCAGAGCTAAACCAGACCCTTCAGAGACACACACAGAGCCCCTGCCACAGGATGGGGGTCCTGTGCCACCAGGCAAGTGCAGACCTGCCCGTGCAGGCTGCTCAAAGCCTCATCCACCACAGCCTCCTTTCAGGGGTTGCAGAGGGCAATGAGGTCCCCTCAGCTTTCTCTGTTATGCAGCAGGCCAGGTTCAGCCTTTCCTGGGCAGTGTGCAGTGAGAGAGGGGAGGAGAAGAACTCCTCTGGTGGTTTATGTTGACACTGAATGGTCACTTCAGGGGGGGTTATAGAATCCTGAAGTGGCTCAGGTTGGAAGGGAGCTCAGAGCTCATCTCCTCCATGCCCAGGGACACCTCTCAGCTAGACTCAGGCTGCTCAAGGCCTCATCCAGCCTGGTCCTGAACACCTGCAGGGAGGTTGTGGAGCACAGAAGCACAGAATGTGATTGAAGATCCACAACCTCCCTGGGCAACCTGTGCCAGCATCTCGCCACCCTCACTGGGAAGCTCACACAGAAGCCCTGCCATGGTGGGGGGCAGCAAAGTGCAGACCTGCCCGTGCAGGCTGAACGGTGGCAGAGACAAAAGGGAGCAGAGGAGTCAAGGTTAAAAAGCTGAACCACCACAGAGCTTCATCTGCCCTAGGAACGGAAATCATTAATAACAGTTGACGCTCTCGGAGTGGCTGCATCCACGCTCCTGAGGAGCTTTATTAGCCAGCCAGACCTCAGAAGTCTCTCCAAGGTATTAGCTCCTTTTTAACGGGGGAAGGCAATTAAGGAGCAGCCATTTGTGTGACTTGATCAAAGCCAGCGCCCGGCAGCGCCCGAGCTCGGGGGGCCGTGGGGTGGGGGGAGGGGGAACTCACCACGGGATGCTGTTGGAGGGTAGGAGGGCACTGCAGAGGGACCTGGGCCCACCCAGCCCAATCTAGCACCCAGCCCATGCCAAGAAACCAGGCCATGGCACTAAGTGCCCCAGCCAGGCTTTGCTTCAACACCTCCAGGGATGGGCACTCCACCACCTCCCTGGGCAGCCCATTCCAATGCCAATCATTGCTTGCTCTGAAGAACTTCTTCCCAACACCCAGCCTAGACCTGCCCTGGCACAGTTTGAGGCTGTGTCCCCTCCTTCTGTCCCTGGGTGCCTGGNCCTCCCCAGCCTTGCTGCCCTTCTCTGGGCACCTTCCAGCACCTCAACATCTCTCTTGAATGGAGGGGCCCAGAACTGGACACAGCACTCAAGGTGTGGCCTGAGCAGTGCTGAGCACAAGGCAGAAGAACCTCCCTGCTCCTGCTGGCCACACTGCTCCTGAGCCAGGCCAGGATGCCACTGGCTCTGCTGCCCACCTGGGCACACTGCTGCCTCATCTTCAGCTCCTCTCCACCAGCACCCTCAGGTCCCTCCCTGCCTGGCTGCTCTCAGCCACTCTGTCTCCAGTCTGGAGCACTGCTTGGGGCTGTTGTGGCCAAAGTGCAAAACCTGGCACTGAGCCTTGTTCAGTCTCATCCCCTTGGCCTCTGCCCACCCATCCAGGCTGGAGTTGGGAAGAAGTTCTTCAGAGCAAGCAATGATTGGCATTGGCATGGGCTGCCCAGGGAGGTGGTGGAGTGCCCATCCTTGGAGGTGTTTAAGAGGAGGCTGCATGAGGCACTTGGTGCCAGGGGTTAGGTAATTAGAAGGGTTAGGTGATAGGTTGGACTCTATGATCCTAGAGGTCTTTCCCAGCCTGGGTAACTCTGTGATTTCACTGCTTCCAGGAGGTTATTTCCATGGCTGTCAAAATCCTTCCAGCAACCTGCAGCATGGCTCTTTGCATGGGGATGTTTTCTGGCCACACTTTACAGGAGCTGAGCCAAAGCTTGGCTCTGGGTGTGCTGGGCACATCTGCCTTTGCTGTTGGGGAGCTCCCTGGGAATGGGCAGCAGCTCCCTCTGCTCTCCAAATGAGATACACTGGGGAGAAATGCTGAACTGAAGAGAGGTGTGTGTGGTTCCTGGGCCCCTCCCACTCTGCCATGCCCTGCTTCTGCTTGATCCCACCCAGCCCTCACCAGCATGCCAGCCACAGCTCCGCCAGGTAAACCCCTCACTGCCCCCAGGAACTGCTGCAGGACCTTAGTTAAGCTGTTCAGCATCCCTGGGAAGGGGATGGAGAGTGAGAAAGGGACCACTTCTACCCCAACACACACAAAAAACAGACTGCAGCAGCTGCATGCAGCAAGTGAATACAGCTGAGCAGCCTGGAAGGGTGAACTGTGCCAGGCACTGCTGGAATTGGGCAGTGCCACCTGATTGCTCACAGGGGCTGACACCATTCCCCCCCAGACTGTGAGGAGTCAGGACCTGGGCACCACACCTCAGCTGGAGATGAAGCTGTAGGGGCAGGATTTACCCCAGGCAGCCTGAGTGGGGGTCTCACAGTGTTTGCTGGCACTCAGCATTGCCTGGAACCAAGACAGAGCTCACCTGGAGAGAAATACCAAAGGGTCCACAGGACAGCAGCCAACAGCTCTGAGGTCTCTACCACCTGGGAAGCTCAGAGTTAACTCCACTCACAAACACAGAGCTGACCTCCACTGAAAGCAAACCATTCACAGCAGCCTGAGTGGTGCCATCATCTGACCTCCTCAGGTCAGCATCTCCTCCTCAGCATCCCATGAGCCAGTAAGGACAAGGATGGAAGTTTGACTGAACTGTCTTTGCCAGGACAAGTCACTGCTGGACCTTCCTGGACCTTCCTCCTGGGACTGCTGGACCTTCCTGGACCTTCCTCCTGGGACTGCTGGACCTTCCTGGACCTTCCTCCTGGGACTGCTGGACCTTCCTGGACCTTCCTCCTGGGACTGCTGGACCTTCCTGGACCTTCCTCCTGGGACTGCTGGACCTTCCTGGACCTTCCTCCTGGGACTGCTGGACCTTCCTGGACCTTCCTCCTGGGACTGCTGGACCTTCCTGGACCTTCCTCCTGGGACTGCTGGACCTTCCTGGACCTTCCTCCTGGGACTGCTGGACCTTCCTGGACCTTCCTCCTGGGACTGCTGGACCTTCCTGGACCTTCCTCCTGGGACTGCTGGACCTTCCTGGACCTTCCTCCTGGGACTGCTGGACCTTCCTGGACCTTCCTCCTGGGACTGCTGGACCTTCCTGGACCTTCCTCCTGGGACTGCTGGACCTTCCTGGACCTTCCTCCTGGGACTGCTGGACCTTCCTGGACCTTCCTCCTGGGACTGCTGGACCTTCCTGGACCTTCCTCCTGGGACTGCTGGACCTTCCTGGACCTTCCTCCTGGGACTGCTGGACCTTCCTGGACCTTCCTCCTGGGACTGCTGGACCTTCCTGGACCAGGTCCCTGCTTTAGGGCTGAGTGCAGCGTCCCGGCCAAGGCCACTGCCGTGTCCCCACTAGAGGGCTGTGCCGGTGCACATCTCCCTGCCAGCCTCCCCCGCACGGATCAGATCCCCCTCAGCCAGCACCCAGGGAGCAGCCACTCTGCCCTTTTTTCCTCCCCTGTGGAAGGAACCTTCAGGGAGCTTCTGCAGTGCTCCAGAACGTCTTAAAAACGAACGGCAGGAAACAAAGAACTTCCCAAGCCAAAGAAAAGCCTCTTGACTGGGAGTTCTCTCCTGGAGGGGCTGGGGATGGTGTTTATTGCTGGAGAGGTTTTAACACCCTCTCTAATGGACTGGGAAGTAGCTCATCATCCTCATGTGATGCAAACACATCATCCCACTTCCTCCCAAACGCTGCCTGCCTGCTCCTGCCTCCTCTGCACATCCATCAACCCACGGAGCCTGCCTCCAAGATCTCTTCACTGAGCACTCACACAGCTACACCCAGGGCCAAGACCTCACCCAGCAGCTGCCAGCTCTGCCAGCTTTTTGTCTGCTCTGTGGACTGCACGAACCCAGGCGCCTGCAACCCTCCCAAGACTGCAGTTCTGCCAGGGAGCTAAAAGAATGGCAATGAAAACCCAGCCTGCCCTCTTCTGCAGCTGCTCACTCCCCTCCCTGCCTTCCCCAGTGCCAGCTCTGCACCCCCAGGGCCAGCCTGGAGATGGATCTGAAGCAGAAAGAAGCAAACGTGGCTGCCAGGGGAAGATGCAGCTGAGCTGTTCTGGTAATGCTGGAGCCTTCTGAGAAACTGAAGCCAGCAGGCACAGCAAGGGCTGGACCAAGGAGGAGGAGAGTGGAAGGAGGAGGAGGAGGACTTCATATTGCAAATCAACCTTCGGTTAGGAGGCTCTGACAGCTCCCAGACCCCACAGAGAAGGCTCCAACCATCTCAAGCCCCTGCAACTCCATGGGATGTGAACCCCTCCCTCCCCCCTCCCAGGCTCTTCGGGTTAAAACATGACTTGAAATCCTCTTCTGAAGCCCACTCCACAGCCACGCCCCTCCCGTGCTGCAGGGCACTGCTGGGGATGAGGATGTTGGGGTGCAGGACAAGGCTCTGTCCCCCTCCAACACTCCCAAGTCAGCCTGGCAGAGCCAGAGCAGCCAAAAGCAATGCTCCTGATAGTCCCCATCCCATTGCAGCTCCTGCCCTTCACTGGCTGCATGACCTTCAGTCAGCAAAGCACTGAAGCAACCTTTCAAAAGGTTTCTGCACCCTTCAAAGCCAATTCCTCAGCCCTGGGTGGTGCCTGACAAGGAAGCAGCAACATTTCCAGAGCAGAGGGAGTGAGGCTGGCCAGGATTTAGCCTGTTTCAAAACCTTCCTTTTGCCACCAGTGGAAATCACACCCAACAGTGTGGCCTGGAGATGGGAAAAAAAAAAAAAACAAACCAGGGCTGAGTTTGAATAAGAGAGAGCAGATTGCCTGGGGAATGAGGGCAATAAACTCCCCAAAGCAATCATTTAAAAATGTTAATATTCAGTGTTTGAAAGGGAGCTGGAAGGGTCATTAAACAGAAGTATCAAATCTCTTCTCCTTCCTTTGCTGCTGCTGGATTGGGGAGGTCAGCAGTTCAGAGGTGCTCTAATGCCTCAGCAGATGCCCTGAAATGTGAATGCAGCACTCAGGGAGGGTGAGGGGCCTGATTCTGCTCACATGGGTGAGAATTGGTGCAAAGGGAAGGGAAGCTCCAGCCCAGCACCTCCCTCCCTGCTCTGCTGAACCTGATTTAAGCCACCCAGGTCCCAGCTGCTTTCCATTGTGCCAGAGTAAGGACACCAGCTCCAAGAAATCCTGAAGCACAGTCCACAGGAGCTCCTTGTGTGGACAGCCAAGGACAGAGCTCCTCTCCTGCCTGCTTTGGCTCCCCAGCACAGACAGAGCACTTTCTGCACAGCTCTTCTGGCTTCCTTCTGGAGACATCACTGCCCCAGCACTCCCCTGCAGCCCCTTGGGCACTGGCAGGCTGCTCCAAGGTCTCCCCAGAGCCTTCTCTTCTCCAGGCTGAACAACCCCAAGTCCCTTAGCCTGTCCCCACAGCAGAGGTTCTCCAGTCCTGTGCTCATTCTTGTGGTCTACTCCAGACCCTCTCCAGCAGCTCCAGGCCCCTCCTATGCTGGAGGCAGTGCTGCAGGTGAGGTCTGAGCAGAGGGGCAGAATCCCCTCCCTGTGCTGCTGCTCTCCCTGCTCTGGCTGCAGCCAGCACACAGCTGCCTCTGGGCTGCCAGTGACCATAGCTGGTTCCTGGGGAGTTTGTCATCAACTGGCACAACCTTTTTGCACTCCTTAAGAAGGGCTTGTAGTGCCAGGACAAGGAGCAATGGCTTTGAGCTGGAAGAGAGGAGACCAAGACTGGAGATGAGGAAGAAATTCTTTAGAGTGAGGGTGGTGAGACACTGGCACAGGTTGCCCAGGGAGGTTCTTTGTGATCAAAGATTCATTCTGTGATTCTGTGCTCCACAAGCTCCCTGAAGGTGTTCAAGGCCAGGCTGGATGAAGCCTTGAGCACCCTGGGCTGGTGGGAAGTGTCCCTGCCCATGGTAGGGGGTTGACACTGGCTGAGCTTTGAGGTTCCTTCCAGCTCAACCCCTTCTGTGAGTCCATGAAGCACCAAAGTGCTCAGCAGCACTCAGAAATTACAGTCACATCCACACCTTTTTTTCCCCCCTCTTCCCTGAATAATGAAGTTCAAAGGGTACTTTGGCATCAATTCTGCCACCCTCAGCCCAGGTGAGGCAAGTTCCTCCTGGTGCTGCTGCACAAGAGATCCTTCTGGCAAAAGCCAAGGGAATCAGTCTGATGCTTGCTTCATTTCTATTATCACCCTCAAAAGTTACTGGGGATGAGGTGGCCACAGCAGCTGGGCAAGAGAGGGAGCAGAAGCCTTTGGGTAGGTGTAGGAAGGTTAAACCACACAGCCTGCCCCTGTGCAGTGCAAACTTTCCCAGCTGCTTGTGGACAGGAGCAGTAGGAAGGAATGGGAAAGGCTCAGCTTCATCTCACAGAGTTTAACTTTACCTGTACCCTGCTGAGGCCACACCTGGAATATTGTGACCAGTTCTGAGCACCTCAGCTCAAGAAGGGCCTCAGGGAGCTGCTGGAAAGAGTCCAGCCCAGAGCCACAAAGCTGCTGAGGGCAGTGAACATCTCCTGTGAGCACAGGCTGAGGGAACTGGCAGCAGAGGAGCCTGAGGGCTGCCCTCACTGCTGTGATAGAGATGTGCAGGGCAGGAGCCAAACTCTGCTCAGGGATGGGCAATGCCAGCACAAGGGGCACTGGGTGCCAGCAGGAGCAGAGGAGGTGCCAAGGGAAGAGGAGGGAAAACTTTGTCCCTGTGAGGGTGCAGAGCCCCGGAGCAGGCTGCCAGAGGAGCTGTGGAGTCTCCTCTAGAGACATCCAACCCCCCCTGGGTGTGTTCTGGGTGCCCTGTCCTGGGTCCAACCCTCTGCACCCTCTCCAGGCTGTGCTTCCCCCCAGGGCTGCTGGAAGGTTCAGTGCTTCACAAGTCCAAGCACTGGAAGTGCTCTGCTGTTGCTTTGCTCTTGGGAATCAGGTTCAGAAAAACCTCTGAGCAGCAAATTTTACTCCTTCCAACTGCTGCAGCTTGAAAAAGCTTTGAGAGCTGCTTTGCAACATCCTGATGAGAGCTCAGGAAAACTTTAGAGGTAGGCAACAACAGAAGCCATTTGATTGATCATCTAAACCAACAGCTGCAGGTTGCCTCAGCTGGTCCCTCTTTTTTGTTGTTGTTCCTCTCTGACATCTGCTTCTGCTCCCATCTCTGCGAGCTCCAGGAGCTTCCCTGGCAGCAGCACTTTAGATCTGTCCATCTAGTGACAGCTCCAGCACAAACCTCACCCAAAATCCAGGCTGTCAGCTTCCTAAAGTTCTAAATTACCAACCCAAGCATCCCTCAGCCTGCAGCCTCAAGGCTCAGGATTCAGGCTCCCTCCCAACACAGGAAGGGCATGGACCTGATGGAGTAGGTCCAGAGGAGGCCACAAAGATGCTCAAGGGGCTGGTGGACCTCTGCTGTGGGGGTAGGCTGAAGGAGCTGGAGGTGTCCAGCCTGGAGAAGAGAAGGTTCCAGGAATAACTTAGAGCAGCATTTTGGTGTCTGAAGTGGGCTACAGGAAGGCTGGGGAAGGGCTGTTTAGAGGGGCTTGGAGTGACAGGATGAGGAGCAATGATTTGAAACTGGAGCAGGGGAGATGTGGGATGGACATTAGGAGGAAGTTCTGCACAAGGGTTAGGTTTAGACCTCATTTAGCCAAAAGTGGTCCTGAAGCAGCCAGCAGCTGCCACTCAGTGGCACAACCATTCAAATGTCATGTCCCCAGCTCAGCCCAACACAGCCCAGGCCAGCATGTTTAGTCCAGTTCAGCCCAGCCCAGCTTATCCCAGCTCAGCCCAGGCCATCTTAGTCCAACACAGCCTGTTTAGTCCAGTTCAGCCCAGGTCAGCTCAGTCCAATGCAGCCCAGCCCAGCTCAGCCCTGGAGCTGTCCACAGCTCCACCATCCAACGCAGCCCTGGCACAGACCCTGGCACACCACATCTCAGGAGCCATTACACAACCTACAGCAAATGAAGGCTTAAGCCCCCTCAGGTCTCCAGCACAGGCAAAGCAGGCAGTTCCCCAAAGCCTCCTGCCAGCTGCCATTTTGTCCTCCAGCAGGAAGCTTTCTCCAGCTCCTGACAGCAATCCCACATCTGGCATCTCGCTGCCTGGCAAGGGTCACTCTCTACAGCAGGTGTCTTTAGGGTGCCAGCAGATAAAGGTTGCCATCAGGTGCCAGCCCAAGCTCCCAGCCAGGTTCCCCAGCATGGCACAGGGCAAGCTCTCCCCCTCCTTGCAGCTGGCAGGGATGGGTCAGATCAGAGTCAGGTTTCAGAGTGCTGGAAAGAAAACCCAGCACTGGCTTCCAGTGCAGATTGTGGGGAGCAAGTAAAACATAGTTGGCTTTTTATAGCCTGTTTCCATGGTGCAGAGGTTCCCACAGCTCATCCTGCAGCTGCAGAACCTCAGAGAGCTGCACAGCCCAGGGGATAATCCTGTGGCAGGCTGCCCTGCCCATTCCCAACCCAAAATCCAGTGGTTTAACACCCCCCATGCAACAACAGAGCCTTCACCCCCTGGCACACGAGAGCAGAGTGGCTGTGGTTGAGCTTCCTCAAGTTGTGTGATCAGGTTAAGAGAGCAACCAAGAGTGAGGTCTGGCTTTCAGAGCCTGCCCTGCTAAAGCTGCCAGGCAGCTGGGAGGAGGGCAAGCAGCAGGTTCCCCTTTGCTTGTGGCAGATTATTCCCCTTCAGAGAGCTTCTCAGCATGCCTAAGGCAGGGGCAGTGGCTGCAGCCCCTCCACCTCTGCTGCTTTCCCCAACCCCACAGCAGAGCCAATGGTCTGAAATTGGGCCAGGGGAGGATTGGGTTGGAGATGAGGAAAAGTTTCTTTGCTGCAAGAGCAGTCAGGGATTGGAAGAGGCTGCCCAGTGCCCACACCCCTGGAGGTGTTCATTGGCACTGGAGGTCATGGTGCTGTTTGACTCCACGATCTTGGAGATCTTTCCTGACCCAAGCAGCTCCCTCCTCCCTGAGCCAGCCCAGCAGAGCTGCTGCCCTCTCAACCTCCACACACACCATGCTCAGAGCCTGTCCTGCCTGGACAAAGCAAACCAAGAGTTTGCAAAAGCATCTTCCCACACCTCCCTGGGCGATGCCAAGCAGCTCCCTCCAGCCCGCGCCCGCAGCGCCACTCACCTGCTCCTGAGAGTTCATCACCCGCAGCTTCATCTGCTTCAGGTAGGTGGAGGTGAGGGGCATGTTGTAGTCAATGATCCCAGAAACCAAGGAGGAAGGTGGCTCACTCTCTGAGAACAGAAGGAAAACCTGATGTAGGCACAGGGATGTGAAGCACAAACCCAAGTCCTGCTTCCAGAGGCAACCCAAAGCCCCCTGGAGAGCTGCTGCCTGCTGAGCTGAGGCTCCTCCACAAACATGGCCCCAGCAAGGACATGAGGAGACAACAGAAAAACAAAAGCATTGCTGTCACCTGCAGGAAAGGATGCACAGCATCCTACAAGCCTAGAAAAGGTTGGGTTGGAAGGGATCTCAAAGCTCAGCCAGTGCCAGCTGCCCCTGCTGTAGGAGAGAGCTCCTTCCCTAGCCCAGGGTGCTCAGGGTCTCATCCAGCCTGGTCCTGAACACCTCCAGGGAGGTTGTGGAGAATGTGATCAAAGATCATTCTGTGCTTCTGTGCTCCACAACCTGCCTGAGCAACCTGTGCCAGTGTCTCCCCACCCTGACTGTGAAGAATTTCTTCCCAGAGCAGCAGGCTGGGCCCTGTCTCCTGCACCCCAGCCTGCCAAGCTGGGAGGCAGCAGAACCCAAGCAGTGCTGCTGCATTGCACTCCATGCAAATGGGACTCCTGCAGAGGCTGCTGAGCAGGCACAGGTCTGCAGCTTGCTTCAGCATTCCAAAGCTTGGCCAGTTTTGCTTGGGATTCCCTCAGGTAGGACTTAACATCAAGGCAACTCATTAAGCATCTCTACCTGGTGCTGGGGATTATTTTTAATACTCTCATTAAACCACAAACTTCATTTGAAAGACCTTTAATTTGCATGGTTCCTGTTGATTCCTTTGGCTGCAGCAGATTGAGCCCTAGAGGTCACTCCAGATTCAGCTCCTCAGGCCATTAGCTTGCTCAGAGCAGAAGGTGCAAAGCTTCTAAGGAGCCCTGCACAGCCCTCCAGGCCCCTTCCAGGAGCCCTGCACAGCCCTCCAAGCCCCTTCCAGGAGCCCTGCACAGCCCTCCAAGCCCCTTCCAGGAGCCCTGCACAGCCCTCCAGGCCCCTTCCAGGAGCCCTGCACAGCCCTCCAGGCCCCTTCCAGGAGCCCTGCACAGCCCTCCAGGCCCCTTCCAGGAGCCCTGCACAGCCCTCCAGGCCCTCTCCTCCAAGTCCCCTCCTCTTTCCTCATGGCTCTGTGTCACTAATCTCTGTCATGCTTCAACCTACAGATTAACTAAGGGCACTTCTACATCTCTACAGATTAGGCACCCAAAACACTCTGCTGGGCAAGACTTGCTGATAGAAGGAAGCCAAACCCCAGTGCAAAGAATGATTTTTGCTGCCTGCTGCTGCAGAGAGAGGGGAAACAGCTCCAGGACCCACCCAGGCAGCATGGGAGCCTTTCAAGGACAGTTCAGGCCACTCTCAACCTTTGCCAACAGTGACAAAGGCAGAGATGCTTTTCCCTTGAAGGAGAAGCATGGGAGAGACCTCTGAGGTCTTTCAGCCCTCTGAGGATGATGAGCTGCTGCTCTCCTGCCATCCCCTTCCTGATGCTGCAGCAGCCAACGAGGCTCCACAGCAGCAGCTCAGCAGCCTCACATGGAGAGGAAGAGGAAGGTAGATGGTCCTTGGAGTCTGCCTGAAGCCACCCTGGTGAGACTCTGGAGTCAAGGATGGCATCAGCAGCTCCAATCTTACTGTGGATTTGTTCCACGGCACAGAGCCCAAACCCTTCTGCCTTTTTGAAGCTATCTGGGGAAGAAAGAGAAGCTTTGTTTGCAAAGGCCAGAGGGACCCTAGGGCCACAGCCTCAGGTCCTGTGTCATGAGAAAGGGCTGCTGGGAGCCTTCAGCTTCATTCCTCAAGAAGTTCTCTCCACCTCATCATGCCCTGCCTGCTGGACAGGCAGTGTGGAGCAGGCAGGAGGATCTGAAGTGAAATGGGTTTGATCCCAGTTCCACACTTGTCTAATTCCACTGGAATTAGCACTGATTTAATAACTGTGTGAAGAGCTCAGAAAGAAAGATCCAGGGATGGGTCAGAGCTTCCCCAGGAGCAAGACAATTTGCTTTTGTGAATGCCATGGGTGCCCTGCAGGGTTTGGTGTCAGAGATGTTTAATTCAGGATTTTTATAATCACAAATGAAGTCTGTTGAGATATAATGGACAGGAGCAGTAGGAAGGGATGGGAAAGGCTCAGCTTCATCTCACAGAGTTTAACTTTACCTGTACCCTGCTGAGGCCACACCTGGAATATTGTGACCAGTTCTGAGCCCCTCAGCTCAAGAAGGACCTCAGGGAGCTGCTGGAAAGAGTCCAGCCCAGAGCCACAAAGCTGCTGAGGGCAGTGAACATCTCCTGTGAGCACAGGCTGAGGGAGCTGGCAGCAGAGGAGCCTGAGGGCTGCCCTCACTGCTGTGATAGAGATGTGCAGGGCAGCACAGGGAGGACACAGCCAGGATCTGCTCAGGGATGGGCAATGCCAGCACAAGGGGCACTGGGTGCCAGCGGAACAGGAGGGAAAACTTTATCCCTGTGAGGGTGCAGAGCCCTGGAGCAGGCTGCCAGAGGAGCTGTGGAGTCTCCTCTGGAGACATCCAACCCCACCTGGATGTGTTCTGTGTGCCCTGCCCTGGCGGGGGGGGTTGGGCTGGATGGTCTTTGGCAGGCCCTCCCCACCCCTGCCACTCTGGGATTCCATGGCTGAAAAAGACTTTTAACATCTGGGGTCCACCCATGGCTGTGTCCGGGCCTGCATGGGCATGCACCTGGGTGACCTCGATGGCTTTTGGGTGGTTTGCTCCTGATAAGACTCCTGAACACAGAGCAGTGAAACCAGACCCCACTCCCCAGGAGAAGCTACCTTATCTAATCTGCTCCACACCTTTTCACAGGTACTTAAGTCACTCTTTAGGCACCACAGGCAGCAGAAGGCCACTCCTGTCCTTCCAGTCCTGCTGGGCAAGAACCCGGGCTCCAGTGTGAGATATTTGTAAGAGCTGCTGAAAGGCAAAATAGCTTCAGGGAAGGAATTGACCTTGACCACTGATGTTTCTAAAGGATGCTGAGGACAGCCACATCTCAGCCCCGATGGTGGCTTCCACAGCCAGGAGCACTCCGGGGAAGATGGGCAGCACCNGCGGGGCTGGTGGGTGGGGAGCAGAGAGCCCCCGCAGGAACAATGACCCTTTTCAGCAGCTGCCTCCTGAAAAGGGGTCCCAAGCTCTGGGGCAGATGGCTCAGGGAGTGCCAGACCTTTAGTTAAGTGCCCTGCCAATGGGTGACATCCTGACCACAGCGAGGGTCCAGAGGAGGGGGCTGAAGCACCTCTGTTAGGGCAGGCTGAGGGAGCTGGGGTTGTGCAGCCTGCAGAAGAGAAGGCTGCAGGCAGAGCTCAGAGCAGCCTGCCAGGACCTGAAGGGGCTCCAAGCAGGCTGCAGAGGGACTGCTCCCAAAGGCCTGCAGGGACAGGACCAGGGCAGTGGTTTGAAATGAGAGCAGAGCAGACTGAGAGTGGAGGTGAGGAACAAGTTCTGCACCAGGAGGCTGCTGCAGCACTGCCACAGGTTGCCCAGGGAGGGAGCTGAGGCCTCCTGGCTGGAGCTGTTGCAGGTGAGGCTGGAGAAGGCTGTGAGCAAGCTGCTGGAGGGGAGGATGTCCCTGCTGGCTGCAGGGGAGATTGAACTTAGGAGGCCTTTGGAGGTCCCTTCCAACCCATTCTAGGATACTATACATAACCCAGGCTGGGAAACCCTTTAGGTGAAGAAGTATCCCAGCGGCAGAGCAGGATCCTGCCAGCGACACCCTGCCGGTGGGGAACGCTGCATCAGATCTGCTGGCAGAACTCTTCCCCCTTACCTTTGGGCTCCAGGCCGTTGGAGTTGAAGTGCATCCTCTTCTGGCACTCGGTGCAGCTCATCAGGAACCTGGTCACAGCCTCCCTCGGGAGGAAAGCGTAGGTCTCTGCGATCTGGGGAGGCAAGCAGAGGGCTGTAGGTCCAGAGAACACCTACGGAGAGCTGGGCAGAGGGCACGGGAGACCACCAGCACCAGCCCACCTCACCTGCTCAGCCTGGCCCTGTGCATCAACCACCCACAGCAATGCACTGCACCCTGCCCTGCAGCCCGGCCCCGGGATCTCCGAGTCCCTCCCTGGGGAGCAGCTCTTGATGGAGGAGCAGCTGAGGGAGCTGGAGGAAATGAGGGTGGGGGAGACCTTCTGGCCCTCTATAGCTCCCGGAGAGGAGGGTGGAGCCAGGTGAGGATTGGTCTCTTCTGCCTAGTATCAGGTGATAGAAGGAGAGGAAATGGCCTGAGATTGTGTCTGGGGAGGGTTGGGTTGCAAATCAGGAAAAATTTCTTCGCTGCAAGAGGGTCAGGGATTGGCACAGGCTGCCCAGGGAGGTGGTGGAGTCACCATGCCTGGAGGTGTGCAAGAAAGCTGTGCCCATGGCACCTGGGGACAGGATTTAGTGGCCATGGTGGGGTTGGGTTTCTGGTTGGACACAGTGATCTTAGAGGCCTTTTCCAACCCAAGCAACTCTGATTCTGTGACTTTGGGAGGGTAACTGCTGTGTCAGTGGCACTGGGATGCAAACAAACAGACCTTTGGACTGCCTGCTCGGCTGCTCCTTGGCACAAACTCCTCTACACCTCTCCTCGGAGTCTGGGAAGAGCCAGGCTGGGGAGGTGAGGGAGCAGAGGAGGGAGCAGGGTCTCCTCCCTGTTTGCATTGCTGATTGCCATCACAGCAGCAACCTGAAGAATCCATTAACACCTGGCGAGGGCAGGTCCCTGCTCCCCACAATGCCAGCCCACTCCTGCTCATCACACTTTGCCCTCCCGTGGCAGATTTTAGCCAGGGAGCTCAGAAACATTTTGACAAAGTGTCACGAATGGAAGTCTCCTGACCCTTGGTGGGACACTTGGGGTTTCACAGCCCAGGAGTAGCTCAGGAGAAATACTTAGAAGCTGGCAGTCTGAGGTGAAACAGCCTGGCCAGAGCGCAGCACCCACGGCGGGTGCCTGGCTGCCAGGGTCCTGCGGCTCCAGCTAACCCCTGCCCTGCCGACAGCGTTTGCAGAGCTCAGGAGCAGGTGAGCTGGAGAAGGAAGGAGGCCACTCGGGTGGAGCTGGCTTTAAGGCCACGAAAGCACATCAGACTGTGGGGTCTGACCTTCTGGGGAGCATGAGCTTCACCCAGGTGCTGCGGCAGCCCAGGAGCCTGCGCTTTGCCTGCGCCACCTTCCAGGGCAGAACATCTGCTCTTAATTGGAAGGCATCAAGAGGTGGGGAGCTCACCTCAGGCTGGGCTTGGCTCCTCTGCTTAATCGCCCATCCTGTTTGGTCCCAGAGACTTGTCCCGGCACGGCGGTTCCCAAACCCGGGGCCGTGACCCCAGCAGGGGTCACAGCACTTACAAGTGGGGTCATAAAGCAGACAGAAATTCAATTGTTCCTGCCAGTCCTCGGGGCTCAAGCGGGGCTCAGGACGGGAAGCGAGGCTGGAACCAGACACCTCGGTGGTGACAGGGGAGGGGCTGAGCCGGCAGGACAGCCCAGGACGTGCTGATCCTCCCCCCACAGTGGGCATCACCCTCACAGGCTCACAGGATGTCAGGGGCTGGAAGGGACCCAAAGGGTTGGATCCTGTCCAACCCCCCCTGCCAGAGCAGGAGCAGACAATCCAGCTCAGGGCACACAGAACACATCCAGACAGGCCTGCAAAGGCTCCAGAGAAGGAGACTCCACAACCTCTCTGGGCAGCCTGTGCCAGGGCTCTGAGATCCTTCCAGGCAAGAAGCTGCANCTCTCCTCAGCAGGCAGTGCTCAGTCCCCTCAGCATCCTCATAGTCCTCTCTTTGGACTCTCTCCAGCAGATCCCTGCCCCTCTGAAACTGGGGGAGCCCAAACCTGAAGGCAGCACTCAAGATGGGGTCTGACCAGGGCAGAGGAGAGGAGGAGGAGAATCTCCCTGGATCCCCCACCTCGGTTTGTGGATACAATCCAGAATCGCTAAACTCTGAGCCTGTTTCTGCCTTCCAGGGCTGGGTGACACTGAAGCTGAGGCTCAGACAATGCCACAGCAGGGGTGGGATGGGGCAGAGCAGAGCTGGCCACAGGGTGGCTGAGGC
>VWZE01025756.1:39299-54130 GCA_013396675.1 Eubucco bourcierii | reverse complement strand
AACCTGTACGTCATGGGAGGTGTCCTTGCCTATGGCAGTGGGTTGGAACTAGATGATCTTTGAGGTCCCTTCCAACCTTCCCATTCTATGATTCTATGATATTATGATTCTATGATATGTAAAATGCACAGGGTGGGAGAGACAGGTTTGCTTCCATTGTGACTGGATAGGTTACCTCTTATAATGGTGTTTCCTTCTTGTAGTTGAAACTCGGGTCACTACCTTCAATCTGTAGTTTTAAGGCTTGCTTAAGGCTGAGTTCTGTCTCTGCAGGAGGATAACCTTCCAGAACCTCCTGATGCCCTCTGTCCTGCACTGTGCGTGGGACAGAAACCCTACCGAGAAAAAACTGATTGCTCTGAAGATGGTAGTTTGGATTTGTCATAATTCCATTCCTCTTCTTCTGTTCTCCACTCTGCTGGTGGATCAGGAACTGTTGTTGAGATCGACCAACATCTTGCTGAGCTGGTGGGACCAAAATTTTGCACTGTGGCTCCAAGGGCATTGATTTCAGTGGCACGCCTGTCCCGGATTTGGCAATAGGTACTCGCTTATCAAACTGAGTCATTTCATACTCTAACACTTTTGGTTGGGAGGAACTACTTTGCTTTATTTTTTTCCCAGCTGACCCAGATTTGCTGGAGCTGTCCGTTTTCCCCCCTTTGTTAGCTTTAGTTGATTTCAAACTAGGTTTCACTTGGCCCCATTCAAATTCACTGCTTGGTGAATTATGATTTTGACTTAGGGAATGAGTTGTGGAGGAAGGAGAAACGATAGACTGCCTGCTTCTGCTGCGTGGCAGGGAGTGCTGCTGGATTTGCTCGGTGAACGACAGGCTGTGGAAGCTATCGATAGGCACCGTCTGGGCGGTGGCGGTCGATGACGTGGTGCGGAGAGAAGAGTTTTTGGAGCTTTTCAGGGAATTGTTTGATAAAGATGATTTCTGACGGTCAACTGTGGAATCAGGAGACTCCGAAGGAGAACTGAAGGCATGAGCAGGTCCATTAGACAAGCCACGCATACTAGGCTGCATATCCCCACCAGTACTCCCTGAACTATTGGATTTCATTGTCAGTGACTGCATTTTGGAGGAGACTGACTGTAAGGGTTTTTGCTCCATAGTGTGGACTGGAGACGGAGTGCAACCATTCAGAGTAGATGCACCATATTTTTCCAGTAATTTAATAATCTGAGAGTGTCCATTTTTAGCTGCAACGCGCATAGCGGTGCGCCCAAATTGGTCAGCGTGATTTGGATCAGCACCATGCTCTAGTAATATTTGGACGACGTCAATGTGCCCTTCTTGGGCTGCAATGCAGAGTCCAGTAGCACCTTGATTACATGTATGGTCAACCAGAGCTCCATGCTCAATGAGAAGCTGCACTACTTTGACATGCCCTTGCCACGCAGCAGACTGCAGAGCAGATCTCTTCTCGTTATCGGCAGCGTTCACGTCCGCATGGTACGTTATCAGCACCTGTACCATCTCCAAATGGCCCTGCCAGCAGGAAACATGGAGCGCTGTTCTTCCTTCGGCATCGCTTGCTTCTACATTTGCACCATTCTCTAAAAAATACTCAGCCATTGTGAGCTGGTTTTCTAACGCTAAGATGTAAAGTGTCGGCCGCCCATCAGCGTCTTTGTAGTTTACATCTGCCCCGTGGCTGAGCAGTAGTTCAACTACATCTCTGTGACCTTCTAGAGCGGCAACCCGGAGAGCGTTTCTGCCATCGTAGCCTCTCTGATCGATGTTGGATTTATTTTCCAGTAAGATCTGCACACAATCGTAGTGACCTTCTTGTGCGGCTAATATGAAAGGTATACGTCCATCGTTATCGATTTCATTTGTTCTAGCACCTTGTTCTATAAGAGCTTCACAGATCAGCCTGTGACCTTCAAAAGCTGCCATATGCAAAGGTGTCCAGCCTGCATCATCTCTATGATTTTCATCTAGCCCCCTGTCCAGCAGAGTCCGTACTACTTCAACATTGCCCTGTGCAGAAGCTATGCTCAGAACCGTTCTCCCCTCACTATCAATGCTATCGACGGCTGCACCCCAAAAGAGAAGAGTATTTACAACCGAAGCGTGGCCCATGGAGGCTGCTGCTAGAAGCGGTGTACGACCGTTGTTGTCTGTGTGATCAACGTCAGCTCCTCCTTCTAGTAGCAGATCAACAACATCTACATGTCCTTCATAAGCAGCTACCAGCAGCGGAGTCATGCCATCTTTATCACAGTGGTCAACTTCAGCACCACGGTCAATTAGAAGACTGACCACCGAGGCATGCCCCTTACTGGCTGGCACGCAAAGCGCAGCGACGGACAGCGCAGTCCTTCCATCCACGTCCTCGTGGTTGACCTCTGCACCGTGATCCAGCAGGTGCTCCACGATCTCTTTGTGCCCCATGTATGCAGCTGCAATCAAAGCAGTCCTGCCCTCGTTATCAGCTTTATTAACTTCAGCACCATGTTGAAGCAGATTCAGCACAATATCTTCGTGCCCTCCCCAAGCTGCTGCTCTCAGCGCCGTCCGACTGTCGGCATCTGCGCAGTCCACTTTAACTCCAGCGTAAAGCAGAGCAGAGACCACCTCAGTGTGCCCACCCCATGCTGCAGATCGCAGCGCCGTCCAACCGTCGTGGTCGGTGTGGTTAACATTAGCCCCACAGCCGATCAAGCAATTAACAACCTTGGTATGTCCCTGCCGAGCAGCTAAGGTAAGTGCTGTTTGCCCATGAGTGTCTTCTATCTCTAGATCCGCTCCCCTGGAGACCAGTAAGTTGACGACATCGAGATTGCCGCTGTAGGCTGCATTGGCCAGCAGCGTTCTCCCGTTGGAATCGCACTGGTTCACCGACGCTCCGTTGTCCAACAAGGTGCGAATGGAATCTTCTCTCTCCAGAGCCTGCCGAACGATGCAAGATGTGCGGTCATCTTCGCTGTTAACATGAGCACCAGCTTTGACCAGCAGCTGTAATACTTCTTGTTCTTTAGGTATTAAGGTTGACAGGGAGTCTTTGACGGGTGTGCCATTCCAGATCATCCACAGCGCCAGCTCAGAAGTCTCTAACTGTAAATTCGAATTAATTAGGTGCAACGCAAACTCTTGAGCTTCTAAGGGCGTTAAATCCTTTGCTCGGCAGGTGTAACTCATGGCCAGCATCCTGTGCCCCTCTGCTGCGTTACACAAGTATTTCTGTGTACAGTGCTTCACGTCCAGCAACCACTCTGCAAAGCTGTAGTGGAACAAGATTTTTGTATTTCCAAGCCCATCAATAAGGACTTTTGACAGGACGTCCAATTTGCGCTGGAAGTCTTCCATCGTCAGCGTCATGTTTTTGGTCCACACTGCATGATACAATTCCGTGGTGGTTAACGGCCTGCAGGCTGCAAGAATGACATTGAGGATAGGCTGGACTTTTGCAAATTGTTTTCTCACAAAAAGTCTCTGGCAGAGCCAAAGGTAGAGGCCATTTAACGTGCCTGGAATATCACGGATCTCTCGTAACATAATAAAGTTCTCCACGACTCCATCGAGGACACGTTCCAGGTACAAAAAGCAGCCACTGCTTTTGATGTGAAGCTGATTCAGCATTTCTGCAGTTTCCTTTGTGAGATGTTGCCTCAGTGCCTCTTCCTGGTCTAAACGATGAAGAATGTACTGTTGCACATCTTTCACTATATAAGCCTTTCGTAGATCATCCAGACTTATCTTTCGAAAACCTGTTAAAAGGGAAAAAAGTTGTTAGTAATTCAAAGCTAATTTCACCCCATGTTGAAAAAAAAAACCAAACTAAAAAACAACAAAACAAGCCCCAGACATTTCTGAGTAGGCAATTCCCACAGTAATATATTCTCTGTGTATGCATAATAAATGTAAGTTAATAATAACAGACACATTTTTAGCTACTGCAAGAAGAAAACACGCTGCTAACAAACATCAGAGGACTGAAGAACCTGCCATGGGGACAGGTTGTTAGAATTGGGGTTGTTTGGCCTGGAGAAAAGAAGGCTTTGGGGAGACTTTATAGTGGCCTTCCAGTACCTGCAGGGGGCCTACAAGAAAGCCAGGAAGGGACTTTTTCCAAAGACTTGTAGTGCTATGGACACAACAAATGGATTGAAGCTTGTGGAGGGTAGGTTAGACTGGATATTAAGAAGAAATTATTTACAGAGAGAGTGGTGAGACATGGGAACAAGGTCGCCCAGGGAAGTCAGGAATCTCTCCTCCCTAGAAGTGTCCAAGGCAAGCTTGGATGGGGTTTTAAGCAATGCAGTCTAGTGGAAGGTGTCCCTGCCCACGACAGAGTTGGAATTAGGTGATCTTTAAGGTCCCTTCCAACTCTAAAGCATTCTATGAATATCTAAATCTATGCAAATGTCCAAGAACTCACTTTGAATCAGGCATTAAGCCTGATTCACTGAGTCTCTCCCTTGGACAACACTCAAAGCCTAAACAAAACCACCAGAATTGCAATCCAAATAAGACTATTAAGTATTATTATATTATTCAAGGAATAATCCCTTCTCCAGTGTGGTTAACAGTAGAATTCCAAATAATTTTCAGCTATTTAGATTAAGGCAACTATTACATTAACATAATTACAGAAGAGGTTATTCACACCTAGTGCATATGCATGATGCAATTACATAAATCACTTCATCTCAATCACCTTAGTTTCTTTTAAAAGCTTTTAAGATACAGGAGAGAGAGAGACTTGAAAACAGTTTTATACATCCTAACACCTTTGTGCACTGAAAATTGCCTACTTTTTTCCAAGACACAATTTCAGATAAAACCCTCAGTTCTTTTTAAGGGACACATTACCCAAGGAAAGAAGTTTTCTCACAGTCATATGATCACATTGTTTCTCCAACCTGTTTGTTCCTTAGAGGAAGAAGGGAAATTACTCCCTATGTACACAGTGTGTCCATCTCCTCCCTAGGCACGCACACCTCCGCCCCAAAGCGAACAATGGCATTCTTAGAAGCACCTGTGAAGAAGCTCCTAGGGCAACCACTGTGGCCACAAGGCTCCCAAGCAGAAGGCAAAATGAAGATACAGTTGTGTGGATGACCCAGCTATAACTGTCATTTAAAGCACTTGCTTTGGGACTGCCAAGTCAAGCATTTGACGAAGACCTACCCTCTGTGATTAATGACACATTACACTGCTTTAACATTGCTTTTCCAGAAGCTATGGGAAAACCACAGAGGTCACAGACACAGTAGCTCAAACTCTGAGGTCAGAACTGTGCCTCACCTCTCCAGGGACAGGCTGTAATCTTCCTTCAGTCTAGCAGATTGCAGACATATCTTTACAGTCAGCTCAGCTAGTTGTAAGCACCCTCAACTGGGTTTTTCAAACTGTGATGGTTTGGGAGTTCCCTGTCCCCCACACTTTGCAAAATGACCCAGACTAGAACTCAGCCTGCTGGAAGTTAAGGACTGAAGCTCTATTTACAGCTCAGCACAATGTACAAGCAGAGACAGACACAACAGACAGGAATAGTTACAGAAATATACAAGTTAAAGGTAATACAGAAACACAACTCCCCTCCCAGAAATCAGAGACCCCAGGAGGGGCTCCCAACCACCCTTCCACCTTCTCCCCACCTCTATACCTTACCCCAAGGTTTGCCCCATGTGCAAGGTGAGTTTGGAGGATCAGCCAGGTGGGTTAGGAGAAAAAGTGGTTCGTGAAGATTAATCGGCAGAGGAGCCAGAGCCAGAAGCTGCTAGACCGACCAGCACCCTGTTCCCCCAGAGAGAGCCAGACAGAGACTGCCTTATCTATGTTTTGGTTTCTTTTCCCAAAACAATCTCAGCAAGCCTGTGAGTGAAGCAGACATCACCATGTTTTCTTTTCACAGCCTACAGTGTAATTTTCTCTATTAAAATATTCCAATTAGTCTCAAACCAGCACACAAACCAAACCAGTTACTAACCTCCAGATTATACTGAAGAAAAAGCAACCACAGAGCAATGCATTCAATGTCCTATTGGTCTCATCTCCACAGAACAAGGAATTTTAAAAGGGAGACTCTGAAGAGTGTTACTTTCAGGCCTGTGTTTTCATTGTAGTTAAACATTCTACTGATCAAACTGCTTGGTCTGTGAGCTTGTTCTGACTGAGAATTCAGACTGATAACAGCAGAGCTGTGGTTCTAGCTCCCAAGCATCTTCAGCAGAGGTTCTGAATGTCACACTAAGCTCCCTGTCAATTGTTTAGTCTCCATGAGCATTGTGCAAACACAGTAGATGAGAACTGAGGGGCAAAATGTGGCAGCATTACTAAAATACTTCTGCTTCCCTTGTTAGATTTCTAATGTTATCATAATTAACATGACTAAATAAATAGAATACCTGAAACAAAACCAAACCATGATTACTCCCAAAATAAAATCACTGGATAGGATACCTTTGCACAGTCACATCCTGGGTTCAGCCTGCACTAATAAGACTCTCTACTTCAAGATTTTTGAATGAGGTTCCCTGCCTATGGAAGAGGAAGCTCTTTCCAGTGAGGGTAGTGAGACACTGGCACAGGTTGCTCAGGGAGGTTGTGGCTGCTCCCTGCCTGGAGGTGTTCAAGGCCTTGAGTGAGCTGTACTAGTGGGAGGTGTCCCTGCCTATGGCAGGGGGTTGGAACTAGATGATGCTTGAGGTCCCTTCCAACCTTACCATTCTATGATTCTAAGACCAGAAGGCAGAAAATTGTTCTGGGGAGGATCTTTCCCTATCCACAGGGTTGGGTTCATTTTTTTTCTCCTCTCAGAAGAAACACAGAACCAACTTTCTTCATCATAATTTGTCATAACTTCAAGAAAAGTCCCAACCTGACCTGCAGAATGCCATCATTCCTCCATTTACTACGTATTTGATTAAAATGCTCTGTATGTAACTTTACAAAGTCCTTAATTCTTGCACATAAGCCAAAAGAGGGAACTTTGCTGAGTAAGGACATGGCCCTGTGACTTGGCAAATCCCAACCTTCCACTTCAAGTGTGAGGCTGTTTCTATGTTGCAAGCCTTCAGAAGATACAGAAGTGCAAACAAAGGCACAAAAAGCAGGGCCCTACTTGGTGCCTCCATTCAGTCATGTGCAGAACTGTCATCAGACACCAGCATCCCTTCGGGTGTCTCATGCGTGCAGGCAACACATCTGTTTTGCTCAATTCAGAGCAGATGCAACCACTGCATTCACTTACATCTCAGTCCTTTGAAACACTCTAGTCACATTTGTACTTGCTGTCAAATGCTTGGACTCAATGATCTTCAAGGTCTTTTCCAACCTAGGTGATTCTATCACCTCTCTGAAGAATAAGTACTCTGCTAACTCATCCTCCATGTGTTTAGTCATAGGTGACTCTGCCCACAGCATCCCAAGTCAGTCATATCAATCCCATGCCCACATCCTTACACCCAGTCTAAATCTGTAACTAAGTTATTTTTAATTAAGTGGTTTTTCATTTTTCTTCCCAGTAACTTTATTTCCCTCGAAGAGAAACCCCCTGATTGACTCATGCAACAGCTATCCTGAGATTTCAGCTCATGTTCAGTGTTGCCTGACTAATAACTACACTTCACCTCCCCTGACCCCTCAGCCTCCACACAAAAAAACCCCTGCAGAGTGATAACAGTTTAAGCATCAGTTTCTCTGTGTGCTTCAAAAGCAAGAGACTTGCTTATCTGGCATTGCTCTCTGAATGCTATTTTCACTTTGCTTTCCAAAATGGGTGGCAAAGTGAACAAAATCATTTTGGATGTCATAGAAAAACTCAAGCTCTCAAGAAAAGAAAAGAAAAAAAAATTTGAAGTGTTTGTGTATTTGTTTGTTCATTTGGGTCCTGTCTGCCCCAACCTCCCTTAAATGAGCCTGTGTCATTGCTTTGTTCCGTATCAGGGTTAAAAGCGTTGCCCTGTTCTGTACTTACCTGAGTCATAGCAAATGTCTAAGCACTTCAGACAAAATTTCAGAAAGCTTCAGAGCAGTGAATATTCCTGAAGTCAGTAAAATTAAACTATTTTATTGGTTCTATGTTCACAGAAGCTAACAAATTGCTTCTTTTGCCATTATTTCCAAGTATTTCTTGTCAATAAGAACCTCTACCCTGTATCTGAAGACAGCTTTGTATAGCAAGCAGCACAGACTCATGCAGACCTTCACACATCCAGGGATAACAGGCTCCCCAAAGACTGAAATTAACAAACTGCCACTTTAACAGACTTTTGAACAGAAATAGGTTGTTAATTTTAACCACTGCACCATACCATACTATAACAAGCAAATAGTTTCAAAAAGTCTTTATAGATAGAATGTGGAGTTTTTAAAACCTCACATTCTTTGTGCTGGCTTGAAGGAGGAGAACAAAGTTGAGGGTTTGGTTGGTTTTCTTTTTTTTGCCCAGACATCTATCTAAATGAGGTCGTTTTACATTTCCAAACAAAGATCCTGCAAACTTGCTTTTCAACCCTACCAGATACAATAAGTCACTTTCATCCACAAGAAGCACCAAAACATCAAGAGAAAGCTCATTTTGTTTCAGATGCATTCCCATGAACTATTTCAGCTGGGCAGAACAGGAGCGCAGCAGACAGAACTCGCGGTCCCACGACCCTGCATTCTGCATTGTTAAAATTTTTCTTACAACACATCCCTTTCAACCCAATGGGAGCTCCAATATGGATTTTCCTGATTTATTAAATTCCTGGCAGTTCTGTAAACAAATCAGTTCCAAATGTATTTCTTGGCAAGACCTAGAGTCATTCAAAGAGGGAAAAAGAAAAAAAAAAAAAAAAAAAAAAAAAAAAGAAAAAGCCAGTATCTTGGTTATATCTTGGAGTATGTCAACCTCTTCAAACTTTAATAAGAAGTAGGCTATTAAGTAGTAGGCTCCAGTAATTACTTAAAAATAGCTATTTTCCTATTTTTACAATCACAGAATGGTTAAGGTTGGAAGGGACATCAAGGATCATCTAGTTCCAACCCCCTGCCACATGCAGGGACACCTCCCACTAGTACAGCTCACTCAAGGTCTCATCCAACCTGGCCTTCAACACCTCCAGGGAGGGAGCAGCCACAACCTCCCTGGGCAACCTGTGTTCAGACAAGGCACTCTCCCTCAGCAGTATGCTGGGGTATAATCATAGAATCATAGGATGGTAAGGTTGGAAGTGATTGTCAAAGCTCATCCAGTTCCAACCCCCTGCCATAGGCAGGGACACCTCCACTAGTACAACTCACTCAAGGCCTCATCCAACCTGGCCTTGAACACCTCCAAGGAGGGAAATATAAATAAATTTACCTAAGTAAATTAGCAAAGTTTTTAATACACTTTAACACATTTGATTTAACTGTTAGCTTTAAGTGATTTAAAACATGGTTTTAAATCATGTTTTGGCATGATTTAAAACATTACTAATGTTTTGGCATTAGTCATTTCCCTCGTTGATCTAACTGCGTTTTTCTGTGGCCATTTACACACACCTGCTCAAAAACAAACCCTACCCAGGACAGCTGGATGCACCTACAAACTCCAGCAGCACACTCAGCTCTTAGCACATTTGCAGTGTGTTATGCACTACAAATCTCACTGAAGCTACCCCAGATGTTGAGGCTGAAATGTGTTGCTCTAACTGGCCCCCCTCGTTGCACAGAAGTTCACCGAGTTCGAATCACAGGTAATAGCCCATTGAAAACAATTTAGTCTTCCCTCTTTTAATTACAAAGCAACTAACTTCAAAATCCACACATTAACTTCTTATCAGGAAATATGAAATCCCCTAGTACCATGCTTTCCAAGTAATTATCAGAAGTCAGTGATAACGAGAAGAAAGGAAACAGTAATTAAAACCTCCCAGTTTATTTCCCAAGCCTTCAAAATAGTTTTATTCCCTCTCAAACCTAAACCAAAACAACCAATAAACTTTTTCAAAGCTTTACTATCACAAGAGTAAATTCTAAAACTACATAAATACATCAAAATTATCTTTTATAGTGAAAATCCAGCTTCTGCAAAGACTTGAAAGTAACGTGAAACCACTCAAATTCCAATCTACAATGAAAAAAAAAAACAGAAATCAGAGCACAACTTATGGGTTTTTTTCGTATGTTTGTTTGTTTTTAAGCAATCCCTCCTGAAGTGGTCTCATTCCATTTACTTTCTGGAATGGAACATAATGAGAAAAGGTCCTGTTCCAAATATCACAGTCTCACAGTATCACCAGGGTTGGCAGAGACCTCAAAGATCATCAAGTCCAACCCAATACCACAGCCCTCAAGACCAGACTACAGCACCAAGTGCCACATCCAAACGCGCNTCAGCCTCGCTCCATAGGGCTGTGCTCCAGGCCTCTTACAGCCTCATTGCCCTTCTCTGGACACACTCAAGCACCTCAATGTCCTTCTTCAATTGAGGGGCCCAGAAGCAGACACAGGACTCAAGGTGTGGCCTAAGCAGTGCAGAGTCCAGGGGGAGAATGAGCTCCCTGCTCCTGCTGCAGACCAAATCAGGCAACCAATTTGATGTGGGGTTTCAGCAACATGACTGCTTGAGTAGCTTCAGTTACCAAGCCATGTAGATGCCTTCCTGCTGAAGCTCAGCTGAAAAGCTGGGTTGTGATTTGTATTACAGTTTATTTCTCTAAAGTTTCATGTTCTTGCCTCTTTTTTTTTTTTTTTATAATTTTTTTTTTCCCCTTCAGTTTTAGAAAGGCTACAAGAAATGCAACCCTCCACAGCTATGCAGATCAGAACAAGCAGATAGGAGAATCTGAGAAAGACTTCTGCTCCCAAGATTTCTAATCCAGAGTAAGTTTGGATAAATATCAGCTCTTAATTATGTCTGGCTGTCTGGAACTGAATGACAGATAAAAGGAAGAGGGGGAAAACGAATCATAGAATGGTAAGGTTGGAAGGGACCTCAAAGATCATCCAGTTCCAATCCCCTGCCATAGGCAGGGACACCTCCCACTAGTACAGCTCACTCAAGGCCTCATCCAACCTGGCCTTCAACACCTCCAGGGAGGGAGCAGCCACAACCTCCCTGGGCAACTTGTGCCAGTGCCTCATCACCCTCACTGTGAAGAACTGCCTCCTAACATCCAGTTTCAGTCTCCCCTCTGCCAGTTCAAACCCATTGCCCCTTGTACTGTCATTACAAGACCTTGTCAATAGTCCCTCCCCAGCCTTCCTTTAGGCCTCCTTCAGATACTGGAAGGCTACTCTAAGGTCTCCTGGAAGCCTTCTCTTCGAGGAGAATGACTGAATGACAGATTGTCTGCTTTTGCCTGTGGATGAGAAGGTAAATGGAGCTTAAGCTGCCTCTGAGACTAAATTGAAGCCTTTCATGTCCACTTTAGATCATTTCTATTGCACTTTCCAGTATCTCTCTGGTGTATAACATTAACTTTATGGAAACTACAGCTCCCAGAGATGTGACATCTGCAAGGGTTGTACCACACTGGTGGCACTCATGCCTCACACGTTCCTTGGGTGAAGAAGATCAGTGTTTAATTGAGGGGTATAATCAAGCCAGATGCCATAGATACTTGATTTATGTGTGTAACATAAAAAAAAAAATTAAAAAATTAAGTAAGTATCTATTGCAAAAAGCCTCTTTAAACCAATACATTGAGCACTCATACATATGCACTCATTTATTTATCTTGCTCAATCATAGAATGATAAGGTTGGAAGGGACCTCAAGGATCATCCAGTTCCAACCCCCTGCCATAGGCAGGGACACCTCCCACCAGCACAGCTCACTCAAGGCCTCCTCCAACCTGGCCTTGAACACCTCCAGGGAGGGAGCAGCCACAACCTCCCTGGGCAACCTGTGCCAGTGTCTCACCACCCTCACTGCAAACAACTTCCTCCTAACATCCAGCCTAAATCTCCCCTCTGCCAGTTTAAACCCATTGCCCCTTGTCCTGTCATTACAAGACCTTGTCCCTCCCCAGTCTTCCTCTAGGCCCCCTTCAAATACTGGAAGGCTACTATAAGGTGTCCTTCATGTTGTTAAGAGAACTTAGCTGCTTTACTTGACCATATCTATATAAAGCTGCCTGATTCTAAAATGCCCACAAGTAATATAACACATGCTTGGTGAAGGAATCAAGTTTTTTAAAGAGCTGCTATGCTGTCAAGATTAACCCTCATTTTAGAAGTAGTATTTTTATCAGCTGAACTACAAAATAATTAAATGGTACTTTCAGGTAAAAGGGCTTTTTTGGTCATTTAGACAGACAGGGAACTTGTTCTAACATAATACACAGATTGGAAAGACTCTTTCATGTTGCTGCTTGACTGCAGCTAATTGAGGACAAATCATGTGGCAGATAATGTGGATCATTATGGGTGCAAACCAAAGAATTCTTAAATTTAAGGGAAAATTCTGTAAGAAAAATGAATAGGCATGACACAGCACTTGGTGACAGTGCACATGTGAAAGAAGGCAGGAGGGCAGGCATTATTTGCTCCCTTTCTTTTTCACTCAGTTGTCTGGCTTCTGCTCACTGTGGAGGGATACCACAGACTCAGGCAGGCATCATTTTACATTTGGTTCATATTTTTGAGGTTTCCTCTGCAGCCACGAGAGGCAAAACCTTTTTTTCATCCTTTTAATTAATGAAAGCTGAGACTCTTGAGTAAGGGGTGGGGGGGGGAATCTATAGCACATTATGCTACTAAAGGATTTGGGCATACAAAAGGGCCCAGAACACAGGCTGCAGCAGAAGGAGGCACAACTATTCAACTGTGGTAAATAAGTCACCACCAAAAGCAAAGGAAGGGAGAGGTCCAGAACAAACAGTCCCCCTCGTTTTCTCATTGCTGTAGGGATCTTGCATTCACTGCTGGCAGCATGAAGATGACAGCAGATGAGAAAGACTGGACTCTTTTCCATGTCACCACTGGTTTTGGATAGGGAGATCACAGAATGGTTTGGGTTGCAAAAGATATTTAAAGGTCATCTAAGCGCAACCCCCTCACAGTCAGCAGGGACATCTTGAACTAGATCCAGTTGCTGAAAGCCCTTTCCAACCTGACCTGAAACATTTCCAGGGATGGGGCATCTACCACTTCTCTGGGCAATCTCTGTCAGAGTTTCCTCAGAGTCAAAAATTTCTTCTGCATATCTAGTTTGAATCTCCACTTTTTTACCTCAAAACCATTCACAGGACCACAGGAAGTTAGGGGTTGGAAGGGACCTCTGGAGACGGGAGTCCAAACCCCTGCCAGAGCAGGACCATAGAATCTAATGCCTTGTGCTGTCACTACACTCCCTGATAAGAGTTCCTCCCCATCTTTCATGCTGCAATAGAGGCCCCACCAGAGCTTTCTCTTCTCCAGGCTGAGCAATTCCAACTCTTAGCTTCACAGAATTCTCATCTGTAGTGAACACCCAAAAAAGGAGCATCATTGAGAGCAGTGTACTGCAGAAATCCTGCTCCCCAGTCATTGATAACCCTTTCTGATAAATAGGTTTAGCCTTCATTTGAGCTGATAGCTGCAGGAAATTTTCAGTGCATGAGAAGTTCAAGTGAAAACTTCTGTAAACTAATTGTAAGCAAATGAACACTGATTAATACATATTTCATAATGCACTCTTAAATCTTTAACAGAACAAACCACAGATGGGATGCATTTTCCTAAAATAACCCTAAAAGGACTCCCATCTAAGTTACAGTGAAACTGATCTTTTTTGGGGGTTTTGTGGTTACAAATCAAAGAAATATACTTGAAGAAAGCATACACAGATTATCCTTAGGGCTGCAAACATTTATTTGCTGGGAGTTTGGCATCATTATAAACTCAGTACTTCTTCAGTCATGAGTGCTAAGAAACTGATTAGCATTGGGGTTCATCAGGAAGAGTGTGGCCAGCAGGTCTAGGGAGGTTCTTTTCCCCCTCTACCCTGCCCTGGTGAGAACACACCTGCAATACTGTGTCCAGTTTTGGGCTCCCCAGTTCAGGAGAGACAGAGACCTGCTGGAGAGACTCCAGTAGAGAGCCATGAGGATGACAGGGAGACTGGAGCATCTCCCCAGTGAAGAGAGGCTGAGAAATCTGAGGCTGTGTAGCTTGCAGAAGACAAGACTAAGAGGAGATCTGATCAATATCTATATACAGTAGACAAATATGTGAGGGGTGGGTGTCAAGTGGCTGGGGCAAATCTCTTCAGTTGTGAGCAGCAATAACACAAGGAGTAACAGCTACAGACTGAAACAGAGGTGGTTTTGGCTTAACATGAGGAAAGACTTCTGACAGTGAGGGTGACAGAGCCCTGGAACAGGCTGCCCAGAGAGGTTGTGGAGTCTCCTTCTCCGGAGACTTTCAAAACCCACTTGGATGCATTCCTGTGTAAACTATCCTGGGTGATCCTGCCTTGGCAGGGGAGGTTGACTCAATCTCTGAGGTCACTTCCAACCTCGAAAGTTCTATGATTTATCCTGAATTGTGCCTGCCCACCAACTGAACAGCTTTATAAATTGCCTCAGCTAAAAGTAAACTTTCTAATACCACAAAAGAGAAGTGTTTGCCCCAGTAAAAGTGTTAATGGCAGTGTATCCTTTTTAGGTTAGAAACAGACATGAACATTCTTTCAACTTTTTACAACACAGATTTGCAGCAGAGCTGAAGTTGAGGAGGACTTCAGCCACACTCCTCATATTCTAACTATTCCTTTCACAAACCTGCATACTGGCTGTAAGTAGGAAAATCACAGAATGGTAAGGTTGGAAGGGACCTCAAAGATCACCCAGTTCCAAACCCCTGCCACAGGCAGGGACACCTCCCACTAGTACAGGTCACAGTATCACAGTATCAC
>VWZE01025756.1:11768-38692 GCA_013396675.1 Eubucco bourcierii | reverse complement strand
AATTTCCTCCTAACATCCAGTCTAAATCTCCCCTCTGCCAGTTCAAACCCATTGCCCCTTGTCCTGGCATTGCAAGACCTTGTCAATAGTCCCTCCCCAGCTTTCCTGTAGGTCCCCTTCAGAAAATCATTTAAGCAGGCAGCCATCACATTGCCTGAAACCTCACAGTTGTCTTCTATAATGGATAAAACATCACTTCCTCCAAGCAGACCCTGAAATCTCTTCTCAATTCGCATTCAATTATTTTAGGCTTCAGTCTTTCTTTGCTGTACCTTTTGCACAAGGAAGATGGGATTATAATACCCCAAACCCACTTCCTTTATGCTATTCATCAAGTCCTCCTCTGTGGAAATGAGAAATTAACTCATTCAAATTAAATTTATTTTTAAGGCCTATCCATTAGTTCTGCTGATTTTTCCTGTCAGGAATTCCATCTGGAAACATACTTAAGAAGACAACAGCAATTTTTCAGGACTAGTTTGAAACATGATATGACTCAATGGAAAGGAAATAAAACTGCTCTGATGAAAGGTCTGTCTGCTTTCTTAGCAATGACAACATACCAAATAGGCCGAACTCTGACAAAACCATTGCCATATGAATGCCCAAAGGAACTCTGTGAAGCTACCTCAAAGCTTCCTTTAGTTCTCACATACTCTCAAATACCAACCCTCATGTCTGCCACTGATTAATACAGTACTTCATTCCAAAATGCAATTATCTCATTGACCTTTTGCTACTGGGGAAACAAGCAAGGCTATGGGTCTACATTCCATAATCACATTTTTGTCCTAATTATTTCCTTAATACACACAAGCTCTATACATAGGTCTGGAATCCAGTCTAGATATTGCCCTTTATTAAATTTCAGAGAACTTCCAGTAACAATGTCATTATAGTAAAGAAAATGTTCTCATGACACAGTACAGCTTAGATGAAGTAGTTGTAAAGGATTTTTTTTTTTTTACTGTTCAACCTTTGCCAAAAGTATGCTGAAAGAATCCACAACTACACTTTCCCTCTCAAGTTCCACCTTCAAAGGTTATTCCATGCTTTCTGTAAATATGGGGGAGAGATTTTAATGGGAAAAAAGGTGAGGTTTGAAGGAATGTGTGCCTGCAGCTGACACTCTTCTGTATATATTCCAGTATCTGAAGTGGGCTACAGGAAGACTGGGGAAGGATTATTGACAAGATCTTGTAACGGCTTGATGAGGAGGAATGGGTTTAAACTGGCAAAGGGGAGATTTAAACTAGAAAGGAAGAAGTTAGGAAGAAGTTCTTTGCAGTGAGGGTAGTGAGACACTGGCACAGGTTGCCCTGGGAGGTTGTGGAGCACAGAAGCACAGAATGTGATCTTTGAAGGAAGAAGTTAGGAAGAAGTTCTTTGCAGTGAGGGTAGTGAGACACTGGCACAGGTTGCCCAGGGAGGTTGTGGAGCACAGAATGTGATCAAAGATCACATTCTGTGCTTCTGTGCTCCACAACCTCCCTAGAGGTGTTCAAGGCCAGGTTGGATGAGGCCTTGAGTGACCTGTTCTAGTGAGAGGTGTCCCTGCCTATGGCAGTGGGTTGGAACTGGATGAGCTTTGAGGTTCCTTCCAACCTAAATCACTCTATGATTCCACGTACTTACGTATCACCTACACTGTCTGAAAGCTTCCTGATCCTAGCAAATTAAGAGGAACACTCAAAGCAGCCAGATTCTTTGCAGAGGTATTGCAAAGGTAAAAGATTACCTCTAAAATGTTTGGCTGATGGAAGTTTTCTGCACTCCTCAGTAAACTGGAATGTGTGGGTCTTCTTTCTTTTTTACAGTAACCATTTCTGTGATTGCAAATATTCAGAACCAAGTATGCATCAGTGTTTTCAGTCACACTGAGGGTCTTAGACATCCTCTCTCCTAGTAATGAACACCAACTTCTCAGGGTAGGTACTCACCTGTAAACATTTTTGTAACAGCCTTACTCTGCTTGCGGGCAGAACACAAGAGGAGCAGCCAGGGAGGGAAGAACTCGAAGTGACCAGCTAAAAGCTCTGCTATCGTTCCAGATAAGCTTGTAGAAGTCTGTTCACCCTCGGAAACGTTGCAGCCCTCATCAACTGAATCTACCAGCAGGAAGAGGCTCTGCTGAGGGGGTTTCATCCCCAAGAGAGGGAGCAGAATGCACCTGTAAAGAATAGAAACAAAAATCAGCATTTTAAATACACTTAAGAATACATTGATATTTTAGCTGACGTGACTCTGTTAGGCTGGACTTGATGATCTCACTGTTGGAGAGGGTCCAGGGGAGGGCCACAAAGATGATAAGAGGGCTGCAGCAGTTCTCTTATGAGGACAGGTTACAACAGCTGGGGTTCTTCCATCTGGAGAAGAGCAGGATTCCAGCAGATCTTATAGTAACCTTCCAGTATCTGAAGGGGGCCTACAGGAAGGCTGGGGAGGGACTATTGACAATGCCAGGACAAGGGGCAATAGGTTTAAATTCACAGAGGGAAGATTTAGACTGGATGTTAGGAGGAAGTTCTTCACAGTGAGGGTGGTGAGACACTGGCACAGGTTGCCCAGGGAGGTTGTGGCTGCTCCCTCCCTGGAGGTGTTCAAGGCCAGGTTGGAGGAGGCCTTGAGTGAGCTGTGCTAGTGGGAGGTGTCCCTGCCTATGGCAGGGGGCTGGAACTAGATGATCTATGAGGTCCCTTCCAACCTTACCATTCTATGATTTTCCAGCCTCGATGATTTTGTGACTCTCATACTGTCACTCAAGTTGAAACTAAAATCAACTTAAAGCTATTTTTACACATTCTAAGGATTCTTTAAATAGTTACCACAGAAAAGAGTGAGGTAAGCTGAACTAATAGAAACAAAGATGGTTTGGGCAGTGATGTCACTTCTTAAAAGGAATAATACAATCCACTTCAGAAACGATCCATAAGCGCCAGCAGTGGAAGGTTTGCTGTTTTCTGGGAAAAATGCAAAACAGAAACACAGTTGTGTGCCTTCCACCTCTGACAGTACCAACAGATCCTCACAGAGCAAACTAGGTGATCTACTACACTTGGAGAAGCCTCCTCCAAGGTATAAAAAGACACTAAAATATCACAGTATCACCAAGGTTGGAAGAGACCTCAAAGCTCATCAAGTCCAACCCATCACCACAGCCCTCAAGACCAGACCATGGCACCAAGTGCCACGTCCAAACCTGCCTTGAACACCTCCAGGGACGCTAACTCCACCACCTCCCTGGGCAGCCCATTCCAGCAGTCAATGACTCTCTCAGGCAACAACTTTCTCCTCACCTCCAGCCTAAACTTCCCCTGGCACAGCCTGAGACTGTGTCCTCTTGTTCTGCTGCTGCTTGCCTGAGAGAAGAAGGTAACCTCCCGCTGGCTACAAGCACCCTTCAGGTAGCTGTAGACAGCAAGAAGGTCTCCCCTGAGCCTCCTCTTCTGCAGGCTAACCAATCCCAGCTCCCTCAGCCTCTCTCCATAGGGCTGTGCTCCAGGCCTCTCCCCAGCCTCGTTGCCCTTCTCTGGACACGCTCAAGCACTTCAATGTCCTTCTTCAATTGAGGGACCCAAAACTGGACACAGGACTCAAGTCCTGAAACTGTTGAAAACTAGAAGGATTTGAAATCCCTAATGTTAGCTCCCCTTGGTTTGTTGTTTTGTTGACTTTTTTTTTTTCCTTCTTCCAGATGCACAGGACTACTGAGACTTCTTTGGTACTTCCACAAATAGTTAATCTTACAGAAGATGCCTCAACTACAACTGAAAAATCACTGCTCGCTAAGCTGACAAGTTAAGCAGCTACCAATTTACAGAGCAAGAACTGAAGCAGCCATAAGGTTAAAATTACTTTCCTAAGTGATGCCAATCCCACAATGAAAGGAGGCAGTTGGAAATGACCACATTTTCCACCCCTTCCCCCACCAGAATGCTGCCTTGCACCCTCAGCTACTTACGTCAGAGCATTTTCCCTGCAACATTCCTTTTTCTATCAAAGCCAATGTTCATTTCACACAGTTCCCTGTATGAAGTTGTTTTCTGAGTATGAATCTTACAGGAAGTAAGAAGAAATAGTATCCTAAACTAAAATCTCACTCAAAAACCAAATTTTTTTAAAAAATCTGTGTGACCCTACCCAAATGCTTATGAAGTATCTTAGGAGCATCTGACAACGTTCTTGTGTCTGTATTTACCTGCTGGGAATACCACCAAAAAACCCTAACCGTCACCTCTGGGCAAAGTCCCAAATCCTTCTGTTGAATTCCTGCAGTACATAGCAGTTGGCTGCAGTAGGTCACATCAAAAAGTTCACCCTGCCCCCAGACAGGGTTGAAAGTAGATGCCTAGGGAGTAACACAAGCATTGGGCAAGCCCAAAAAACCACATTTTCCCAGAACTCTCAGGGACCACAGCAAAAACTGCTTCCAGGGATTTTCTGAACCAGAGATTCACTCTTGGCATTTAAAATCTTTTAACTGACCACACTACCACAGGTTGGTCTTCTATGAACTGATTCAAGCTTCTGGAATCCACCACATGCTGCAGCAAGGCCTTCTACAGCTTTAAAACCTCCCTTCCTTCCAACGTCCTCGCTTCATTTGATACCCCTTCAATTTCTGTACTGGAGGGGACAAGTGAGCAATTTTGTCATACTCACCACCTTCACAGTATTTGTTATCTTCTGACTTGTGTCACAACCTCTCTGAGATATTTCTTCCCAGGCAGAGGAGACCTAGCATATTGATGGTGCTCCTATTCCACAGACCCTTAATCTGCTTGGGCTCTGCTCTTTTCCACTTCACAATACTGGTAATTTTTAACCTTACATAACTTAAATTCCACTAGGAAAACACACACACACAAATACATATATATAATCAGAGAATTATTTTAGTTGGAAAAGACCTCTAGGATCATCACAGAGTCCAACCATATCACACAATTAACCAGGCTGGAAAAGACCTCCAAGATGGAGTCCAACCTAACATGTATACAAGAAATGAGGGACAAGGACTTCTGCCAGCAATACAAAGTGTGACATTCAAGGTTGGTGAGGGGCCTGGAGCACAGCCCTGTGGGGAGAGGCTGAGGGAGCTGGGGGTGTGTAGCCTGCAGAAGAGAGGCTCAGGGCAGACCTCATTGCTGTCTACAACTACCTGAAGGGAGGTTGTAGCCAGGTGGGGTTGGGCTCTTCTGCCAGGCACCCAGGGACAGAACAAGAGGACACAGCCTCAAGCTGCACCAGGGCAGGTTCAGGCTGGATGCCTGGAAGTTGTTTTTCACAGCAAGAGTGACTGGCATTGGAATGGGCTGCTTGGGGAGGTGGCAGAGTCACCATCCCTGGAGGTGTTTAAGAGGAGGCTGCATGAGGCACTTGGTGCCATGATTTAGTTAATTAGGAGGGTTAGGTGATAGGTTGGACTTGATGATTCTTTTCCAACCTGGTTAATTCTGTGATTCAGAGAATCATAGAACGGTTTGGGTTGGAAGGGACCTTGAAGATCATCTAGTTCCAACGCTCCTGTCATATGCAGGGACACTTCCCACTAGAACATCCAAACTGGCCTTGATCACCTCCAGGGAAAGGGCATCCAGAATCTCACTGGGCAATCTGCTCCAGTGCCTCACCACCCTCACTGTAGGGAATTTCTTCCTAATATGCAGCCTAAATCTGCCCTCCACAAGCTTAAAGCCATTCTATCTGGCTGGCCTGGAGACCAGTGACAAGTGGTGTCCCTCAGGGGTCAGTGCTGGGACCAGTGCTGTTTAACATCTTTGTCAGTGACATGGACAGAGGAATGGAGTGCACCCTCAGCAAGTTTGCAGATGACACCAAGCTGTGTGGCACAGTCGACTTGCTAGAGGGCAGGGATCCATCCAGAGGGACCTGGACAGGCTGGAGAGGTGTGCCCAGGCCAACCTCATGAAATTCAATAAGGCCAAGTGTAAGGTCCTGCACCTGGGTAGGCACAATCCCAAGCACAAATACAGGCTGGGTGGGGAATGGCTGGAGAGCAGCCCTGAGGAAAGGGACCTTGGAGTCTGGGTTGATGAAAAGCTCAACATGAGCCTGCAGTGTGCACATGCAGCCCAGACAGCCAACCGAGTCCTAGGCTGCATCAAGAGAAGCGTGGCCAGCAGAGCAAGGGAGGTGATTCTGCCCCTTTACTCTGCTCTCGTCAGACCCCACCTGGAGTACTGTGTGCAGTTCTGGAACCCTCAGCACAGGAAGGACATGGAAGTGTTGGAGCGGGTCCAGAGGAGGGCCACAAAGATGATCAGAGGGCTGGAGCAGCTCTCCTATGAGGACAGGCTGAGGGAGTTGGGGCTCTTCAGCCTGGAGAAGAGAAGGCTTCGAGGGGACCTGATAGTAGCCTTCCAGTATCTGAAGGGGGCCTACAGGAAGGCTGGGGAAGGATTATTTACAAGGTCCTGCAATGACAGGACAAGGGGCAATGGGCTTAAACTGGCAGAGGGGAGATTTAGACTGGATGTTAGGAGGAAGTTCTTTACAGTAAGGGTGGTGAGGCACTGGAACAGGTTGCCCAGGGAGGTTGTGGATGCTCCCTCCCTGGATGTGTTCAAGGCCAGGTTGGATGAGGCCTTGAGTAACCTGTACTAGTGGGAGGTGTCCCTGCCTATGGCAGGGGGTTGGAACTAGATGATCCTTGAGGTCCCTTCCAACCTTACCATTCTATGATTCTATGATTCTATCTTGTCCTACCATAACAGGGCCTTGTAGAAAGTTCTTTCCTGATTTTCTTGTAGGCTCCCTTCAGGTCCTCTAAGACTGCTCTAATGTCTTCCCAGAGCCTTCTTTTTCCCGGATGAACAGCGCCAACTCTCACAGTCTATCCCCAAAGGGGAGGTTTCTTCAGCCCTCAGATCATCTTTGTGCCCTCCACTGGACCCCCTTCTAACAGCTAAGGCTTTCTCTTGAAGTGCCCTTAGAAATCATTGATAAATTTCTGTTCTTCCCTAGGCTTTCTGTATCTGCTGAGTTCAGAGTAGATATTGAGTAATGGCGTAGTTAAACTTCTCAGAGATTGAACCTCTGTGCTCATTCGCGAGAAGTCGGATTATGTTTGCCTCCACATTGTGACTTAGTAATTCCACTCCCCTACAACTCCTTGCTTGCACAGGAGACATTATTTGCCTCCACATTGTGACTCAGTAATTCCACTTTCTTACAATTCTTTGCTTGCACAGGAGACATTACATATATCAACATGGAACTGACCACGTCTTAAAGCACCTCCCTGAATGCAGATTCATCTGTAGATGGTTTTAACACATTGCTTGATTTGCAGAGTGCCTCTCAAAAGGTTAGAAATTGATGCTCTTCACCTTCTGAAAGCACACTGTGATGGTTTGGGAGCTCCCTGGTGCCCCCCCGCCAACTTTGTAAAATCCCCCAGACTATACTCAGCCAGCTGGAAGTTAAGGACTGAAGCTCTATTTACAGCTCAGCACAATGCACAAGCAGAGATAGACACAATAGACAGGAATAGTTACAGAAATATACAAGTTAAAGGGAATACAGAAATACAACTCCCCTCCCAGAAATCAGAGACCCCAGGAGGGGCTCCCAACCACCCTTCCACCTTCTCCCCACCCCTCTACCTTACCCCAAGGTTTGCCTTGCACACAAGTTGAGCTTGGAGCATCGGCCAGGGGTGTTAGAAGGAAAGGGATTAGTGAGATCACTCAGCAGAGAGGAGCAAGAGCCAGAAGCTGCTAGACAGCCCAAGACACTGTGCCCCTACAGACACACTGCCTTATCTAATGTTTTGAGTTCCTCTCTTAAACATTTCAGCAGGCCTATGAGTGAAGCAGACATCACCATGTTTTCCTTTCACAGCCTATAGTGTAATTTTTTCCTATTAAAATAGTCCAATTAGCCTCAAACCAGCACAAGCACCTTTATCTCTTTTCTTCTTTTATGTCCCATGCAGATGGAGAAGTAGCTATCACCACAGATAATTTCTGAAATCAAAATCGTGGCTTAAAGCAACAAAATGCATTAGGAAAAAATACAAAATCTCCACAGGCAAGAGTGGAATTAGGTATTTTAAATTATGGAATGCATTTTAATGGCTATGCAATGACTGACTTACACAGAGGGAAGATGTTTTACATGCTCTCTAGCAAATAAAAAGAGTCCTCAGAACAATAAGCCGTCCCACAGAATTCCTCAGCACCGCTACTGAGTTGACTGAACCCACGCAAACACAATTTTCCACATATGGAAGGAATATACACAGGTTCCTGCTGAAGTTCTGCTTATGATTATCCTTGAGTTTTGTTTTTTTTTATGGGATCCACAGAAATACCAAGATACAGCAGAATAGAGTAGAAAGATAGCGGCGCTGGCCTCAAAGGCTGAAGAGAGTGGCAGTGGAATGCACATCCTTGCTAAAAATGAGAAAAATAACCCCACAAAGACACACTCAAACAAAAATGAGTGGTTCTAGGACCTCGACCGCCTGGACAGATGGGCAGGCTCAGGAGGAGGCTCAGGGGGGACCTTATTGCGGTCTACAACTACCTGAAGGGTGGTTGTAGCCAGGAGGAGGTTGCTTTCTTCTCTCAGGCAAGCAGCACCAGAACAAGAGGACACAGCCTCAAGCTGCACCAAGGGGAAGTTTAGGTTGGAGGTGAGGAGAAAGTTGTTGCCTGAGAGAGTCATTGACTGCTGGAATGGGCTGCCCAGGGAGGTGGTGGAGTCACCATCCCTGGAGGTGTTCAAGGTGGGTTTGGACGCGGCACTTGGTGCCATGGTCTGGTCTTGAGGTCTGTGGTGATGGGTTGGACTTGATGAGCTTTGAGGTCTCTTCCAACCTTGGTGATACTGTGATACTGTAAAAGTTATAAATCTTACTTTTGTATGAATGTGTTCCTCATATTTTACTGCTTTTACTGTATAGGAAATTCAGTTGTGTTCCCACTTAAATTGTTTGATGCTTGCTAAGAGTGTGAAGGTAGCTTACCCCTAAATAGGCTCCCTTTTCTCTAGTCAGCTGCTGGCATTCACTGCTGACAGAGTGAGCCTCTAAAACTTAGCTCCTAAGCAAGCCTGAGGAAGAAAGGAGGGCAAACGAACCTTCCAGTATCTGAAGGGGGCCTACAGGAAGGCTGGGGAGGGACTATTGACAAGGTCTTGCAATGCCAGGACAAGGGGCAATGGGTTTGAACTGGCAGAGGGGAGATTTAGACTGGATGTCAGGAGGAAGTTCTTTCCAGGAAGGGTGGTGAGACACTGGCACAGGTTGCCCACGGAGGTTGTGGCTGCTCCCTCCCTGGAGGTGTTCAAGGGCAGGTTGGATGAGGCCTTGAGTGAGCTGTACTAGTGGGAGGTGTCCTTGCCTATGGCAGGGAGTTGGAACTGGATGATCCTTGAGGTCCCTTCCAACCTTACCATCCTATGAAACCCAAAAAAACCCAAACCAACACAAGAAACACCCCACAGCCAACCAAAAAACCAAACAAAAAACGGAAACAAACAAAAAAAACACCCAACAAAACCAAAGCCCACCCAAACCAAATGAAAAAAAAAAAACCAAACCCAACCAAAGAACACAGAACACACCAAAAACAACCCCCCCAAACCCAAAGGAACCCACAAGCAGCTCTCACTGGTCAGACTCCAAGAGCTGGCACTTTCAGCAAAGCAGTACATACTTCAGATTTCATGACAGAAATGACTGATTGGGAAATCCTCTTTAACTACTGCTACAGCTCTTAGGTTTCCTTTCTGCATCAGTATGACAACTTTTTAACAGACTGCCTTTTGAGTCACCTTCTCACCAAAGAACTTATAGTTTAGCGCCTGCATTTAAGTTACAGCCACAGAAGTGAAGAAGCAGCATCCCAGAGGTCTGTGTCAGGAATTCAGGAGCTCTGCTGTTCCCAGCTCCAGTTTGTGAAGGAGATGACAACATCATCATCCAGACAGAGCCTTCTTGATTTTCTCCTCCTGCCTTTTTGCCAAAGCTTCTACAGCACATTCCTTGAGCAAAGTCATCAGCTAGGCGTCATATTCTTAAACCCTGCATTAGCCTCTTCCCTTTCCTTCACTACTGAGGTTTTTCTCCAAACACATTTCTTCAGAGGAAAGATTCTCTGCAAGCTACAGCCAAGCACCCAGCTCCAAGGGTTGTGCCGAAAGTGCGCACCCCCCATGAGCTCCTGCAAAGGTGGAGTGCGGAACTCATCTTGCAGCTGCAGACCAAAACAGTAACATTTTCACCACTGTCTTCTTCCAGGTGTTGCTGCTACCCTTGCCAAGCCTATGGTTAGTCTCTGAAATAGTGTAAATGCCATCACAGCAGTACAATGCTCCAAAGAGCCCAAGGAACAGGACCCCAGTACTGCCTGGCACACCCTCAGCCTATGGAGCAATACCCCAGCACTGCTTGGCAGACCCTCAACCCATGAAGCAGGACCCCAGCACTGCCTGGCAGACCCTCAGCCCATGGAACAGGATCCCAGCACAGCCTGGCACACCCTCAGCCTATGGAGCAATACCCCAGCACTGCTTGGCAGACCCTCAACCCATGAAGCAGGATCCCAGCACAGCCTGGTAGACCCTCAGCCCATGGAACAGGACCCCAGCACTGCCTGGCAGACATGGAACAGGACCCCAGCANCCCAGCACAGCCTGGCAGACCCTCAGCCCATGGAACAGGACCCCAGCACAGCCTGGCAGACCCTCAGCCCATGGAACAGGACCCCAGCACTGCCTGGCAGACCCTCAGCCCATGGAACAGGACCCCAGCACTGCTTGGCAGACCCTCAGCCCATGAAGCAGAATCCCAGCACAGCCTGGCAGACCCTCAGCCCATGGAGCTGGACCCCAGTACTGCTTGGCAGACCCTCAGCCCATGAAGCAGAATCCCAGCACAGCCTGGCAGACCCTCAGCCCATGGAGCTGGACCCCAGCTCTGCTTGGCAGACCCTCAGCCCATGGAGCATGCACTTTTCTACACCAGACTAACTCTACTGAACCCATGAAGGATATAGCTCTGCCTACACACAATTTTTCTGAGGGCTGGCTAGCAAGAAAGGACCCATATTAGTCCCAAGCATGCAAGCAGCAACTACTTTTCAACTAGCAGCCAGACTCTGCTAATGTTGTCCTTTCTCTCTCAATTCTGCCAAAGTTTTGCTTGCATACCCAGAGAAGAGCACCATGCCATGTGCTTGTTCTGGTTTAGACCACAAGCAATGTCATCAGTCTGAAAGCAGCTGCACCTGCTGTTTAACTTGGCATTTTCACTGCTTATATTTTGTCAGGTTGGAAAAACTTCACTAGCAGTGCTGCAAGTTGAAAACCACCACCACAGGAGCAGGAGAAAATTAAGGCAAACATCCCAAACTGATTTATAAAACAGCACTAAATGCTCCAAATGATGTTTACTTCTGTCAAATAAGGTTGTCCTCGTGTTTCAAGTCAGCTCATTCCGTCTCTCTCTGTTTTGGGAAGTTCTGAAATGTTATAACATTGGCATTGCCCTGCTGGAGTTCACCTGCATGCCAAGATCCCCACAGAAAGTCTTTGTTCCTAAACCCTGCTTGCTTTTGATAAAGGAAAGCAATATTCACTGACAGTGAGGCAACTCATATGCAATATATGTAACTAAATCAATAATAACACCACTACTCCCAGGCACAACAAACAGTAGTAGGCAAACACATGGAGTAACAGAAAACAGCTGCAAACTCCATGAGGACTGGAATTGCTCAGAACTGAAGGAGTTCCTTGGAGGTTGCAAACATATGCTAAAAAAATGTATTCATAATACTCTGTATGAAAAGGTTTGGTAATTGCCAGGAAGATGATGGAGCTGACTGCTATCAGTAATCTAGGTTACACTGACTTTACCTGAATTTACAATTCTGTTGGCAAAAATTTGCCAGAACTTCATGAACCATTCGCTTTACAAGACAGGGACAGTCCAGTGCTGTCCTCTATGACACCTGAATGCCTTGAGAGACTTTATGAAGGAATTGCTCACTTGCACATTTGATCTAAAGAACTACTGAAGAGCAATGTAATGGAGGACTATGCCTACATACACTAAGTGGATTTTTATATTCATATATATATATATATATATACACACACACACACATATATACACACACATACAAACATGGAATTTAACAACAGATTCATAGAATGATTTACTCTGGAAGAGACCTTAACATTCACAGAATCACAGAATTAACCAGGTTGGAAAAGACCTTTGAGATCGTCAAGGCCAACATATCACCTCCTACTTAACTTACCAACGGCATTAAGTGACTCATCCAGTCTCCTTTTAAACACCTCCAGGGATGGTAACTCCACCACCTCCCTAGGTAGCCCATCCCAATGGCAATCACTCTTTCTGTAACAAATTTCTTCCTAGCATCCACAGTATCACACAGTATCACCAAGGTTGGAAGAGACCTCAAAGCTCATCCAGTCCAACCCATTACCACAGCCCTCAAGACCAGACCATGGCACCAAGTGCCACGTCCAAACCTGCCTTGAACACCTCCAGGGACGCTGACTCCACCACCTCCCTGGGCAGCCCATTCCAGCAGTCAATGACTCTCTCAGGCAACAACTTTCTCCTCACCTCCAGCCTAAACTTCCCCTGGCACAGCTTGAGACTGTGTCCTCTTGTTCTGCTGCTGCTTGCCTGAGAGAAGAAAGCAACCTCCTCCTGGCTACAACCACCCTTCAGGTAGTTGTAGACAGCAAGAAGGTCTCCCCTGAGCCTCCTCTTCTCCAGGCTAAACAATCCCAGCTCCCTCAGCCTCTCTCCATAGGGCTGTGCTCCAGGCCTCTCCCCAGCCTCGTTGCCCTTCTGGACACACTCAAGCACCTCAATGTCCTTCTTCAATGGAGGGGCCCAGAACTGGACACAGCACTCAAGGTGTGGTCTAAGCAGTGCAGAGTACAAGGGGAGAATGACCTCCCTGCTCCTGCTGGCCACACTATTGCTGATGCAGGCCAGGATGCCATTGGCCTTCTTGGCCACCTGGGCACACTGCTGGCTCATGTTCAGGCAGGTGTCAATCAGCACCCCCAGAACCCTTTCTGTTTGGCTGCTCTCCAGCCACTCCCACCTCAGCCTGTAGCTCTGCATGGGGTTGTTGTGGTCAAAGTGCAGCACCTGGCACTTGATTTTGTTGAGCTCCATCCCCTTGGACTCTGCCCATCTGTGCAGGTGGTCGAGGTCTCACTGCAGAGCCCTTCTGCCCTCCAACCCAGTAACATCAGCCCCCAGCTCGGTATCAGCTGCAAACTTGCTGGTGACTGACTTGAACAGCCTGAACCTGCCCTGGCACAGCTTGAGGCTGTGTCCACTCATTTTGTCACTGGGTGCCTGAGATCATCTAGTTCCAAGTCCCTGCCCATGGGCAGGGACACCTCTCACTAGAGCAGATTACTCACAGCCTTTTCCAGCCTCACCTTGAAGATCTCCAAGGATGGGGTCTCAGCTACCTCCCTGGGCAAAGTGTTGCAGCACTGTCCTGGTGCAGAACTTGTTCCTCACATCCAGTCTCAATAGTGTATAATAAACCAGACAATTCTTCAAACACTGCTCTCAGTCTTCAGAATGGCAAACAAACATCTTCCTCCTTATGGGTAGTTTCCAGTGTGACATACCACAGCAGTTTCTCATGTAATTTTCAGGACAGTCATTTCCATTTATGTTGCATCAGAAAATACAGAAAACGAAGTAAATAGTGAAACTGTAAATAAGCCAACTCTGCTTACATAATGTAGTAATTTTTGCCAGCAACATGAAGTAGTAGTGGGTTTCTGCCTAAAAAAGCTAGCAAAAATTCTAACCAGTAAGTGGAAAGCTGATGCTGAAAGCAGAAGCTCCACCTTCCCTAGCCCACTGCTGGGTGGCACAGGGGAGGTGGCAGCTCTCTAGGGCAGTTAAGAGCTGCAAGCGCTGCGTAACAGCAAAAGAAGGAATTCTATTATGCAGACATTACAGAGAGGAGCCCAGGCTTTGTAAGATACTAAGGAGACAGGAACCTGAAGGACACCAATCTATGCACAATAGACTTCACTACTTCCACTACTCACATGGAATAAACACTGAAGTACTAAAATGGTAAGACTTGGATAAAATGCAAAATTCCACATATATTTTAAGTATCTGTACTTAAAAAAAATTCTCACAAGTGACAGCAAATACTCCACCTTGCTCCTCACTGCCTTGTGAGAAATTCTTTACTTTAGGGGTGGTGAGACACAGCCACAGGCTGCCCAGGGAGGATGCCCTCTCCCTGGAGATGTTCAAGGCCAGGTTGGATGAGGCTTCGAGCAACCTAAGTTAGGACAAGGTGTCCTTGGAACTAGCTTATCTTCGAGGTCCCTTCCAACCCAAAACAATCTGAGTCTGTGGTTAGACACATGGTCACTTGCATATTGTCTTAATCCAGCTGGTGGTTAGCAGAGTACAACCTATTAAGGTCCTTCCATGCCCCTGTTTTGCAACTCACACATGAAAGGTGGGAGACAGTGAAGACAAAGCTGCTGAAGACTATTAGAAGCTTCAAAGACAGATGCATACTCATAGCTGTTTTTTTCCTTTTTTGTTGTCCCAAACTGCACACTGGACACAGGACACAGTATAAGAAGGTAAATTTGAATTATGACAGAATAGCCAGTTTCTGCTGCTCAGTTGATGAAATATCACCCACTATCTGAAAAGTCCTTCAACAGCTGTAGCCACACAGAAAGAAAAAGCAGAGCATCCTCATAAATAACTTGCAGTACTATTTATAGATGGGTGAGTTTTACTTTGTCCTGTGACAAGGCATTTGTGTCTTAGGGGTGACTGACAGCAAAGACATTATTTACCTGTCTCGTCATGTATTCTGGTTAATGATTTTAAAATTCTGCTGCTCAGGTCAGATAGCTGCTTTCTGTAGAGCATCACCCCAATCCTTGGAACTATAGACAGCAGTGTACCCAGGTGGCAAAGAAGGCCAATGGCATCCTGGCCTACATCAGCAATAGTGTGGCCAGCAGGAGCAGGGAGCTCATTCTCCCCCTGGACTCTGCACTGCTTAGGCCACATCTTGAGGATTGTGTCCAGTTCTGGGCCCCTCAAATGAAGAAGGACATTGAGGTGCTTGAGTGTGTCCAGAGAAGGGCAATGAGGCTGGGGAGAGGCCTGGAGCACAGCCCTATGGAGAGAGGCTGAGGGAGCTGGGATTGGTTAGCCTGGAGAAGAGGAGGCTCAGGGCAGACCTTCTTGCTGTCTACAACTACCTGAAGGGTGCTTGTAGCCAGGAGGAGGTTACCTTCTTTGAGGCAACCAGCACCAGAACAAGAGGACACAGTCTCAAGCTGCACCAGGGGAAGTTTAGGCTGGAGGTGAGGAGAAAGTTGTTGACTGAGTCATTGACTGCTGGAATGGGCTGCCCAGGGAGGTGGTGGAGTCAGCGTCCCTGGAGGTGTTCAGGGTGGGTTTGGACGTGGCACTTGGTGCCATGGTCTGGTCTTGAGGTCTGTGGTATTGGGTTGGACTTGATGAGCTTTGAGGTCTCTTCTAACCCTGGTGATACTGTGAGACTGTGATAGACATGTAATGCTGCTTGTTATTCATCACCCAGCTGCTCATACAGATAATAACATCCTGAAAAACTTGCACACAGGACCCTTAAGAGTGGAACTAGTCCAGAAACAGAAGGGTTGTGAAGCACCAGAACATCTCTATACTTTGAAAGCTGCAAAATAAAACATATGGCTGAGGATTGCAAAAAGTGAAGTGACCCAGTTTGCTGTGTGCACAGCTGTGTACATAATCAGTCATGTTACTGAGGTACCTGCTCTGTAATTATTCAAAGTGATAAAAGTGTACTGCAACTGATTATGACTTTCTGAGGAAGTGGAATGACACACACTCACTGACTGTAGTATGATACAGATTGTTTCCTGTAAATTACTCATTTACAGGCTGCATACAAAGACACAGTGGCTCTAGCAATTCAGTTGGTTTTACAAAGAGCAGGGAAAACACCAAACACCAGGACAACAAATCAGATGCTGAGAATCACCTATTGGAAAAGCTCTAGGTAGAGCACAGGGATGTAAATTTCAGGTCTGGTCTTTTCAGGACGAGTGAATTAGAAACAGCAGGCAAGAGCCTTGTGCAATTCAGTACCTGAGTTTGTAATGTCTTGTAGCAAGGTGGATTTTATCTGTAATTGCAAAGCAGCCTTGCAGTCCCACAAGGAGAGCACAAAAGCTAGCTCTAGGGCATCAGGCCAGACAAAGGCAGAGCTTATCACAGACCCAGCACCATGGGGCACATGCAGGCAGAGCAAGCTGGACCTCTGTGTGTTGATTATAGACTTCTTCCTGTCTCATGGGTGATTTTTTTTCTATAAAGCATTGCTATCAGGTGGATTTACTTGAAATCTTGGAAAACAGAAACCTTAAAAACAAATATTTTGGTGTAATAGTTGGACTGCCTAGAAGAGTTTGCAAACAAGTGAGCTATGATAACGGACAGAAAACTGTAGCTGCAAACCATCCACACCTGCTGCCATGAGCAGGTTGACACCCTTTGTACTTTTTTTGATGGAATATATCTGCCATGTGTGTGAACACATACAATATGCTCAACTAGTCAGAGTCTGACATACAGGAATCTGCAGCCTTACCAAAAGCAAAAAATAGAGTACAGGAAACAATGCAAATATTTCCCTGAATGTGCAGTACAAAGCAGTTATTTATTCTAGACAAGCTCTCCTAGCTGTGATTTTCAATAATGGAAAGGTCATCGAGTCCATTTTCCCACCTATAGCTTGTCTACATCTGACTTCCCTGACAGATACTAGCCTAGGCATTCCTAAAGACTTCCACTGATCAATACTTTGTCTCCCCGAGCAATCTATTCAGCACTTCAATACTCCTGCAGTTGGGGAGTTTTCTATTTCCCCTGTGTATCTAACCTCAACCATTTTTCCTCCAATTTAAATCTTTTACTTCTTGCCCTATGACTTGTGTCCCATGGCTAACACAGAGGTCATCACAAGCCACTCAGTAGTAGCCAAAATTTGCCACAATTTATCACAGAATGGTAAGGTTGGAAGGGACCTCAAAGACCATCTAGTTCCGACCCCCTGCCTTAGGCAGGGACACCTCCCACTAGCACAGCTCACTCAAGGCCTCATCCAGTCTGGCCTTGAACACCTCCAGGGAAGGAGCATCCACAACCTCCCTGGGTAACCTGTTCCAGTGTCTCACCACCCTCACTGCAAACAACTTCCTCCTAACATCCAGTCTAAAACTCCCCTCTGCCAGTTCAAACCCATTGCCCCTTGTCCTGGCATCAGAAGACCTTGTCAATGGTCCCTCCCCAGCCTTCCTGTAGCCCACTTCAGATACTGGAAAGCTACTCTAAGATCTCCCCAGCCAGACCATTAAGGAGCACACTGGAAAGCAACAGACACGATGTGTGTGTCAGTTTGAAAATCAATTACTGATAATTACTCTCTAAGTACAGTCACTAAGCTTTTGGACATACCCAGATCAGTTTTACCTTGCACACAACCCGTGTGCATGGGTCTCATGTAAGCATCAAGGTCTTTCTGGATTCAAACCTGACATTTATGGTTATCCCTTATCCACAAATACTTTTACTCTTAGAAGAAGTTCGATCAGGTTTGCCAAAATGAAACCATGTCATACCCCCTTCATGGTTTTCCAGCTCTGCTACCTTCCAGCTGCTTGCACACAGTTTGATTATCTGTTCTGGCATTTTTTTATTTCCATTGACACTTGTAATTCCCCAATGCCTGTTTGTCTCTTTTTAAAGAAAGGCACTAAATGTGAATCTTTGTCTTTCAAGTCTGAATTTTCAGCCAGTCTGAGTACCTGTCCTTTGAAGATAACCAGTACAGTTTCATAGGCTGAACAGTTTGACAACATCTCACCTATTTATGTTGTGGGTTGTTTTGTCTGGGCTATGTTTTTCTGTAATCTCATTTTTTGGTTGCTACTTTTAATTATGTTGGCTGACTGCAAAATGACTGCTTTAATACAGACTCACAGATTGCACTGGGTTGGGTTACAATGGACCCTCAAAAGTCATCTTGTCCAGCCCCTTGCTGTAAGCAGGGGCACCTCCAACTATAAAGCAAGTTGCCGAGGGCCACAGAGAGTCTGATCTTGACAGTCATAGAATCATGAGGTTGGAAGGGACCTCAAGGACCATCCAGTTCCAACCCCCTGCCATAGGCAGGGACACCTCCCACTAGTACAGCTCACTCAAGGCCTCCTCCAACCTGGCCTTGAACACCTCCAGGCAGGGAGCAGCCACAACCTCCCTGGGCAACCTGTGCCAGTGTCTCACCACCCTCACTGCAAACCACTTCCTCCTAACATCCAGTCCAAGTCTTCCCACTGTCAGTTCAAACCCATTCCCCTTGTCCTGGCATTGTAAGACCTTGTCAATAGTCCCTCCCCAGCCTTTCTGGAGCCCCCTTCAGACCCTGGAAGGCTACTCTAAGGTCTCCTGGAAGCCTTTTCTTCTCCAGGCTGCAGAGCCCAAACTCTCTCAGCCTGTCCTCACAGCAGAGATGCTGCAGCCCTCTCAGCATCTTCATGGCCTCCTCTGGACCCACTCCAACACTTCCATGTCCTTCCTGTGCTGGGGGCTCCAGAACTCCAGTCTCCAGAGATGAGGCCTCACCCACATCCCAGGACAACCTGCTCCATTATTTCACCATTCTCTGTAAAGAACTTTTTCCTTACACCCAACCTAAATCTCCCCTGCTTCAGTTTCAAACCACTGCCCCTCCTCCTCCTACTACAAGCCCTTCTAAACAGCCCTTCCCCAGCCTTCCTGTAAGCTCCCCTTCATACACCGAAGTGTAGCTATAAGGTTTCCCTGAATCCTTCTCTTCTGAGGCTGGACAGCCCTAACTCTTTCAGCCTGACTTCATGACAGGTGCTCCAGCCCTTTGATCGTCTTTGTGGCCATCCTCTTCTGGACCCACTCCAGCAGGTCCACGTGTCTCTAGTGGTCTCCAGCTGGGCACAGTACTCCAGTGAGGTCTTAGCAGAGCAGAGGGGCAGTACCACCTCTCTAACACAGGCAGTGAACATTGTAGCTTTCCCAGTGACACCAGTTTTCACTCTCCAATGAACAGTAGACCAGCACTTGGTGATGTTGCCTTCCTTCTGCCAATGCCTGTGCAGAATGATTTATTACCAAACAAAACACACCTCTCAGGAAATAGGAACAACAACCCTTGAACTTTCAGTTCTGCTCTCATTTTCACATTACACTTTACTCCTTCCACATTCTGATGGTAGCTGATCTACCTTCTTTCCACAGTCTTCTTCTGATGTTTAACACATGACTGATGAGGAGTTCATTTGCAGTAAGCTGGACATTTAATATACTGCTTTCAGACTTCTTTCCAGCTGATTCTTTTCTTCCATTGTACTTGTCTTCATGCAATCTGACCCACAAATTACCTGAGGTCACCAGTATCTCTACGTCCCCTGCTTCTCATTCATTCTTTTTCCTCATCTTCTAAACATCATGCATTTAAGACCATTTTCATAGAATGGTAAGGTTGGAAGGGACCTCAAGGATCATGCAGTTCCAACCCACTGCCATGGGCAGGGACCCCCCCCACCAGTACAGGTCACTCAAGGCCTCCTCCAACCTGGCCTTGAACCCCTCCAGGGAGGGAGCAGCCACAGCCTCCCTGGGCAACCTGTGCCAGTGTCTCACCACCCTCACTGCAAACAACTTCCTCCTAACATCCAGTCTAAATCTCCTCTCTGCCAGTTCAAACCCATTGCCCCTTGTCCTGTCACTGCAAGACCTTGTCAATAGTCCCTCCCCAGCCTTCCTGGAGCCCCCTTCAGATACTGGAAGGTTACTCTAAGGTCTCCTGGAAGCCTTCTCTTCTCCAGGCTGCAGAGCCCCAACTCTCTCAGTCTGTCCTCATAGGAGAGCTGCTGCAGCCCTCTGATCATCCTTGCGGCCCTCCTCTGGACCGCTCCAACACCTCCATGTCCACTTTTTATAGTCACCATCTCCGAAAGTTGCCTTTCTTTTCCTCAGCTAGCTTCCTCTCCATCTGACTGAAGTAAACTTATGTCTTCCCACTAGCTATTTTCTCCTCTGACATTAGAAATATGGTCACTGACAGACTGCTGCTCATATCATGTTTTCCCAGCTGATGTTTATCCCTTACTTGTTTTGTTATTCAAAATTTTCAGCTATGTAAACATTACTATCCAAATCCTATGCCTTCATTTAGTATCTTCAGCTTAGTTTACTTCATCTTGCTGGCTTGATAGAGTAAAACCATAGGATCACAGGACATGTGGGGTTAGAATCATAAAATAGTATAAGGTTGGAAGGGACCTCAAGGATGATCTCGGTACAACCCCTTACCATAGGCAGGGACACCTCCCACTAGCACAGGTCACTCAAGGCCTCCTCCAACCTGGCCTTCAACACCTCCAGGGAGGGAGCAGTCACAGCCTCCATGGGCAACCTGTGCCAGTGTCTCACCACCCTCACTGGAAAGAGCCTCCTAACATCCAGTCTAAATCTCCCCTCTGCCAGTTCAAACCCTTTGCCCCTTGTCCTGGTATTGCCAGACCTTGTCAATAGTCCCTCCCCAGCCTTCCTGTAGCCCCCTTCAGATCCCGGAAGGCTACTCCAAGGTCTCCTGGAAGCCTTCTCTTCTGCAGGCTGCAGAGCCCCAACTCTCTCAGCCTGCCCTCACAGCAGAGCTGCTGCAGCCCTCTGATCATCTTCGTGGCCTCCTCTGGACGTGCTCCAACACTTTCATGTCCTTCCTGTGCTGAGAGCAGGAAAGGAAGGTTCAAAGGGACCTCCATAGATCAAGTCTAAGCCCCAAAATATTTCTATTTTAGTGAAGTTATGATTTAAAGAATCTCTCCTAGTTACTGACAACTATTTTACTTTGCCAAAGCAGGTAAGCTTTTAGATACACAAGGGTGTAATAGGGGAATGAGTAGGTGCATAAAGGTTACACCTTCACCACGTAGATACTAGACATATAAACTCTCACCACACGTAGTATAGCTCTTTTATTCATACATTTTTCAGTGGCTTGAACTTTGATTTACTCTCTGACTACAATCAAGCATATGATATACAGAGCAACTCCTAAAGAATCTATTAAGAATCTACTTTTTTTTTTAAAACATACCAGTCACACAACTTATCCTGACAGACCTTTAAGAGTATTTAAATAGAGTTTGACTTTGTACTAATATTTCCAGTTCTGCCTGTTCATCCCATACCTTTTTTTTTTAACCTCAGACACCTAAGGCGTTTGATCACTACCTCACTTATCTTCCTTGTTGTCTGTCTCATGACCCTGTATGAACAGTCCTATTACCTCTCCTCCTCCACCCTCAGGTTTGGAGCTCTTGTCTAAGTTGATGTTACTTATATTTACTTGTCAGCCACAAGGTGTTATTTAAAAGGTCTCTTGTTAGAGTCTAAACACACTGCTTTTCTTCGTATTAGGCATGAGTTAAATTTTCTCTTTGTTTCTCTACAATTCAATCTCTCATTATAAGAAAAGAAAAAGGTACAAAAAAAAAAACCCAAAAAAACAACCCCCAAAACAAACTACACTGTTAAAATCAAAGACAAACATCAAATCAGACTCACTGAAAACTATTTAGTTGAAATGAGAGAATTGCTCACACTGCACCTTACTTTCCGTGGCTGTAAAGTTAGGGATAACAACTACCTTGGTAAATACTCTGCAGTCTGTGGTTGAAAGGCAGCACATAAGTGTGGGGTACAATTATCAGGAAACTACAGTTTTGTATATGCAACACAATGCATTAAAACTACAAAGTTAGTTTAAAATCACTTATGAAACCAAAAGGTTGAGCACAGTGAAATACACAGTCCTTTCAGCTTGCTTTATAGAATCATAGCATGGTTTAGGTTGGAATGGACCTCAAGGATCATTTAGTTCCAACCCCCTACCATAGGCAGGGACATCTCCCACTAGTACAGCTCACTCAAGGCCTCCTCCACCCTGACCTTGAACACCTCCAGGCAGGGAGCAGCCACAACCTCCCTGGGCAACCTGTTCCAGTGCCTCACCACCCTCACTGCAAAGAACTTCTTCCTAACATCCAGTCTACATCTCCCCTCTGCCAGTTCAAACCCACTGCCCCTTGTCCTGTCGTTGCAAGACCTTGTCAATAATCCCTCCCCAGACTTTTTGTAGGCCCCCTTACAAACTGCTTGGTTCTTTAGCCACACAAAAATTAATTCCTGTTGAACAAAAATCTATCTTCTTCTATGAGCACTGTTATCTGAACACATTGATACACAACTGACTCAAAATTCCTGTAAGCTTTACAGGCATTTGAATTTATTGGTATAATTTTCTGTTTTGGAGACAAAGAAAATCCATGTCTTTCTGCTGTCTCAATTTATGCAGAGCATAAACAGAACTGAAGAAACAGATATTGCTTTCCATGTGTATGATTGGATTTGTGGACATGAGAAACACTAGCCACAAAAAAAAAAAAAGCATCAAATAACAACTCTCATCTGAGACAGGTAAAAAACTGCACTGAATGCATTCAATTGTGTGGTTTTCATCAGGCTATATTCTAGTTTACTGTCCAGTCAATCCTGGGTGCTATTATTCTATGACTGTAAAAAAGACAACAGCATAATGTGGATGAAACAAAAGCTGTCACTGCAGTTCAGCCTGACAATCCCCAAATTAATTGTTATTTTTCCCCCCAGATTCAATTCCAAGGGAACAAAACAAGACAACCCATCACTGCCTGGCAAGCACAAAGAGGAGGTGTTGCAGTGGCTTTTTCAGCAGTGATTTGTTTCTTCAGAACAAGGGGTTCCTGAATTGCCTGCCTGGAGGAACCAGGATAAAGAAGTGTTTTGAAAAAGACCATTCCCTATCTGAGTTGCTCTATACCTGCCTTTCTTCCTTCTTATGCATCGTCACCAAGCACCCCACATTTCAACTACTCAACTGATTGTAGATTATACTCTCCAACCTGATTTGCAGAAAATCCTCTGCACAAGTACCAGCTGAAAAGCTGTTAACATTTTACCTCACTAGTTGAGCACTTAAGAGAGCTTTCCTCCTATGTTTGCCTTACCAGGTATCTTTTCCCATCTTATTTTCACAAGTAAAAGGGACTGTCCTGCCCTTTAATAACACTGTCTTAGTTGAAGAGGTAACAGATGGAGCAGCTTTCATGTGTCCCATTCTGAATTATTCTCCCATGCTCCTCACAGTAGACTCCACAGCATACTTTCCTTACCCATCATTCTGGATCCACAACAGTTACCTTGTGGTTTGGTTCTTTTTTTCCCTTTCCTGGCCCCAAGCATAGTATCATAGAATGGTAAGGTTGGAAGAGACCTCAAGGATCATCTAGTTCTATTCTCCTGCCATAGGCAGGGACACCTCCCACTACTACAGGTTCTCAAGGCCTCATCCAACCTGGCCTTCAACACCTCCAGGCAGGGAGCAGACAACCTCCCTGGGCAACCTGTGCCAGTGCCTCACCACCCTCACTGGAAAGAACTTCCTCCTAACATCCAGTCTAAATCTCCCCTCTGCCAGTTCAAACCCATTGCCCCTTGTCCTGGCATTGCAAGACCTTGTCAATAATCCCTCCCCAGCCTTCCTGTAGGCCCCTTCAGATACTGGAAGGCTACTATCAGGTCCCCTGGAAGTCTTCTCTTCTCCAGGCTGCAGAGCCCCAACTCTCTCAGCCTGTCCTCACAGCAGAGCTGCTGCAGCCCTCTCAGCATCTTCGTGGCCTCCTCTGGACCCGCTCCAACACTTCCATGTCCTTCCTGTACTGAGGGTTCCAGAACTGCACACAGTACTCCAGGTGGGGTCTGAGGAGAGCAGAGGAAAGGGGCAGAATCCCCTCCCTTGCCCTGCTGGCCACACTGCTCTTGATGCAGCCCAGACAGCAAATAGAGTTTCTCTCCATCTGACTATAAATCTCCTATTGATTCTTTCTGTATCTTCTCTATAATTTACTTGGAAAAAATACTGTTAGGTTAGCATCCTGTGAACCTGATTGTGTTATCTTATAGCAGTGATGTATTTAGCTTTGGAACTGATTCCATAGCATTATATTTACTAAGATCTAATTTGTGCCTTAACTACAATGGAAGTGACAGAAACAACATTCTCTTTTTTTTCCCCCCTCCCACAACAATTTAGACTCCAAACATTTACTGTTAAGAGCAACTTTTTTATATCTGAAAACAGAAGGTACAAAGGAAAAGAACTATAGATGAAGTCATGAAAAAAAAAAATCAAACTTTCTGGGAATGTTCAGTAGATGCTGCAAGTCTAGGGGGAAAAAAAATTAACTATTTTCTCCCCTTTAAGAGAAAGTAGTGGAATGAGGTAGAAGCCAAAGAAAGTGCCAACAGTCTCCAGTATAAAATAAAGCAACTGAAACCAAACTGGTACCTACAACTGTAAGTGGAATGCAGTAAAATCTTGGACATTTCACCAAAACATAGAATGGTAAGGTTGGAAGGGACCTCAAGGATCATCCAGTTCCAACCCCCTGCCATCGGCAGGGACACCTCCCACTAGTACAGCTCACTCAAGGCCTCCTCCAACCTGGCCTTGAACACTTCCAGGGAGGGAGCAGCCACAACCTCCCTGGCAACCTGTTAAGCAACCTGTTAACATTTCCAGGTCAGTTAAAAACTAAAGTGTTGGTGCCCTGTACCCCAGTGCAACAGAGAGGAAACCGAATGGAAGAGCTTACAATGTTCTTCTTTCCCAAGAACAGCTCTGCATTGTTGATTACCTAATTTCATCTATTAGAGAAAACAGAGTTGCTACTCCCTTGCTAAATTAGGGTAATTTAAAGTCATACAGAACACAATTTCTCTTATTGTGGATCAGTTGAACTTTACCTACAGCCAGTTTTTCTTCAATGTCCTGTTGGCCTCTACCTCATGAAAGCATAGAAAAAAGATACAGTGACTGTATCTAGTTCTCCCACAGTGCTGGTAAGCATATGTAATTAAACTAAGAATTGTTAGTGCTGTAAACCCACTCTTAAAAAGCTTTTCCTCATGAGATTCATTCATATGTGCCCATTGCTGTCACATCTATACTGCTGGTGTTTTCCTTAACCAACTTAGAGCTTCTGAAGATTTCAGTTTCTTCCAAGGACAACATTAGGATTCTTTAGATAACCTTACCTACAAGGCTGCCATTCCCCATTCTTCTTAATCTCTTCCATTTACTAAGGTAGCATGGAACTTTTAGCATGCAAGCTTGCAGCTCTGTAGCCAGATGCTCATCTCCCCTTCTTCACCCACACACCAGTATTATCAATCCTTGCTAGGAGGTGACAAAGGGAGGAAAAAAACCACGCTCAAGAGAAGACATTGTTAAGTGGCCACAGACCAGAAGTGTGCTGACACCATCCTTGATTCCCATTCTTCCTCCAAGTCCTATCAATTTCAACAGAAGCATTCAAAACTTGAGTAAACACGTTTTATAGCAAAGACGTTTTGGTCCTTGCTTTGTGTGAGGGTATCCACAAGCATGCAACACAGAAAGGACTTGGATTGCAGTAGTTCTGCCCCTTTCACTTGGTCAGTCATGTGAACTTCTATGTTAGCCACCTTCTCCTGATCTGCTTTTTGGCTCTTCTTTTCTGTTGTTCCATCATATTTTTATGTCAAGTGCACCAGGAACCTGCCTACATTCTTTGCAGCTTCTCCTTTTCAGCACCTCTGAACACCTATATACAACTGAACCCTTATTTCAACATCATTATTTCCTTAATTTTCTTTTCATCCCACTTCCTAATTAGTTCTTTTCCATCATGAAACGTTCCTGCATTAACTATTCAAAACATTCCTGCCCCTGAACAAAAACAGAAGATTTCTCACCATTCCCAGTGTGTTGTACACATCATGACACCAAAGAAACTGAAAGTGCACCAACACTTTCAGGAGGTGCTATTTCAATATATTTTCCAGTATATTAGACTCAGAGAATCAACCAGATGGGAAGAGACCTCCACGATCATCCAGTCCAAACTATCACATTACACACAAAATCTTTTCTACTTCACAATCCACCAAATCCATTAAAAAGGAAGAAACTTAAGACCTTGCACAAGCTATGAACATGTGTATAGAAAACTGGAAGCAAGGGAAATAATTAACAAGTGAGAACTGCTATGAAGGTCCATCTAACTAAAACAGCTTATAGGCAAACCTGTAAGGTTTAAGACTGAGCCACATGGATTAAAGACAAAATATTAACGCCTGTACAAGTAGAAGACAAAAAGGTCTATGTAAGTTGCCATTGTTAAAATGCCTAAGGGAAACTTTCTTATGGTAATTTAAACTGAAAAGGTTAAAACCTTTCATGGTATTACATTCAGTCTGTACGCAGTGCTTTCATACAACGAAAGAAGAGCATGCAACTTGCTCTTGCAGTGTGATGGTTTGGGAGTTCCCCACCCCCCACCCTTTGTAAAATCACAGTATGACCCAGGTTGGAAGAGACCTCAAAATTCATCAAGTCCAACCCAATACCACAGACCTCAAGACCAGACTATAGCACCAAGTGCCACATCCAAACGCGCCTTGAACACCTCCAGGGATGCTGACTCCACCACCTCCCTGGGCAGCCCATTCCAGCAGTCAATGACTCTCTCAGGCAACAACTTTCTCCTCACCTTCAGCCTAAACTTCCCCAGGCACAGCTTGAGACTGTGTCCTCTTGTTCTGGTGCAGGTTGCCTGAGAGAAGAAAGCAACCTCCCCCTGGCTACAACCACCCTTCAGGTAGTTGGAGACAGCAAGAAGGTCTCCCCTGAGCCTCCTCTTCT
>VWZE01025755.1:102129-118162 GCA_013396675.1 Eubucco bourcierii | reverse complement strand
TGGAGGGGATGGCTGCTGGAGGAGGCTGCTGGAGGGGGTGGCAGGTGACTGAGTTCCAGGACGAGCTCAGGGGACCACCTGCACAGTCGTGCATCCTTGTTTGTATGCTGTGGGCTATGACCAGGGAGAGGTCACCACTTGCTGTGCCGCTCCCTCCCTGCCTCAGCCGGACTCCAGCTCCAGCTTCTCCCTTCCCTGCCCTTGCATCATCCCTCCAGGCAGCGGCAGGGTGCTGCAGTCCACAGAAACCCAGGGCTGGAAGGGGATCTCAGGGAGATTCTCTCCTCACATCTAAGGCTTGTGCTTCTCCACCCCCTGGAAGATGCTCAGCACATCCCTCCTAGCCATGGAGAGGTCCCCAGCATCCCAAGGTGCGGGGTGGCTGCCAGAAACTCCGTTTCCCAGAGGCAAACCTCGGGGGTGGTCTTGGCACCAGGCTGGGACCTTCAAGTATCTCACAGCCTAGGCACAAGAGGATGGATCTCAGGCTCCTCCTGACAGTGTGGGTAGGTCTGTGCTTGGCTTGTGAGCACAGTCCACATCTTTTCCAGGTGAATCATCTTCCAAGCTGCTGCTGACAGAGAAACTTCCTTGGGTCAGTTCTTGCTTTTTCCCCTCCTCGTGGTGGTTTCTGGTCACGCAGTGACTCAAAGCTGTCGGAGGTGAAGAGCTTTTCTCACTGTATCTGAGCACTTATTAACCATCCAGAGCCACTGAAAAAAAAAAAAAGGCTATTTCTTCAGGGCTCCTTCTCCTTAAGGCTGGGTTTTGAAGCATGAGGACTGGCCTGGGGGTGGAGTGGATTTAGGGAGAATATTCTTAAAGAAGCTGAGTGGAACTAAAATCTCCAGAGCGTGGTGCTGGGTCAGCTGGCAGAAGGCTCTGCTACCAGTGGGTAGAGGCTCTAGGCAGAAAAGAAAGGCAGATCCTAGCTGCAGCACTCCACAAAGCCTACAGCCACTGGGGGAAATCATTAAGGACAAAAAAACTTCTACCCCATGTGCTCGCCTGAGTCCTACTCCTGCTCCAGGACCTGCTTTGGGGTTTGTTTGGGTTTTTTTCATTTCTCTTTTTTCCCTTCTTCTTCTTCTTCTTCTTCTTCTTTCTGGGAAATCTCAGCAGCAAGGATTTCTTCATCCTCTTGAGCAGTAGAAACCACCTGAATGGTGACTAAATTGTCAGCAGATTTGGAGATTATTCCTCCTCCCAGGTGAGCAGGAGCTTGGTGGGAGGTGAGAGGTGATCTCTGGTGCGCCGGGGATCTGGGTGGTGTTGGGCTGAAGGTGGGACCCTGGGAGCCAGAAACAAAAGGCAAATGAAAAAAAAAAAAAACAGAGCAGCTTCAGCAGATCTTTGCCCACGACCCTCAGCCATGGTGCCCAGGCAGTGTGAACCAGGCAGGGGGGTTGGGGCAGCTTCACCACACTGCAGCTCCTCATCTTGTCGTGCCAGGACGAAGGGGCAATGGAATTTGAGCTGGAAGAAGGAAGATTGAGAGTGGAGAGGAGGAAGAAATTGTTGGCAGTGAGGATGTGGAGGGACTGGCACAAGCTGCCTGGGAAGGTTGCAGATCACAGACAGTGAGGGTGTGGAGACACTGGCACAGGTTGCCCAGGAAGGTTGCAGATCACAGACAGTGAGGGTGTGGAGACACTGGCACAGGTTGCCCAGGGAGGTTGCAGATCACAGACAGTGAGGGTGTGGAGACACTGGCACAGGTTGTCCAGGGAGGTTGCACAGCACAGAACCATAGAAAGTGATCCGTGATCACATTCTGTGATTCTGTGCTCCACAACCTCACTGGAGGTGTCCAGGGCCAGGCTGGGCGAGGCCTTCAGCACCCTGGGCTGGTGGGAGGTGCCCCCTGCCCGTGGCAGGGTTGGGGTTGGCACTGGCTGATCTCGAAGATCCCTTCCAATCCATCTCAGTCTGTACCATTCCTTAATGAGCCTGCTGGCAGCTTGCTGCTGGGGCAGATCTCAACCTTTCCTTGGGCTTGGCCCAGTGACCTTGAGGTGCCTCCAGCCACCAGAAGGCAGTGCCCTGTGAGTGCCCTGCATGGGTGGCAGCCGCAGAGGCTTTGCGGTGGCACTCAGGTGCCCGCTTGGTACCACCCCAAGCACCCCAAGTCCTGAAGGGCTGCTCCCACCGAGGGGCTGCTGGCTGGGAGTAACCTCCTAGAAGGTCCATGGAGGGAGAGAGGCTCTCCGTGTGCCCACAGCAGGTCCCTGCTGCCACAGGTGGCACCCGTGGCCCAGGCACCCACCCCTGGCTGGGGCCAGTGCTTGTGTGGGGCTGGGTGACCTCTACCCTGCCTGCTCCTGGCATGCAGGCAGCTGCTGGCCAGGATCCCTGCCCTTTTCAGCACCACCCCTCAGCCAGCACCTCTGTCCTGCTCAGCATCTCACTGGCACAGGTTGCCCAGGGAGGTTGTGGCTGTCCCCTCCCTGGAGGTGTTTCAGGCCAGGCTGGATGAGGCCTTGAGCAACCTGTGCTGGTGGGAGGTGTCCTTGCCCATGGTGATCCCAGAGCCCAACTCCAGCTGGCTGCAGCCTCTTCTCAGAGAGCAATGAGGTCTCCCTCAGCCTCCTCTTCTCCACACTATCCACCCCCAGCTCCCTCAGCTGCTCCTCATACCCCATGCCCTCCAAACCCCTCACCAGCCTTGTTGCTCTTCTCTGCACACCCCACAGGACCTCAGTGTCTTTCCCATACTGTGACACCCAGAACTGAACCCAGCACTCAAGCTGTGGCCTCACGGGTGCCCGGCACAAAGGCCCCATCACTTCCCTACTCCTGCTGCCCACGCCATTGCTGATCCAGACCAGGTTGCTGGTGCCCTTCTTGGCCACCTGGGCACACCTTGTGTCATCTTCAGCCAGCTGCCAACCAGCACCCACAGATCCTTTTCCTGCAGGGCAACCTTCCAGCTACTCTGCTGTCAAGCTGTGGAGTCAGCAAGGATGAGCAGTGACTTGGCACTCTGGCCAAGCCAGACTGCCATCCTCCCGATGCTCACCTGTGCCACCTGCATGGCCTTCAGCTCCTTCAGCCTCCAGCGCAGCTGTGCCAGTGGCCCTTTGCCCCCCAGCTTCCCCGTGGCAGCCAGAGCAGCCTGGAAGAGCTTTGGGGTCTCAGCTTTTGGGGGGATGATCAGCGAGTCTCCGGGAGCTCCTTTCACTTCTTTGGGTTTGTTGTTGTTCTTCAGCATTTTCCTAGATGCAAGAAGAAGAGGGAGATGACTTCAGTCCAGGGGACTGGATTCTTTTTAATGCAGAAAAAAAAAACCAACCCCAAAGCAGATTTTGAAAAGAAAATGAACTGTTGGCACCTTAGGAAGGGCAGAGGAACAAATCTAAGTGATGGCGAAGTCATTTCCACACCCTACCTCATAACTCTATTTGCAACTCCCCTTACCCCAGGCTTGGAAAGCAGCAGCTCTGACACTCACTTGGCCTTCTTCCTCAGCAGCTTCTGAGACTCTGGATAGTGCACCAAGATCTCTTTCAGGTCCTTCTTATCCAGGATGAAAAGGTTGGCAAAGCCGTGAGCCACCACATTTGCTGTCCGCCGATTGCCCCCTCCTGCTGCCAGCAAGCTGCGGGGGGGACAGGGACAAGGCATCAGCACTGGGAGGCACAACCTCAGCAGGACTTCACATCTCCCTTGGCAAAGAGTCCCAGCATGGTGAAGGGGTTGGAAGGGACCTCTGGAGATCACTCTGCTGCTTGTGGCTGGCCCCTCCCTGGAAGTGTTCAACGCCAGGGTGGAGGAAGAGGTCTTGAGCAACCTGGGCTGGTGGGAGGTGTCCTTGCCCATGTCAAGGGGGTTGGAACTGGATGGTCTTGAAGGTTCCTTCCAACCCAACCCATTCTATGAATCCTGTCCAACCCCTTCCTGCTCAAGTAGGGCACCCACAGCAGCTTGCCCAGGGTCACAATGGCCAGAGGGGGTTGGAAGCTCTGCAGAGGAAGAGACTCCACAACCTCTCTGAGCAGCCTGCTCCAGGTCTCCAGCACCCTCACACCAAACAATTTTCTCCTCCTGCTCATACAGAACCTCCTGGGTGCCACTTTGTGCCCATTGCCCCTTACCCTGTGTCTGGACACCACTAAGCACAAGTCTGACCACATCCTCTTGCCCTCCACAGCTCATTTAGCTCTTGCTGAGCATTGCTCTGGGGCTGCTCTTCTGCAGGCTCTCAGCCCCAGGGCTCTCAGCCTTTGCTCCTCACAGAGCTGCTCCAGACTCCTCAGCAGCTTTGCAGCCTCTGCTGGAGTCTCTCCAGCAGTTCCCTGTCTCTCTTGACCTGGGGAGCCCAGAACTGGAGCCAGGACTCCAGGTGTGGCCTCACTAGGGCAGAGGAGGGGCAAAGTTGAACCTGCCTTGACCTGCTGGCCACACTCTTCTTAGAGCACCCCAGGAGACCATTGATGCCATTGGCAGCCAGGGCACACTGCTGGCTCATGGGCAACTTGTGCCCCAGCACTGCCAGGTCCTTCCCCACAGAGCTGCTTCCCAGCAGGTCATCCCTCAGCTGTCCTGGTGCAGGAGGTTGTTCCTGCCCAGGTGCAGGACTCTACAAATGCCCTTGCTGAACTTCCAGAGTTTTCCCTCTGCCCAACTCTCCAGCCTGGCCAGGTCCAGCTGCATGGCAGCACAGCCTGGTGGGGCTGCCAGCCACTCCTCCCTGATCTGTACCAGCAGCAGACTTGCTGAGGCTCCATTTAGATTGCAGAGAGAGTTGGACTGGATGACCTTTGGAGGTCCCTTCCAACTCAGACCCTTCTGTGATGTCTCTCTTTTAGAGGACTCAGGGTTGAATCACTCTTAATGATGTTTCCCAAGCCCAGCTTTTAACTGCTGATGGGAATCACTGGCATGGAGCCCCAAGATGAACAATGGCCTCCCCATCTGGAGGTCCAGATGTTGCATTTTACACCAGCCCAGGTTCTGCTGGGTAGCAGGGAGCCCAACTCTTCTCTAAGGTTGCACCAAGGGAAGACTGAAGGAGCCTCAGGGGACAGAAGGAGAGGAACTGGCCTGAAATTGTGCCAGAGGAGGCTTAGGTTGGAGAAGAAGAAAAATTTCTTTGCTGTAAGAGTGGTCAGGGATTGGCACAGGCTGCCCAGGGAGGTGGTGGAGTCCCCGTGGCTGGAGGTGTTCCAGGCCATGGCACTTGGGTCCATGGTTTGATGCCCATGGTGGGGTTGGGTTGTTGGTTGGATTTGGATGGTCTTGGAGGCCTTTTCCCAACCAAAAGCTGGAATGAGCAGAGCAGACACAGCTCAGTGTTCATGGCTCTTGACCAGAGCAATGGACTGGGGTGGTGCTGGGATGGCTCCACCTTACACCCTCCTCACCCAGTGCCCACCAGTTGGGCTGCCCTAGCACCCCTGGCAGTTCTTCACTCACCTTATTTCTCCAAACACGGATCCAGCTTTCAGAGTCACCAGCACAGTTGTGCCATCAGGTCCCCCCAGGACCTGCACTTGTCCTGCCTGGATGATGTACATCTCACGGCCAATTTCTCCCTGGAATGGGGGTGAGTGCTGAGTAGGGTGCCCAGAACCAGGTAGACCTCGTGGATCTCTTACCCAGGTGCCCAGAACCAGGAAGACCTCATGGATCTCTTACCCAGGTGCCCAGAACCAGGCAGACCTCATGGATCTCTTAAACAAGTGCCCAGAACCAGGCAGACCTCATGGATCTCNCAGGTGCCCAGAACCAGGAAGACCTCATGGATCTCTTACCCAGGTGCCCAGAACCAGGCAGACCTCATGGATCTCTTAAACAAGTGCCCAGAACCAGGCAGACCTCATGAATCTCTTAACCAAGTGTCCAGAACCAGGCAGACCTCATGAATCTCTTAACCAAGTGTCCAGAACCAGGCAGACCTCATGAATCTCTTAACCAAGTGTCCAGAACCAGGCAGACCTCATGAATCTCTTAACCAAGTGTCCAGAACCAGGCAGACCTCATGAATCTCTTAACCAAGTGTCCAGAACCAGGCAGACCTCATGAATCTCTTAACCAAGTGTCCAGAACCAGGCAGACCTCATGAATCTCTTAACCAAGTGTCCAGAACCAGGCAGACCTCATGAATCTCTTAACCAAGTGTCCAGAACCAGGCAGACCTCATGAATCTCTTAACCAAGTGCCCAGAACCAGGCAGACCTCATGAATCTCTTAACCAAGTACCCAGAACCAGGCAGACCTGGTGGATCTCCTAAGACTTTTGAGGACTTGACACCTGACAAGGTCTTCAGCATCCTGCTGCAAAGGGTTCTGAGCAGGAGCAGGTAAGAAGTGTTTGTGGAGAAGGTGTTAGGTTCTGAGAGGTTTCTGGAGCTGTCCAATGTCATTGTGTACTGCTGCTGCTGCTGCTGCTGCTGTTGACTTGGTCCTCACTCCCAGAAGGATATTGAGGGGCTGGAGCAGGTCCAGAGAAGGGCAACAAAGGTGGGGAAGGGTCTGGAGAAGAGCATCTGAGGGAGCTGGGGGTGGTTAGTGTGGAGAAGAGGAGGCTGAGTGAGACCTCCTTGCTCTCTGCAGCTCCCTGAGAGGAGGCTGCAGCCAGCTGGGGTTGGGCTCTGCTCCCTAGGCTCAGGTGACAGAAGGAAATGAAGTGGCCTGGAATTGTGCCAGAGGGAGGCTTAGGTTGGAGAGGAGGAAAAATTCCTTTGCTGCAGGAGTGGTCAGGTACTGGTACAGGGAGGTGGTGGAGTGCCCATGGCTGGAGGTGTTGCAGAAATGTGTGGCCATGGCACTTAGGGCTGTGGTTTGGTGCCCATGGTGAGGTTGGGTTTCTGGTTGGACTGGATGATCCCAGAGGCCTTTTCCAACCCAAAGAGTTCTATGATGCTAATTCCTCTCTTTCTATTACCTGAGCCTAGAGAGCAGAGCCCAACCCCAGTTGGTTGCAGCCTCCTCTCAGGGAGCTGCAGAGGGCAATGAGGTCTCCCTCAGCCTCCTCCACACTAACCACCACCACCTCCTCAGCTGTTTCTCATTCTCCATGCCCTCCAAACCCCTCACCAGCCTTGTTGCTCTTCTCTGCACACCCTATAGGACAGGGAGGTGATGGAGTTCCCATGACTGGAGATGTTCCAGAACCACGTGGCCATGACACTTGGGGCCAGGGTTTGGTGCCCATGGTGGGGTTGGGTTGCTGATTGGACTGGATGGTCTTGGAGGACTTTGCCAACCCAAACCATTCTCTGATCCCAAAGTTCTCCTGCAACCTTGCAGGCTCTTGCCTGCTCCTCTTCTGTCCATGGCTGCAGCAGCAGAGGTCAGCCACTGCTCGAGGCTGGGATGGTTGTGCTCTGAAGTCCCTCCCAAGCTGAAGAGTGTACTGTGCCAGGGCTGGCTTTCCCCACCCTGCATTGTCCTCAGTGCCCTGCCCAGCCCAGCCACGACACCAGGGATGAGGAGGGCACCCTAGCAGCTCCTTACCTTCTTGCACACGTAGTCGTTAGGCAGGTAGACCACCGACCTGAGCCTCTTCAGCATGTCAAAGATCATCTGCCTGTCACAGCCCTGAGCCCAAACAGAGCCAAGGGTGGCGCCCTTAGCCAGTGCCAGCCCATCAGCTGTGCCAGCCAGCACCCACCCCACAGAGGGTACCTGGAAGAGGGCCACTTTGCTCACGATGCTGTAGTTCACGTCGATGGCAATGTCCAACCTCATCTTGTCTGGCAGCTGCACCAGCAGCTCCGACTCATCTGCAGGGCAAAGCAGATGTGCTGGTTTGAGGTTAATTGGGATATTTTCATAGAGAAAATTACACTCTAGGCTGTGAAAGGAGATCATGGTGATGTCTACTTCACTCATAGGCTTGCTGAGATGTTTGGGGAAAAGAAAGAAAAACATTAGATAAGGCAGTCTCAGTCTGTCTCTCTTTGGGGCACAGCCTCTCGGGCGGTCTAGCTTCTGGCTCCTCTTTGCTGATTAATCTTCACTAACCACTTTCCTTCTAACCCCCCTAGATGATCCTCCAAGCTCACCTTGCACGTGGGGCAAACCTTGGGGTAAGGTACAGGGGTGGGGAGAAGGTGGAAGGGTGGTTGGGAGCCCCTCCTGGGGTCTCTGATTTCTGGGAGGGGAGTTGTGTTGCTGTATTCCCTTTAACTTGTCTATGTCTGTAACTATTCCTGTCTATAGTGTATATCTCTGCTTGTACATTGTGCTGAGCTGTAAATAGAGCTTCAGTCCTTAGCTTCCAGCCTGCTGAGTTCTAGTCTGGGTCATTTTACAAAGCGTGGGAGGGCAGGGAACTCCCAAACCATCACAGCAGAGAAGTGGTTGCTGCCAGCCTTGGGTGTAAGAGGGTGACCTTGGCATGGCACTGGGAAAGTAGCCTGCGCTCTGATGGCAGAGGGCAGGACCCAGCTCGCTCAGGACGGTCTCTTCCAGCCTGTCACCACCCACCAACCTGCGTGTCTAAAGCCAGAGGAGTGATAGAGAGCCACCCCCTGCTGTCCTGGTGGCATTCAGAGACAGAGCAGTAAGACCAAGCCAGGAGAGCTGGCACAGAGGACCTGCCTAGTGAGTGGCAGGACAAGAGTAAATGATCTCAAGTTGTGCCAGGGGAGGGTTAGGTTGGAGAGGAGGAAAAATCTCTTTGCTACCAGAGTGGTCAGGGATTGGCACAGGCTGCCCAGGAAGGTGGTGGAGGTGTTCCAGAGCCATGACACTTGGGGCCATGGTTTGATGTCCATGGTGGGGTTGCTGGTTGGACTTGGATGATGTCAGAGGGCTTTTCCAACCCAACTCCTTGCTTTACTGGCAGGGTGAGATAGTAAAGTTTGCTACTAGACCCCCTCTGGTCAGCAGCTGCCACTCACTGCCCTCTCCTTGGGGATCTGCAGGTGGGATGCTGGACTCAGGGTGCTGGGAATGATGCTGGCTCACCAAGATGCCCAGAGAGTCTCCTTCTCTGGAGACTTTCCAGCTCTGTCTGAACCTGTTCCTGTGCCACCTGAGCTAGATTCTATGGCCCTGCTCTGGCAGGGAGGGTTGGACTGGATGATCTCTGGAGGTCCTTTCCAACCCCTAACACCCTGTGACCCTGTACCATCACCTAGTGGCATCCTCTCTGCTCTGTTCCAGCTAAGACTGGTGGGGCTCTGAGCAACCTACAGATGTCCTTGCTGCAGGGGGGAGGGAGGTTGGAACTAAATGACCTTTCAAGGTCCCTTCCAACCCAAACCAGTCAGGTGGCCAAAGCAAGCTCCCAGAGCAAAACTAAGCCACCCCACCCCCCAAACCTGCGTTGCAGCAGCATCCTTTGGGCTGCTGCTGCAGAAGACACCAGGGAAGGGTACAAAGTGTTGCTCCTTGGAGCAGGTGGATCTCACCTAGCATGCCTTGGGAGTGCCAGGTGTACTCATACCAGGTTTTCACCCTGTTCTGGACAGCTTTGGGGATCCTGTAGAAGTTCATGTATTTGATGGTGCTGTCCATGCAGCTCCTGTAGTAAGTCTGCCCCGCGGTAGCGGCACCCACCACATCCCTCATCTGAAAGGGCAACAGGAGAGCCAGAGAGTCACAGAAGGGGCCCCCAAGGGTCCAACCCCCTTGCAGTCAGCAGGGACATCCTCCACTGGATCAGGTTGCTCACAGTCCTGTTGAGTCTGACCTTGAATATCTCCAGGGATGAGGCCTCAACCTCCTCCCTGGGCAACCTGTTGCCTGTAGCCTCCTGGTGCAGAACTTGCTCCTCACATCCAATCTCAATCTGCTCTGCTCTAGTTTGCAGCCACTGCCCCTGGTCCTGTCCCTGCAGGTCTTTGGGAACAGTCCCTCTGTAGCCTTCTTGTAATCCCTTTCACCTACTCGAAGGCAGCTCTAAGGTCTTCCTGGAGTCTTCTCTTCTCCAGGTTGATCTACCCCAGCTCCTCCAGCCTGTTCTTGTAGCAGAGGTGCTCCAGCCCCTTGATCATTTCCATAGCCCTCCTCTGGACCTGCTCCATCAGGGCCATGTCATTCTTGTATTGAGGGTTCCAGAGCTAGACACAGCACTCCAGGTGGGAGATGTTTGAATTGTTGGCACCTATCCATCATCCAGTTTGAGCAGCCTCAAGCAGCTCTCCTGGGTCCTAGTAGCATCTGCCAAAACCTTTTTGTCTTCCACTGATTCTGAGCAGGTGCTCTCATAGGGAAAACAAACCTGGAGATGCAAACTTGTGGACCGACCCCTGTCCCTGCCCTCCCACTCTGCTCTGCCCTGATGAGACCACACCTGCAATGCTGTGTCCAGTTCTGGGCTCCCCAGTTCCAGAGGGACAGGGAACTGCTGGAGAGAGTCCAATGGAGGCTATGAGGATGATGAATGGAGTGCAACATCTCTGCTGTGGAGAGAGGCTGAGAGCCCTGGGGCTGGTTAGTCTGGAGAGGAGAAGGCTGAGAGGAGACCTGATCAATGTCTATGAATATCTGGGGGGTGGGGACCAGAATGGAGGTGCCAGGTTCTTTGGGGTGGTGCCCAGTGATAGGACAAGGAATAACAGGGTACAGGCTGAACCCAGCAGGTTCCACCTCAACACGAGGAGCAACTTGTTTGGTGTGAGGGTGCTGGAGGCCTGGAGCAGGCTGCCCAGAAAGGCTGTGGAGTTTCCTTCTCTGGAGACTTTCAAGCCCCACCTGGATGCATTCCTGTGTGCCCTGCCCTGGGTGCCCCTGCTCTGGCAGGGAGGTTGGACTGGACAGTCTCTAGAGGTCTCTTCCAACCCCTTCCATTCTACAATTCTATGAAAGCCTTTCCCCACTGCAGCTGGGAACCCCCCATCACTGCTGCTCACCTGCCCTATCATGACAGAGAAGGCAAAAACCCCTGTGAAGTAGTTCAGCAGCTGGAAGATGATCTCAAACAGGGTCTTGGGGTCTGGCAGCCCCCCGATGGTGATCAGGGTTTTGACTGCCCAGTAGTAGCAGCGGATGTAGCTGGGAGGGAAAGAGAAGACATCTTCAAGGTGCCTTGAAGGCAGAAGGCCTCTTTCACCCCAGAAGCCAGAAGGCCTCTTTTACCCCACTTTTTCAGCCCCTTCAACCTGCAGTTTCCTCCCTTCTCAGCCCAGCTGTGGTCCCTCTTTGTCTTGCAGCACCATACCTTGCTGCACATCCCATCCCACATCCCTCCTGTCCCTGGCTCCACATCTTCTCCTGGCACCCCCAACCCCTTGACTTCAGAGTTTTGTTTTAGGATCCCAGCAGCATTCTGATACCTTCCCTTCTTACTCTAGCAAACTGTGCTGCAGGAGGACCTGAGCCCTGGCTGGTACCTGTTTCCTTCTCCATCATAGACCCAGGTGGTAGAGCCCAGCCCTTCATAGGCTGATGCCCAGTAGTAGAGGCAGGAGTTGAGGTGCAGGCTGTACAGGAGATAGGCAGTGGTCCGGATCACCCTGCAGGGGAAAGGAGAGAGCAGGAGGGGAGGGGAGCTGATGTCTGCTGGGAGAGGGACACCAAGATGTTGATGGGGTTGGAGCATCCTTCTTCCAAGGAGAGGCTGAGAGACCTGGGTCTCTTCAGCCTGGAAAGAGAGGAGCAAAAGCGGGTTGGAGGTGAGAAGCAAAAGGCAGGATTGGAAGTGAGGGTCTCACAAGAAGCAGCACCTTATCCCCTGGTGGTTCCTCTTCACTGCCAGCAGCCCTGTCCCTGCTGGGTCAGGGCAGAGCTGATCCTACCCCTGTGGGTTCCAGCACCCCCACGTTCCACCTGCAGCAGCCAATATCCAGATCAACTGGTCTGAGGGCAGTGGGAAAAGATCTCAGAAGCCCAGGCTGGGTGCACACCAAGCTGAGCCTCCTCCTCTGGTGCCAAACAGCATCTCCACAGCCTCTGCCCCTCCCTCTCTCACCCTCACCTGTAGATGTAGGCTTTGCTCAGGATAGCCTCCAGCCGGTTGTTGAACTCGAAGAAGGCCATGTACTGGGAGGAGAAGGAAAGCAGAGTGCTGCAGCTTCCTGCAGACCCTCCACTGGCAGGGTTAGGTGACCCCACAGACCCCCACTGCCCCTCCTCTGCCCTTCTGCAGCGTGAAGAGCCAGGGATGGGTTGGGCTCCATCTCCAAATGCTCTGCTGTCCCAAAGTGGTGCTCTTCAAAGGTCAGGGTTGGGCTGAACCCTTTGCCCAACAGCTCTGCAAGGCTTTTGGTGACAAAGCTTCCCATCCTTCTGACAATCCTCTTGCCATCACTGGTGAGTCCAACAAGCCACAGCTTAACCAGCACTGCGACACCTCAATGCTGAGTCTCCTTCTCTGGAGCCTTTCCAGACCTCTCTGGATGCATTCTTGTGCCATCTGAGACAGATTCAATGGTCCTGCTCTGGCAGTGGGGGGTGGACTTGATGATCTCTGGAGGTCCCTTCCAACCCCTAACATCCTGTGATTCTTGTGACCCTGTGGCCCACTCCGACTTGGTGTCCTGCTGAGTTGCTCTGACTCACCTTCAGACAGCGAGGGAAGCGCAGGAGTGGGTTGACGCCTACTTTGAAGTAGAAGAAATCCAGGGGCAGGAGGGACAGCAAATCCATCTGAGAGCCAATCAGAGAAAGAAAAACCTGAGTGGGGAGACCTGCAGCCATGGAGGTGGTGAGAGTTGCAAGCCTTGGCTCAGCTGGAAGGGGCAGAGGGCTTGATAGTGTCAAACCTTGAAGCGCTGTGACCTCAGGTAGTTCTCTTTCATGGCCTTCTTGTCAGTCTGGTTGGGGAGAGAAAGGAGATGGAGACCACAGGAGAGACAAGGACAGAGAGAGAGAGACAGAGAGACAGGCAGGGACAGAGAGGAAGATTGATCATTGTTTGCAGAAGGGAAAGTCATGGCCAGCATGGGCATGACCAACACAGAATCATTGAGGTTAGAAAAGACCTCTCAGACTGAGCCCAGCTGCAATCCAAATGCCACACACTCCCTCCACGCCTGGGAAGGGAAGCAGGGCAGAAGAAGTCCAAGACTTGGCCATATCCCATGGTCCACATATCCTAGCTCAGGACATTCCATGCTCATGCTGCATCCCAAAGGAAACTCATGGCAGTGGAAGCACTGCGAAAAGCAGAATGTCCAGGAGGAACCTCCCCAGCTGAGTATCTCATGTAGGCATTGGGGGAGGCTCTGCCCTCAAGGATTTCTTTTCCACAGCTCATGAAGCTGGATGTGGGCATGAAATGCCTGCTCTGCACCTGCCAACTGCCTTTGGTCACATCATTGCTGCTTTCTGCTGGGTTGTACTCCCAAAAGCTAAATCCAGGCTTTGTTAATGACTCCTGTCACAGTTAGCAGCATGGAATCCTTAAATGCCAGATTGGAAAGGACCTTGAGCATCATCTGGTCCTTAAGCACAAGGCTCGTGCCAGGGCTGGTCAGTGGGCACCATGCCCCATGGAGCAGCACCCTCCCAGCAGCCCTGCCCAGGATTGAGGCTGCCATGGGCCACATGATTCCTAGATCAGAGAATCATGAAGGTTGGAAAAGCCCTCTGAGAGCATCCACGTCCAACCACCAACCCAACTCCACACCACAGGCATCAAACCTTGGCCACAAGTGCCATGGCCACACGGTTCTGGAACACCTCCAGCCATGGGCACTCCACCACCTCCCTGGGCAGCCTGTGCCAGGCCCTGACCACTCCTGCAGCAATGATTTTTTTCCTCCTCTCCAACCTAAGTCTCCCCTGGCACAATTTCAGGCCAGTTCCTCCTTCCATCACCTGAGACTGGGGAGAAAAGACCAATCCCCAGCAAGCTGAGATCCAGATCATAGGTTCATGGAATGGTTGGAAGGGAACCTTCAAGAGACTTTCAAAATCATGCAGTTCCAACCCCCCTCCCATGGGCAGGGACACCTCCCACCAGCCCAGACTGCTCAAAGCCTCATCCAGCCTTGCCTTGAATCCCTCCAGGCATGGAGACTCCACAACTTCCCTGGGAAACCTGCACCAGTGATAACAGCTCCGGCACCTCTCCAAGCATCTTTGACACAGAGATGCAGAGCCAGGGGAGATGCTGCAGACCCTTCCAGTGCCATATGGCAAGAGTGGTGCTTGCAGTCCTCCAAGAGTGGCCACAGAATGGATTCACAGAATGGGTTGAGTTGGAAGGGACCTCAAAGGTCATCCTCTTTCCAACACACACCTCCTCCGCCCATCCATCATGGACAGGGACAACTCTTTCTAGGGTGGGTTGCTCAAGGCCTCATCATGGGTTGAAAGAGACACTTGAAGCCATCTGGTCAAACTTGCAGTCATGGGAGAGCTTGGAGAGCTCATTTCAGAGCCTAGAGCCCAGCACCATCCCTACTGCTTGGGGTGATGGGGATGGGAGAGGTCCCTACAGGAGGTCTTGGTGATGAGTGGGGTGCAGGAGGCTGTCACTCACTATTATATCTCCTCCTTGGACAAACTGCAGGCGAGTCTGGAAGATGAGGATGTCCAGCAGATAGACAAGGTCACAGAGGTAGTCCATGAGCAACCAGAGGTGGAGGTTTCCTGGTGTCTGGTAAGGGAAAGCCCAGCGGACTGGGATCAACCAGCAGTTCCAGTTCCAGGCCAGCACCACCAAGAAGAGCCACAGCACATACAGCAGGTCTGTACACAGGAGACCACACCATGGTTAGCCTTCTGAATGCACCAGAACCACACAATCAATTGGGTTGATGCCCAGAGTAGGATGGCAAAAAGCAGCCCTCAAAGCTGCCAGTCAGAATCTAGATAGCTCCTGGACAGTCCCTGACTCTGCAAACACCTCCAACTGCCAGGCCAGCAACAAATCCCTTCTGGTACTGCTGCAGCTGCCAAGAACCTGTCACACAGCAGCCATGGCAGCAAGGGGAAACTGCTGAAGTCCATGGCTCCAGCAGAGGTTAGGGGTAAGTGTCACAGATTCACGGAGGGCATCAGGTTGGAAGGGACCCTCCAAGAGCATCTTCTCCAACCACCCCTGCAGGTAGCGGAGACACTTCCAACCAGAGCAGGTTGCCCAGGGACACAGCAAGGCTGAGCTTCAATGTCTTCAGGGCCTTGACCACCTCCCTGGGCAGCCTGTGCCAGTCTCTCCCCACCCTCACTGTTTGGCACCCCTCCTGATGCCCAACCTCACTCTGCCCTGCTCCACTTCCAAGCCACTGCTCCTGGTCCTATCCCCACAGGCCCTTCTGAACAGTCCCTCCCCAGACTGCCTGCAGGTCCCCTGCAGATGTTGAAATGCTGCTCTAAGATCTCTCTGGAGCCTTCTCTTCTCCAGGCTGCACAGCTCCAACTCTCCCAGGCTGTCCCCACAGCAGAGCTTCCCCAGCCCTCTGAGCATCTTGCTGCCCTCCTCTGGACCCTCTCCAACAGGCTCATGCCCTTCTCATGTTGAGGGCCCCAGAGCTGACCACAGCAACCCAGGTGAGATCTCCCCAGAGCAGAGCAGCAGAATCACCTCTGTCGATCTGCTGGCCTGATCCGGAGCTCCGTCCCCATCCCTGCTCTGGGTACAAGGAGGACACCTGCAGGAGGTCTCTTCTCAGCACTGTTTAGCTGCGAGTGAGCTGGGCTGTAGGTGCAAAGTGAGCACCAGCACCTGGCAGAGCACAGTGCCAGTGGTCCAAAAGCCTCAGATAATCAGAGCACTCTTGAGGCTGGAAGAGACCTCACAGATCATTGAGCCCTACAATGGTTTGGGTTAGAAGGCACCTTGAAGCTCATCCAGTGCCAACTTAAATGCCATAGGCAACTCCCACCAGCCCAGGGTGCTCAAGGTCCCATCCAACCTGGCCTTGAACACCTCCAGGGAGGGGGCAGCCACAGCCTCCCTGGGCAACCTGTGCCTGTCTCTCCCTGCCCTCACTTCCAACAATTTTTTCCTCATCTCCACTCTCAATCTGCCCTCTCCCAGCTCAAAGCCATTGTCCCTCCTGGCACTGCCAGACCTTGTATGTTGTGGGAGGGAAAGGGGGAAAGGGGGGAGGAGGAAAAGTGAAAAGGGAGGAGGAGGAAAGGTGAAAAGGTGGGAGGTGGAAAAGTGAAAAGGGGGGAGGAGGGAAAGCGA